>JAECXD010001688.1:6367500-6877641 GCA_018151445.1 Zaprionus inermis | reverse complement strand
ATTTCAAAATTTTTCAAAATGTTTATATTGCAATTATTGATATGTAGAATGACTAAGGGTGTCAAAAACATAAACAAAATGTCGTTATTTTTGGAAATCGCTTGATTTTTAAGAAAGTTATGGTGAAAAAAAATTTTCGGAAAAATGATAAGGGGGGGACCCTTACACAAATTTTCAAAATTTCAAAAATTTTCAAAATGCTTATATTGCAATTATTGATATGTAGAATGACTAAGGGTGTCAAAACATAAACAAAATGTCATTATTTTTGGAAATCGCTTGATTTTTAAGAAAGTTATGGTGAAAAAAAATTTTCGGAAAAATGATAAGGTGGGACCCTTACACAAATTTTCAAAATTTCAAAATTTTCAAAATGCTTATATTGCAATTATTGATATGAAACTAAGAGAATGTCACTAAGGGTGTCAAAACATAAACAAAATTGGTATTATTTTTGGAAATCGCTTGATTTTTAAGAAAGTTATGGTGAAAAAAAATTTTCGGAAAAATGATAAGGGGGGACCCTTACACAAATTTTCAAAATTTCAAAATTTTCAAAATGCTTATATTGCAATTATTGATATGTAGAATGACTAAGGGTGTCAAAACATAAACAAAATGTCATTATTTTTGGAAATCGCTTGATTTTTAAGAAAGTTATGGTGAAAAAAAATTTTCGGAAAAAGGATAAGGGGGGGACCCTTACACAAATTTTCAAAATTTCAAAATTTTCAAAATGCTTATATTGCAATTATTGATATGTAGAATGACTAAGGGTGTCAAAACATAAACAAAATGTCATTATTTTTTGGAAATCGCTTGATTTTTAAGAAAGTTATGGTGAAAAAAAATTTCGAAAAAAAAAAAAAGGGGGACCTTTTATTTATTTTAAAATTTCAAAATTTTAAGCTTATGGTGAAATAAAAGATGTTCGGAAAAATTATAAAGGGGACCCTTACACAAATTTTCAAAATTTCAAAATTTTCAAAATGCTTATATTGCAATTATTAATATGTAGAATGACTAAGGGTGTCAAAACATAAACAAAATGTCATTATTTTTGGAAATCGCTTGATTTTTAAGAATGTTATGGTGAAAAAAAATTTTCGGAAAAATGATAAGGGGGGGACCCTTACACAAATTATCAAAATTTCAAAATTTTCAAAATGCTTATATTGCAATTATTGATAAGTAGAATGAAAACGGGTGTCAAAACATAAACAAAATGTCATTATTTTTGGAAATCGCTTGATTTTTAAGAAAGTTATGGTGAAAAAAAATTTTCGTAAAATTGATAAGGGGGACCTTTACACAAATTTTCAAAATGTTTATATTGCAATTATTGATATGTAGAATGACTAAGGGTGTCAAAACATAAACAAAATGTCATTATTTTTGGAAATCGCTTGATTTTTAAGAAAGTTATGGTGAAAAAAAATTTTCGGAAAAATGATAAGGGGGGGATCCTTACACAAATTTGCAAAATTTCAAAATTTTCAAAATGCTTATATTGCAATTATTGATATGAAGAATGACAAGGGTGTCAAAACATAAACAAAATGTCATTATTTTTGGAAATCGCTTGATTTTTAAGAAAGTTATGGTGAAAAAAAATTTTCGGAAAAAATGATAAGGGGGGGACCCTTACACAAATTTTCAAAAATTTCACAATTTTCAAAATGCTTATATTGCAATTATTGATATGTAGAATGACTAAGGGTGTCAAAACATAAACAAAATGTCATTATTTTTGGAAATCGCTTGATTTTTAAGAAAGTTATGGTGAAAAAAAAATTTTCGGAAAAAATGATAAGGGGGGGACCCTTACACAAATTTTCAAAATTTCAAAATTTTCAAAATGCTTATATTGCAATTATTGATATGTAGAATGACTAAGGGTGTCAAAACATAAACAAAATGTCATTATTTTTGGAAATCGCTTGATTTTTAAGAAAGTTATGGTGTAAAAAAATTTTCGGAAAAATGATTAGGGGGGACCATTACACAAATTTTCAAAATTTTCAAAATTTTTATATTGCAATTATTGATATGTAGAATGACTAAGGGTGTCAAAACATAAACAAAATGTCATTATTTTTGGAAATCGCTTGATTTTTAAGAAAGTTTGGTGAAAACAAATTTTCGGAAAAATGATAAGGGGGGACCCTTACACAAATTTTCAAAATTCTCAAAATGTTTATATTGCAATTATTGATATGTAGAATGACAAAGGGTGTCAAAACATAAACAAAATGCCATTATTTTTGGAAATCGCTTGATTTTTAAGAAAGTTTGGTGAAAACAAATTTTCGGAAAAATTATAAGGGGGGACCCTTACACAAATTTTCAAAATTCTCAAAATGTTTATATTGCAATTATTGATATGTAGAATGACTAAGGGTGTCAAAACATAAACAAAATGTCGTTATTTTTGGAAATCGCTTGATTTTTAAGTTATGGTGAAAACAATTTTTCGGAAAAATTATAGGGGGGACCCTTACACAAATTTTCAAAATTTCAAATTTTTCAAAATGTTTATATTGCAATTATTGATATGTAGAATGACTAAGGGTGTCAAAACATAAACAAAATGTCGTTATTTTTGGAAATCGCTTGATTTTTAAGAATGTTATGGTGAAAAAAAATTTTCAGAAAAATGATAAGGGGTGAAAGGCATTTTCTCTATTATGTTACCTCTAGATTGCTTCCCCATAAAAATAAAATTTTCAAAAATTTGGACCATCCATGCTACCAACTAACCTTATCTTAGGACTCCTAAAGGGCTTTGTTGTGCAACTGCAGACCTGCCTTTTTTCATTAGACACGCAGAATACCCTTTATATAAATTCATAAATTAATTAATTAAAAGTAAAAACGCAAAACGAACTTTATAATGTAACCCGCCAAACGTGTGACCTGGCTGTCCCCCTTTGCTAGTACTGTAAGATATGGCGGAGTATTAGAGGTAAATGAAAGGAAGGCAACGGGTTCTGCGAGTCGACAAGGTCGTACAGCGAAATCAAGGTAAATTTATAAAATGCCATTGGCCCGACCGTCCCGGGGGGTTATTATTCTTAATTAGGCGCGACATTGTCACAAGAGTTGTGGGGGGTGGTCTGGGGGATTGAGTTATAATCAAATGATATCTAGAAATATACGAAAATTTATTTTCACTTTCTTGAACTCTTATTATTTTCTTTTTTATTTAAATTTTTGTTGGTTTCTGTGATGATTCTACTTACATTTTATGTATGCATTTTTGTGATCTTCTTTCATTATGTTTTTCTATCTTCGTTGTATTCTATCTGCTTGCTACAGCTTTCTTGTTCTTTGTAATTTTTTGTTTCTGCTGTCAATCTTGTTTTCTTTTTTATTCAATCATGGAACTATTCTTTTGTATTGCTATAGTATTTGCCAAACTTCTAGTCTATTTTTTTTCTTTTCTTTTTTTTATTTATCACCACCTCTAACCCTTTCTCTTTCTTACCCCTCAAGCAGGTCCTATATCAATCCAGTGCGCAAATGAAAAATGCGGAATGGAGGCAAAGGCCATCAGGGATTGGGAAAGCACAAAGAGAAAGAAGAAAGAGCGGCGAGAAAAAATGCAGAACACACATAAATTTTATAGTCATTTGCGCATTTAATTAAAATTATGATAAAAGCATGCAAAATATTTCACAAGCTCATGCGAGCGCGACTTACACGTACGCACCAGAGTGTGTGTGTGTGATTGGGTATACGCCCTGCTGTACATATGTATAGGGCATGTAAGTACACAAGCAGTGAGTGTGTGTGTGTGGGTCACATATAGGAAAAAAACGGGACAACATGGAAAAGAATAAATTACGTCGGTAGGTTGGGGGTGGGGGAAGGCAGAGAAAAGCGTAGAGAGCGTAGAAAAAAAGGAATTAAAATAAAAATTGCTTATAGCAAAAATCTTGCGCTGTAATTACATCATTTATGCAGGACGAATATGTCGTTTTGTTGGCCCTGGCTATCCGCATAGCTTCCCTTACCCCCCCCCCACACCACACACCCCAGCCCCATCCCCAAGTGCGAGCGACGAGCACGCGCGTACATGTGTCTGTATGTGTGTGTGTGTGTTGCTGCCACTAAGCGAGCGTGTGGCAAATGCCTTTCAAATAAATACGAAATGGTCAGCGGAATAATAATCAGCTGCAGCGCCGCCAGCCGCTGTCTCGCTGACAAGGCGACACGTACCGAGCGCGCAGCAAGCAAAAAAAAAAAAAATTATGCACAGCGAGAGAGAGATAGAAAGCGAGAGGGGTAGATCAGCATTACGTTGTCTACGACAGGAAACGGATATGTGTACCACACACACACATGCAGAAAGAGAGCATGGCGCCAGCGCCAACGCAAGCTTACAGTTGCACGATGAAGTTGACTTAACACAAAGTTGTCTCATTCTGAAAAGGTTTCAATGATCTATAAATCTCTATATCACTTACCTAATATTTTATTCAATATTTCTTGATTTTGAGTGGGAATTCATAATACTTTTTCATCGTGTAAGCATAGCACACTGCAAGTAAGAAGGCTATGAAGCCTAGGCATATTCAAAAATAAATTCGAATTTTTTTCGGTATATAAACTTAAGTTCCTGTTTTAAAAAATAATAACATTAATCTTTGCTTTCTTTAACTTATTATTACATTTATTTATTTGTTCGTGTTGAGATCTTACTCTTCGAATTCCGAACCAAAGCTGAGCATTTCTCATTGTTTCTAGCTCTTTCACAAGCTCTATGCCTCTAATTTTATGTTGCTCTCTCTCTCTCTCTCTCTCCACCTCTTTCCCTTCATTATTAACTGCTGCCACGCCCACCGCAAACGCTGCACTCGGCACACATTTAAAATGAGAAAGCATTTTCAATTTTTTATGCGCTCGAAAGACAGAGGCAACAACAAAAACAGCAGCTGCGACAAAAAAAAAATTACCGCTACTGGGTGGGCATCTTTAGCTGTGCTGGCCAGCGCCGGCCACAGCCTTCACATGCTCCACATGGCAGCCGCAGTACAGAGATTCGCTGATGTCGCTGCGATACTTCCGCCAATGTGGCACAAACACTATCACGGTAGGCAGAACATGTGGCAAAGCGAATACACTTTGATTTGCGCTGGCAGCGCAAACTATCGATAATACAATCGTTGCCAGCGATTGAGAGTACATTGTTAAGAGCACGACTATCAATAGTATTGAGTGAGACAGAATAACGATACGATATGTTTATGTTTATTTATGCTAATATCAACTTATCTCCACATATATAAGGAATAGTCTTATATATCATGGAACTACTGTACTAAAATATTTTTTGTAATAACTGTGCCAAATTTCAGAGCATTTGCTGCACTCGAAAGAGAGAGCTAGCCCAGCAGTAAGTAAGATCAATTGAAGATTTCTAAAAAAAAAAAAATACATTCCACTGGGATCACGACTCGCGTATACTCTGCGCAAGTGTATGCGAGGGTAGGCGGAGTGCAGGGATTTAAAAAAGCGCTCAGCATTGCATTTTGGGGCATGGCTGGGAAACCCGAAAGAAACGCTGGAAAAAATGCTAAAAAAAATGAAAAAAAAAAAATGAAATAAAATGTATTGCAAAAAAATTGCTATATATTTTTATTCTCGTACATACAAATGTAAAGGAGCACTAATTTTGTAAGGACACGCGCGTAGGACGGACACACAGAGAGAGAGAGAGAAAGAGATAGGAAGAGAGAGAGAAAGGGAACGAGAAGCAGTGAGAGAGAGGCAGAGGCATCGAGACACACACACACGCAGAGGAATAGGAGGAGCATGTGGCGCATAAGTAGACGACGGCGACGTTGACATAAAAAACGCTTGTCGCACACACACACACACGCATACAGGGGGAGGCGAGGGTTGGGTAGATAGAAAGACAAGGCAGTAGTAATGGGGAGGGGCGAGGCAGCTCATGCTAAATGGCCGCTGGTCAGCAGCGGCGTACAAATGACGGCTTCCGCTTGTGCATATTAAGCGTGAAGGATAATAATTTTGCCACACACACACTAACACACACACACACACGTATGTGTATGCGACATTTATAAAGCATAATTTTTTCATAGTGCTCCTTGTTTTTTTCGACAAAATGGGTATTAATATTACTTACGGTTAAAAATAAAAGCGCGACTTCTGTCTGACATGCGGCCCGGTATGGGGGCACGGGACATGTGCACTGGCATGGATTGCCAAGCGCAAGAAGCATGAGCAGGAGCAGGAGTAGGAGGAGGAGGAGGAGGAGGAGGAGGAGGAGGAGGAGGAGGCGGTGTAGGAGCAGGAGGAAATGAAAACTGAAGTTGAAATGCAGCTGCAGCAAAATAGTTGGCGGTTTTGGCCAACAGCTTCGCAGAATGCTGTCAGCTGTCTTGACGCTATCATTAACCAGAGGCAGACCTTGTGCAGTGACACACGAGGCTCAGGCAACGACACAGTTACGCACAGTGTCACGCGCACGCAGGTGTTGGTTAACGCCGAATTGCCAGAAATAAAAAAAGTGTGCGTTACTTAAAAATTTTCTTCTTTTTTGCTGGCTTTATTTTTTTTTTTATTTTCGATATATTGATTTGCTCTTACGTCTCGTAGACCTGCTTAACCTATGCCTTTCTAATCTATCATTATAACTTACACTGTTAAGTTTTATTCATTCTCTACCATGTCCCTGCTTTCCCCGCATCTACATCTTTATGCAATTGCCTTCAATATACGCTTCCAAATTCTTAGCTTTCTTATACTTTCTTTGCTCTACATCATTATTTCTTCATTTTTCTGCATTTTTCCCTCACTTTCCTCACATTGCATAGTTCAGTTTCCACATCTCTGCTCTGTTATATCATTGCATATAGCTCGCAAAGGTAATCACCCCCCCTCCATCTTCGTTCACAAATAACCTTAGTAAGTGAAAACTGACAAACTGTACAAGCCACCGTACGCACTACAGACCTTTTCGGTTCAGGCGATGGGGCAGATGAAGACGGCCGAACCCAGTCGGATGCCAAACTCAAAGCTAGGTAACGCTGCGGCGGTCGTTGCTGTTGCCTGTTCCAGTTAGCCAATTGGAGAATGTTCCGGCTAATCACATAGAATTCAATTCGTTTTACAATTTCAACTAATTTCCATTTCAATTAACTTGCTAAAATGTAATTTAGAGCGCTGTGCGAGAGCGAGAACGAGCGCATCTGCAGGCCCGGTGCCGAAAACCGCGCTACCAAGGCCTGAGCGGGGGTGGGGGGGGGAGTTTGGTTAGTGGCAGAGCAGGGGACAGCAGAATGGTTCGAGCTTGGTTGCGGCACAATGACGATGCTGCTGCTGATGATGCTGATGCTGTTGGTGATGCACTGACAGCGCCAGTAGAGTCCGAGGATATAGCAATGTCAGGGGCGTAGGCGAGAGGGGAGGGCTGTGTGAGGGGGGCGAGGGCGATGGGACGCACTCGCATATATAGCTAACGGCAGAAATCTGTGCGGTTGGTAAGCGCTCAAAATCGTAATTGGACTACAACTGTAAAATCAAACAACTGACTACTCAACGACTCGCCCAGTTAACTGGCAGACGGACAGACAAACTGACGAACACACAGACAGACGGACAGACGGACAGACAGACAGACAGGCGGGAAGACAGACGCAACGAGCGCACGTACAGGTGAATCGCATAGCGCAGCGTTTCGTCGTGTTTTCGGCTTTCGCACTGACGAACTGACAAAAGCATAAACGAATCATTCACATGGCTGCATTTTGCATACACCCACGCACAGTCGGCTATAACCGGGTACAGTCAGGCGCGGGCAGGCAACTACCATCCGGAGGTAGCTTTTGCTTCTTGCAATTTTTACTGCCTGCCTGCAAGGCTTGCGCGCAACAGTTGCAAATAGTCATTAGGCCCCGTTTGCGGCGTCTGCTAACTCGGCCGAATGCTTCGTTGATCACTGAGATTAAGATTTCGAATTGCTGTCGTGCTCTACAATATTATAAATTTCCGAAAATCGGTAACCCTCACTGCTTTCAAGTCTTTAAAATATGAGAGGAACGTGCTTGCTTTGAAATACAGTGTATTATTCAATTTGTTTGTGCTTGACGGGGGCGCAAGTGGGCGTGGCTAATAGCTTCTAAAGCCAACTTGATTTGCGTGCTATAATAAGTCATATGGTCACCAAATTTGATAACTTCAGCTCGTATAGTCTCTGAGATATAGCTATTCATACAGACAAACAAATTTAGAATTATTATATGAAATGAGAAATCGTATAGGACTTTAAGGCGTTCGAGTTGGGTTCGTATGCTTAGCGCTTTATAGACTCATTTTTCATAGAGTCGTAGTTATGTTTGTCCACTTTACCCTTCCTTTTCTCTCTTACTCCTTCTTCCCTCATTCATAGCCCTACACGTTGCGCACTATTTGGCGTAGTAAATTGCACGTGTAATAAATTTATATGACTGCGTTACCCCAGAAGCGGTTCCAACAACGACAACGGATGCGCCATATACCAAAGTTGCCAACTACTACGACAAATTTGTACACACGTGTGTAAGGGCATCGAATATTATCGAATATCATCTTTCATCTATTGAATTGAAATCTAGATTCATTAAAATTCTTAAAAGATGTTGCAGGAGCTTTCCTTCTCTCTTTCTCTCTTCATTTCCTTTTCTAGGGTTTCAATTGACTTTTTCGAAAATATTCGATAGTTCTGCGAACTACTCGTTGGCTGTTATCGGTTCTTCATTCACTTTTCGTTGTGTTGCTGCAATCTACATCGATCAGGCTTACTGCAAGCACATTTTGTTTTGCTGTGGATTAGGCCCACAGTCTGTGCCAGATATAATGATAGAGAGAGAGAGGTAGAGAGAGTGAGGGAGGCAGAGAGAACGAAAGAGAAAGGAACAGAGATAGACAGAGACAGAGAAAGAGATGAAAAAAATAAGAATTATAAAACGCAAAGTTTTGCCGAGCTGGCAACGGCAATGACAACGTTTCCTCTGCGTGTAACTTTTGCTCAAGGATTTATAGTTGACTCTGGATGTGCCAGAGCCGAGCTGGGATGAGAAGGTCGGGCTGGGCAGGGGGTTAGCTCCGGCTACGGTTGCGACTAAACCGAGAGTTGTCATGGGAACGCGCATCATAGACATAGCATTCACTTGGAAGCTGGATATGGATATGGATGTGGATGTAGATGTGCCGACGCTGCTACTAGCACCGAACCAGGCAGGGTCCTGCAACCAACTGGGCTGCTCCGAGAGTGGATACTGTGTGCACTCCGGGTCTACGTGTGCGTGCGCCGACGTCGCCGCCTCAAAAGCCATTTGTGCTTAATTGCGTGTAGGGCAACTAATGAGCGGAGTTATATACCGGAGCAGTACTCGGAGTGGGATGCGGAAGCGGTACGGATGATGGGAGGGGAAGAAGGAGGAGGTAGTCGGAGCGGAAGCAGCAGGCGAAGCCGAAGCAAAAGAGCGTAGCGACAACGTGCGGCTGTTTATAATTTTCGAAAGCGAGAGAGAGAGAGGGGCGAATAGAGAGAGTGAGAGGGAGAGAGATAAATTTTATAATATACACATTTATATAGCGCCAGCATAGTAGTAGAGCTGCAGCTTGAGCCCTAGGTGTGGGCCTCGGCGACACTGCGAATTTATTTATAACTCGGCGACAGCAGCGCAGCGAAATATTTTTTCAAAATAAAATGTAACATTCATTTGCGAACGGGCTGTGCTCCCTTTTTCGAAAGTTTCGCATTTGAATTATGCGTGCCAAAGGGTTTGCCAGCAGCTTGCGAGAGCGAGAGAGATAGAGAGACACGGGCCCGCTGTGGACTAAACCATTAAGCCAGAAAATATACATAAATTGGCCACACGGCTAAGCGGAGTGAGTCAAGTCCAACGATGTCAAGGTGTAAATATCGAGATGTGGCAACCCTATGCAGAATTTCAGTTAGGATCTGCGCTTATTAACTGCATAATTGTTGAATTTCTGGCACAAAAGCTACGAAACTTGGTGTGCGACTAGTTCTAAGTCATTTGACCTAGGATCTACTCTTATTAACTACTTATCTGCCTTGGGTTTTGGAAGAAAGCTATAAAACTATGTAAATAGCACCTGCAGATTTACAGCTAACAAACTAACAGGGCTGACGCTTAGGGTAGCCAGATAGGTGTGGTATTGCATCATCACATATTATTATTAACTTTAGGCTTAACCGATTGGATCTCACATAGATCTAGTATGCAGTTTCTCGGAAAAACTTGCAGCTGTTCCCAGCCCAACCCAGAAAGGTCGGTACAGTTGTGCTTAAGCCTAGTTAGGAATTCATGAGCGTGCTTCGCAGGGCAGACAAACACCATCATCACTTGCGGTCACTCACGGAAGTGGGAGGGGGGAGGGGGGTAGCCGTTGGTCGACTGGTTTAGGCCTTGCCCGTCGCCGCACTGATTCATGTCGCCTGGTTTAGTCGGGGAGGTCGGAGTCGGAGTCGCAGAGTTGGACTGGCGATAGCAGCTGCTGTTCAGTTGGCCAGACCTTCTTACGAATGTAATTTTTATTTACACAATTTTAAGCTAATATTACGTTTCAGCCACGCCCAAAGCCGGAAGGGCGTAGAGGAAGTGGAGTGTTGGGGGGGGGAGGAGGGGGGATTGGGGTGTCGTCGGAAAAACGAGAAAAAAGCGACGGCGAATTTGTCCCAAAAAAGGATTAATGAAATAAAATTATCTCTTTTTCGGCGTAACGCGAACCACTCGCGTTGGATGTTGGCAGGCGGAGGCGGGCAAAGGAGTGGGGCGTGGCCGCGAAAGAGGCAGCGGCTGCGGAGTGAGGGGGGGGGGGTAGGTGGCATGGTCGTGTAATGCGGCAGCCTTCTGTTTTTTGTATGTTGCGAGTTGTTGTTGGTTTCTTGCTCTTTTTTTCCACTTTTCTTTCCCTTTAATTGTAATGCCTATTTGCGCTCTTTCTCCCTCTCCCACTCTCTCTCTCTCTTGCTTTCTTTGGGCATCGTGTGTCGCAGGAATTTTTGGTTAAGCAGCAAGCAGGCGTGGGAGGAGCACGGAAGGGGGATAGGGGGGAGGGGGCGTTGCAGCCGCCAGCCGGGGACCTCATCAAGTAACAACACGTACAAATCTTTTGTGTGCCTCGTCTGGCCTGGGCTGCGGCTGCTGCTGTCTCGCTCGCACGCGCGTGTCTTTGTAGACAGTTAACGTTGTTTTTTTATTTTATTTTTTTGTTCACAGTAATTCTCATATTTTAACATTTTTAAATGCATTCAAATTAAGTAGCATGCGATGGCTAAGCCGGCAGGGGGTGACCGCGGGTGGGAGTGCGCTGGGGTTATGTGCACAGGTAACGGTAATGGCACTCGAAGGGTTGCACGACAAAGTGGAGAATAGAACATAAAAAAAATAAGCAAACAAAACAAACTAAATTGCATATAAATAAAAGAGTCTAGTGCCTTACAAAATTCGTGTTGTTTCTTGGCAGACGAGCTGTCTTGCTGGGCAGGGTAGCGCAGAGTAGGGTAGGGTAGGGAAGTGGCGGGTGGGGAGCAGGGTGCCGTTAATTACCGTTCCATTCAACAATTAAGGCAAAAGGGCAGCTGCACGTCGTGAATTTATGCGCCTATAATCGGCAGGCAGCACAAATGAGACGATTCTGGGGCTGCACTGTCGCCCAGCTTGACAACCCTACAGTCTGTGGGATCTAGGTTATACGGACAGAAAGATGGGCGGACAGACGGACCAACGGATATCGGCTTAGTTGACCAATAATATATATACCTTACGCAATCGAAATTGCCCCACTCTGCCTCTCACATACCCTTTTATTATAATACTCTCCTACTCTTAGCTAGCCAAGGAATTAGTACAATATATAAATATATCTTGGTTATAAGTGTAAAATGCTAATAGAACTCGTTAAAATGTTCAAGTAAAACGCAAGTAAAAGCCAAACCGAGCTGAGCTTAACACCTTCTTGAAATGAAAACTTCAGCAATGTCTTTGGCAAATTAATTCAATTAAGGCTGGAAATGTGGTCGGATCGAAATGTGCTGACACCTAACAAGAGCAACAACTTATAAACTCTATCTCTGTCTCTCACTTCCACTCTCTCTCACTCACTCACCCACCTTAAGCTTAAAGTCAGCTAACGATTTGAGTTCAAGCCGCTGCAAAGTTTATCAAACAATGCGCAAAATGATTCGAAAAACTCGCGGGCAGACACGGGAGACAGACAGACAGACAGACACAGGGTGACACTTTTTCGGCTGTGCTGGCTAAATGGTACAAATAAATGTCATTCATTCATTCATTTATGCAAAACTTGTAATAATGACTCACTCTCTTTAGTGAGTCAGGGGGGGTGGGGGGAGGGGGAGAGTGGGATCAGGCAGTTAAGAAATCGTGAAATCCAAGCCAAGAGTTGGCTGCGAACAATTTTGTTGACTCTGAAAGATTTTCGTTTTGATGGGCGCCCAACGATGGCGCTGTCAAAATTTTCTGTGTACGCGGGCGAAAAATTTTTCTGCCAAGGTGCGCAATGGGTGAGCAGGGCCAAGGGAGGAGGAGATGATGATGCTGCTGCTGCTGCTGCTGCCTGGCAACTGACTATTAAGCTCACCTCTCTCTCTATCTCTTTCTCTCTCTCTCTCCGTTTGTCTCGCTCGCACTCTGCATATTTCGTATTTCGTTGTTGTTGTGCGGTAATAAAATTCTTAATGTGCCATTAAATCCTTCCACTGGCAACGTCATCAGCGCATCATGACTTTTGTGAGCTGCCACCAGTAACAGCAGCAACAACAAAAACAACAACAACCCAAGCAAGGCGAACCGTCGGAACGTCGACAACTCTGGCTGTCTTGGAATTCCGCCAAGCCAAAGAAATCTAACGAAAATTTTGCTACGAAATGGCACGTAAATAAATTGCAAAGATTTGTCGTCTGTTGAGGATGCTGTGGACCTGGCAATAACAGCAACAACAATAACTGAAATGGCGCAGCACCTGCCCCTCCACCTGAGAGCGTAGTGCGGTTTCCATTCGTCTCTGAGCTGCCTGCCTCTCAAACCCCCTCCCCGTAGAATCTCCTCTACCCAAAAAGAAGGACAACAAATGAGTTAACATTTTTGGCGTCGCTGTGCGAGAGCTTTGGCAATCGTTGTGCCCGCTGATGACAAGCCCAGGCGCACAAGCCCAGTTTCCCCATACCTCAGTTACCCTATCACCCTCCCCCTCCTTCCACACTGTTACTCCCGCACCGGGCAACTTCTTTGCTGGTTGCTGTCATTATGATTATTGTCATTTGGTTGAGGTGATTCAATGCATTTAGATTGCATAATTAAGTAACGCGCGTATTTTATGGAAATTCCTAAGTCGGATTTCAACATGGACGCGAATATGGACACTGGAACTGTGGGACTGGGAATTAAACATTATATTTTGTGGGCTCAGCTCACTTTCTGCGCGTAGGAAAACTAAAGATTTGTTAATAAATTTTACGTTTTACAAGAGTATATATAAAAAAATATTTCAAAAACTGTAAAATGTCAAAAAATTCACTGAGTAAAAAAGCTAAGGGTATACACAGCAAAAAAGGGTATACTCAGCAATTTGTTTTAGTCTAGTTTGTAAAGATCTACATAACTAAAGAAACTAAAGATTAGAGACTTCTTTATCCTTATCCTACCCAATTTGCGATTACTAGGCCAAGTATACAAGTCTCGATTTTCATCTTTGACATATATATAGATGTTTGCTATATCAATCTAACTTTCAAGTTTCAAACCAATAGGTTTACAAATAGAGAAGTTAAGAAAGCTTTGTTGTCTTCTGGTGACACCTTTGCGCAAGAAGATTCCTTTATATCTTACGCAGCTCTAATTTATTTCAAATTTTGTTAGCTTATATATATTTGCGATTACTAGGCAAAGTACATAAGTCTCAATATTCATCTTTTACATATATATAGATGCGTGCTATACGAATCGAACTTTCAACTTTCAAACCAATGGGTTTGCAAATAGAGAAGTTATGCAAGTTAATGTTTTCCGCAGTTACGAGCAGCGACGCTTGGCCGCTTGCGTAGAGCTTGTCGTTTCGCTGTGCTTATGTACGGCAGCTGCGCGTAGAGCTGAGAGGGTGCCGGGCCCGGAGAAAGGTTGCTGCTGCTGCTGCTTGGCGTGAAGAGGCGCAGGTCAGCACTTCACCCAGTTAGCTTGACGCAGCCAAAACAAAAGGCCTGGCAGAATTATAAAGAAACTCGGGCTGTATCATAACGTTGTTGCAACGCCCCCCCCCCCACCCCCTGCCTTACTCACTGAAACGTTTCGATTGTTGCAAGTTGTCGTGGTTGTTGGCACTTCGAGTATTTAATACCTGTCGTCATTAATATTCGTGTGAGTTGCAGCTGCAGCGGCACAACAAAAGCAACTTGGGACCACTTGTCGATATTTAACATAATTGTGCAATTGTGTGGCACACACACATACAGGCTGCGTGTGTGTGTGTGTGTGTGTGTGTGTATGTGAAATCAAAAAGAGTTCAAGCCTCAACAATTTAAGTCTCGCTGCAAGTGCTGCCCGCACTGAGGTAGTTAATGGTTCTGCCTACGTCGGATGTACAATTGCTGCAACCTGAGGCACAGCCCCACAACCAGCCTCTTATCCCGTTCACCATGGAACACTCGACCCAAACTTATAATTACAGCATAGTACGCAGTAGCAAATTCGGTCTGCATCACTTTTAGCAGCCCAAGTGGATGCTTCAAGGAGTTTGCGGATCATGCTCGGAAGACTTCAACTATTTGCCGTACAAATTTCGTTGTTTTTGAATGGGTTACAGTGATTCGATTTTATTGAAATTTTTATAGCATTTTATTAATTTAGAAAGGCCCGAGGAATTCGCATACGACTAGAAATACAACTGGAAATCGATAAGTTATCGGACTCGAAACAAACTCGCAACATGTAGCTTGATTTCAAGTGGGAAAGGGCAAAATGTTTACTAAGTTTGGTCTCCTATCTGTTTATCTGTATGCATGTAGATATGCTGGATAGATATGGAAACGGAAATATATATATATATATACAGCTACATAAAAACATACTAGATGCTTAGGTAGTTTATATAAAATACTTGCATATTCCTTTGCCCAACGTACTCGCCGCTTGGTTGCTTGAGCTGTTTCAGGTGTTGTACCGAGTGCTTTGGCCGCTCCCGCTTCCGTTCCCGCTGCCGCTCGTCACCCACCAGGTAGATTAAGCACGATAACGACGCAGTCAGCCACATCGTTCCCATCGTGCTCATCGTCCTCGCCATTTGGTTATATTAAAACCATTTTTCGCTTATTACCAAAAAATTTAAATATTTTGAAAATAATAAACTGCGGGTGAGTTACTAAGTGGCTGCCAGCCTCCCGTTGGGCTGGGGGGGAGTAGAAGGCGGAGTCTATGTGGGATCAGCCGCATCGTAAGCATCGGCATCGCCAACACAAATCGACAAGACTCGCAACAGCCGCAGCGACGCCCACAAAAGAGCAAACAATGTTGCCGAAGGGGGGCAGGCAGGGAGGCAGGGCAGTTCCCTTGAAAATGATGCTAAGCATGCGCTGGCCCACCTTTTCGGGCCGCAGCATCACGGCCGGCGTGGCATGACGTGGCGTAGCGTGGCGTGGCGGCATTACTAATCCTCCAACCCGAAAACCAAACCAAAAACTGAACCGTCGCTCGCTGTGCTCGCTATCAGCGCGTCGCGCCTCGTGTTGATTGTCGCGCGTTGTTGCCATCAATGTAGTCAGAGCCGGTTACCCCATGCCACACAAACCCACCCAACCCCCCACCACACCCACGGCTACACCTTCCTGCTAGCCGAATATCCATTTAGCCGGGTGTTGCGGGTCGTCTTTGTGCGCGTAATGAGCATCATGCGTTCCAACTTCTCCAACTGCGACTCGGGCTGAGGCTGCCGCTGATGATGATGATGATGGGGATGCTCATTGCGCTGATGATTATGAAGTCGCATAGTGTCATATTTTTATGATTTTTATGTTAATTCCAGGACCAGCCCAGACCAAGCCAGACCAGACTAGAGCAGAGAGACCGACTGTGCTCGAGACCATGTCGCGGTCCTGGTTCGGTTTGCCAAATGCTTTTTAATCCTTTTAATGAAAATTAGTTCCTCTCAATATCATTTAATATATTTTCTTTCGCTTGGGTTTCATTACCCCAGCACACACCCCCCTCCCCTTGCTCCTGCTCTTGTTTTCACAGGCATTATCATAATTTCTGTTTGCAACCCTAAATCAACACTTGCCCCATGCTGCGCGTCTCGATAAAGGGTTACCGACTGAGGTCCCTCCTCCCTCCTCCGTCGTCGCCTCCTCCTCCCACTTCTGCTTGCCGGCCCCAACGGTTTTTGTGGCATATATCACAAGTCGCTTCTGCCAAAGCATCAGCTCCTGCCCGTGCTCCAGCTGCGGCTTCGACTGCTACTCCCGTTGCCTTCGCCTTCGCCTTCGCTTTTGTCTTTGTCTTTGTCTCTGACCTTTTACGTTTGATTTTCTATGCGGCGTTAAATGGCGTCGTCGTCGCAGTTCGCGTCGCTGTCGCCGTCGCCGTTCACGTGGCTTCTTAGGCAAATTGAAAACCCAAAAGCAGTAAAAATTAATGTCCGTAGCGAAGGTGTTGCCATATTTCTTCCACCGACTACACTGGCAATACGCCCCTTTCGCTGCCAGCTGAAATGTATCCAGAAGAGTTGTGGCTTGAGTGTTAGGTATATCTACTATATGAATAGTATATATCTGTACTAATCGAAATCGTTCTGCATAATCAATTGTAGCCAGGAGTTTTACTTCAAAAATTAAGGGAAATAAATTTACTTTCATATTTGAAAAATCATAATTTTGATTTGAAATATAAACAACGTGTAAAACCAACCATTTCTTTTACTACGTTTACGCGTAGCCCATTTCACGAAATGAAGAAGCACGCAAGTGCACACATTCCTTAGTTTTTATGAATCAGGTCGAAATGCACGAAATGTTCGGGCGCGCAGCCAACTTCACTTCGCATCTTCATGAACTCCTTTCGTTGTATACTGTTTCTTAAAAACTATACGAAATGGTTTTTAATCACATACGCAGGCGTTCATTTTATTTCACGTATTCAAAAATGCATAAAATTCATAGTATTAATTATGTATTTAAATTTAAAAAAAAATGTAAACCCATTGAAAGTTTCTGGCAAATACCTGCATTCCTCACCTAATCTACCGAAACTGGAACTGTGCTCACCAAAATATTTCTTGAACCTATTTCACTTGTGACACTTGTTCACTGTGTAACTGCTCGCGCCAACGCGTCCATAAATTATTGGTGACCCAGATATGTATATGCATATACGTATGATTTCCTAATTATACCTACACGGTTTCCCATGCAATGCAACGGTTGCTCCAGCACTTATCGCTAGGTTCGAAGGGCTTAAGGCAATATACATCTATATATATATATATAAATGTATATATAAATATATATATATATACATATATATAGGGGTTGCGGCGCCGAAGGGGGAATATGTGAGGCAAGCGTATATTCTAAGTGTATACAGATATTTCATAAGCAATTTCATCCGCCGTTCGTTCGTCCGTTCGTTGATTGATTGATTGATTGATTGATTGATTGGTTAGCATAGATCGGCCATCTTCTACTCTTTTCTCCTCTCCCTCTTTTTCTGTCTTGCACTCACTTCGTTCCGCGCGCCTTGTTTGTTTCATTCTTGTTTATTTTTTATTCAGATTAATCCTGTTCATCGCTCTCCTCGTCCTTCGATTTCGGTCGCTTCTTCGATTTCTTATCCGCTTTCTCGCTATGCTTGCCAATATTGCCTAGCGGTGCATTGCCCCGTCTATGCTTTCGCGCCGCCATCTCGAATTGCTGTCGCATTTTCTTGGCCACCCGCATTGCCTGATTCCAGTCGCGAGTCAACGCTTCGCGCGTCCGTTCGTCGGGGCTGCGCATGAACTGTTTGCGCAGCGAGACCGGTTCGGTTTGTGCGAAATCGGGACGATAGCGTTGCGGATCGCGTGGACGCAACCATTTGGTATCGGACGTTTGCGATGCCTGCCACATGTTCTCCTCGCGCATGATGCGCATCGGTCCGCTTGGCGGCGGTCTCAATGTGACGCCCGGTTGCGGCGTCGCTGGCTGATAATTGGCTGCTTTCGATGGTGTTCGCGGTGTTCCTGCTGATTGTCTCGATGATGCCGGCGCCTGTATTCCTCGCATCTGATGTCCTGTCCTTCCCATTCCTGTTGATGTTGCTGTTGTTGCTGCTGTTGCTGCTGTTGCTGCTGCTGCTGCTGTGGCTGTTGCTGTTGCTGCTGTAGTTGTTGCTGATGTTGCTGCTGCTGCCGGTGTCGTTGTCGTCGTTGCAGTCGCTGCCGTCGATCTACGTCCCGCTACCGTTGCAGTTGACGTTGACGCACTCGTTGTCGTCGACTTTGGTGTACGATTTGATCCACGCGTCGCCAGATTGCAACAGCATATTGCGCCCGTTGCGTCCGGCAGATGGCGCCGCAACGACAACAGTTGCTGCACAAACGGTTGCCGATAGACGCAGCCAACGAATTGACTCGATGTGCGCTGCATCCTCTCTAGCGAGATTTCTCTGACTGGGTCACTACGTCTGTCCTTTTCTTACTTACAACAATTATGTGCACATCAATTTTGATTCAATATAATCCACGACCTCTTTTACGTTACTTTTTTTTGTTTAGCTTTTGAAACCGAAAATTTGGGAAAAATTTATCAACTTTTTCAATTTTCAGAAAATTTTTTGTTACATGTGCTCTGTACTTTTTATGGAAACCGAATGAAATATGCTCACAACGAAATGATCGAACCCAGGCCTAAGGCAGGCAACGATTGCTAAGATGCTGAAAATGGAAATGGAAATAAAGGCAGCACTTTATTTCGAATTAAATAAAATCGAATGTACCAGTAAATTACTCAGAGAGCGTACGCGAGGAAACTACCGTTCGAAGACTGTGCCATTTTCGAATATTAAGTCGGAGAAGCAACAGCATTATTAGCATTATTGTCTCTGCCTCTGTCTCTCCCTCTCTCTCTACCGTTCTCTCAACCGTTCTCTCTACCGTCCTCTCTCAGTGTGAATTATGCAATACAAGAGGGAAAGCACTGGCAGCTAGTGGGGGGGAGGGCAGCACTGCCAACGCGTTCGCTGTCGCGCCGAATGCAAAAATCGCGAGGCGAGTTTCCTTTTCCTTTCCTTTCACTGTGAAATTTCCAAAAATTCTATTATTATTAATAGTAGCCTGGGAGAGCGGTGGAGTGGGCAAATGAATGCCGTGACTGCGCTGGTCTAGGCTCGACTCGAGCGACCATGACGACTGTCGCCTGTCGGCGTGGTATGCGTTGTTCTTGCGCCCGCAAGTAGACTACAATAACCCGAAAAATGCACACAGTTTGCATTATAATGCGAAATTTTCGATTGCTCATTTGTGGCATTTACTTTTTACTATAAAAGTTTTATAGCCAGCCAGGCTGAAGATGCCGCGACCAGCGACCAACGACAGCAGCAGCAACACCAGCAACAGCAACAACAACGATGGCAACAACAACGACGACAGCTACAAAATTTTATACAATGTCATCAACGAGGCTGACAATGTTGGGTTGGCACTGCTGCTGCTGCTGCTACTTGGTCCACTGTTGTCTCCCTCTGCTCATCTCCTACCCCCACCTCCTCCTCAACGGTTCCCCTGCTGGCGCTGTCTGTCTGCCTATGCCTCGCCTCACAATTGTGTGCAATTTTTGCGCACTAAACTTAAAGGATTACTTTTGGCTAATTTTGCAAGAGAGAACACGGCAAGATTGCTGCCCCCGCAAACACCACCCCCCCACCCCCCACCACCCACAGCTGGGACGGGGGGTTGGGTAAGGAGTTGGGCTTCTCCCCGGGCTGCACAACAATTGCCTTTGGCCAGGTTCGTTTCGAAGAACTTGAGAAACCTTTCAGGCTGCGCCTTATTTAGCCGTTTCCACTATAACTATGACTGCGAATCGCTTTGATGTTGCCTGAATGTGTTGCACGAAAAGTTGCGGCATTCACTGGACAGGGGAACTATAAGTAAATATATATAATGAAGTATACAATTTATAGAGAACTGTAGTTGTGGACCAGACGGGACAGGGCAATCAGTGGCGATTTTTTGCTGAACAGGAAGGATATTTCTTTAAAAATGATATACAGAATCGGATTTCGAAGTAAAACTAAAAGAGTTGGATAACTGAAAGTGGAAATATAAATTGTGAAATTATGGGGATTAATGCTTTGGTTTAATAGGTTTCTTGGCAAACAAGTACAATAAGTTATCAAGATTGCAAGAACTGAGTACGAATTATTTTCTTTTATGTATATTAAAAAGGTTTTTGTTTTGTAAACCGAATTTCTACATATCTTTTATAGTCTAAGAGCTTTCTTTAAAAATATGCTATTCTTTTCTACATTTCTGGAACTTATTGACTCTCTACAAATTACCAAAGTGAAGAAAATGATATATTTAACAAATTGCGATAAATTTAGCATATTCTAAAGTATTAAAAAATAATTCAATATTCCAAAGACCATTGAAATCCTATGTTTCTCCTGCAACTTATTAAGTGTTCTCTGGCATTATATGGAAGGGTAGGATGGGTATGGGCTTAGCGTAATCTTGGGGCCATAAAAATGCCAAAAACTCATTGACTTATGGGCCTGGCCACTTGTCGGCGGCGTCTCTAATTGCAACTTGCATGGGGGGTTGGGGGGTAACGTGGCGGAGTTAATGTTCCTTGGCGGGGGCATATTAAAATTGGATTTCTACACGTCTACGCTGCGTATACTTATTATTATTATTATTACTATATCTATCTATATGCTTATAAATTAGCATTTCGCATTTCGGGCGGACCGCGTCCGTTCGCCTTTGGAATGCGTTATTAATGGCAAATTAAAAGCAATAAAAAACAGATGTGCTTAACGCAGCACATTTTGCGCTGCTCCACCTCCACCTTCCCCCAACCCCATCTCTTCCCCTCCAGCCCCTCTCACTCGCACTCACTACCACCATCAATGCAAGCGAAGGTGGAAAGTAGTGTATGGGGATGGCGATGGGGAGGGGACTAAGACTGGGCCTGTGCCGCGGCTGCGGCTCATCAGTTGGGCGGGAGGCAGGCGGCACAGGGGCGAGTGGGGTTGCGGGGTGTGATAGAGCAGGGCAGGGGCAGGGGCCAGTCGCGCACCTTAGTCAAGAAGTTGGCGTCGTTGTCGTTATGAAAATGACTTTGCTCTTTGCTGTATTCAGCGGAATGGTGAACAGGGGAGAGGTATGGGGGAGCAGGGGCAGGGCATAGCAGCGCCACACACACACACACACGCACACACTGAGCGAGAGCTGCTCACACACTTGTGCAAAAAAGTTTTGCATTCAAAATTTTTGGTCTGTTGCGCTGCCGCTGCCGCTGCCTTTGGCTTATGCAGTTTATCATTTCGCTCCATCCAGGTGGGTAATTTTAATTTTAAGCTTGAGTAATGACAATATTTACTTCCACTTAAGCGACAACGTCACACGCTTTAATGGCATTTTGATTTGAGCTTTACTTGGTCTTCTTCTTCGGCTCTACGACTTTTCCTTTTTGTTGCTGCTGCTGCTGCTGCTGCCCTTCGCTTTTGGCAGTTACTTTTTGTTGCCGTTCATTGTGACCGCCATATTCTGCGACGCACAGCTGCCGACAGTTCGCCCCCCCCCTTCCCTATTCCATCCCTCAGCCACCACTACATGGATAGGCTAATGCTTTGTACATCGTTTGGATTATCATTAGTTGACCCGGTTGCCCTCTCCTTTTTCGCCACGCACTCGCTTGTGCGCAAGGTGTCTCAATAACCAATAGACTAGGTAGTTTACGAAAGCTAGAATTGAGCAGATCAGTAGCCTAGATAAGCGAGAGCAGCTAAGCTTGTCTGTCTGCGCTGTTTTCCTCGCAAATGTCTGTATGAACGCACAGATTTCAGCTTTTATATGAGCTAGCGACATAAAATTTGGGCTAAAGGCACCTGCACACCATGCGCATATCAATCTAGTATCAAATCTTAGGTGTCACGTTCATAAGCTGCGAAAAACTATAAATAATTTTGTAATTCAATTAAAATGTGACTTACTGCAGCTAAAGCTTTATTCTACGACAAATAATTAGCTTGGCTTAAATTTAAATTGATCTACAAAATTTGAATTCCATCGAACTTTAAATACTTATGTTATTTAAGTATACGTTTTCTACAGTTTTTTTTTACATAGGCCGAGGGTAAATCGTGTTATGTAAGACCCTTCTACTCCTCTCAAAAGGCTGTTAAAATAACGTAATAATACGATACGATGATAAAGCTGTAAGACATAAACAAGCAACTTGCCAGCCTTGTTAAGATGTGGCCCAACCTACGCTGCTCTAAATCAGTGCTGCCAAGATCAACAGAAAGTCATAAAAAATATAGATATGTGAGTGTATAAGCACTTGAGTCGCTACTCAGTCTCCCTCCCACTCTCTCCCACTCTCTTTCTCTATAAGTTCTCTTGTATAACAAAAGATGTGCAAAATTTGCGCTTGTTAACAATGCACACACACACACATACACACACATACGCCCGATAAAGAGCCAACAATAGTAGAGGCAGAGGGCGAGCGAGAACATGTAAGAAAGAGGGGGGGGAAGTGGATAAAAAAGTTCAAGGCAAGTAAAAAACAAAAGCAATTGACGCTGCCTGCAAGTCTCAAAGAGTTCGCTCGACGCGACTCGTATCTATCTCTCAGTCTCTCTCTCTCCCTCTCTTTCTCTGCCTTAGCCAAGTTTCGTCTAGGCTCAGCCGGTGTACCCGTTGCGAAGGGGGAGGGGCCGCACTGTTAATGGGGCTGATGCCGCGCGCATCGTGTGGCATTGTGTCAAAAGAAGTTAGGCAACAGTAAGCGACGCACTAATCTCGTTTATGTAGCGTGAAATGCATGTAATTGTGTAAACATGCCAAAGGCGGGCGCCCAACGTGGGGCATGCTAACACTGATGCACAGATAGACAGAGAGAGGAGTGTGTGAGAAAGAGTGCGTTTGATAATTGAGTGATATACGGCAGGCCAAGTCAAATGCCATAAAATTGATGCACACGACTTGGAGGATCAGAAGAATTCGCCGGAAAAACCAAACTGAATTTTTAATGATTCTAGTTTGCTTTATTTTATTATGAGTTAACTCTTTGCATAGCTCATTTTGATTTATATTTATAAGGTTTCTTTTCTAACTCTTTTGAACATTTTATAACATTCTAAATCAAAAACACATTTGAGCTGCTTTGCCTTGCATGCTTCATAAAGATTGTCGTCTTGGCTTACTGGATCCTGCATGCCTATGCCTTACTTGCCGTCATCGATTATTAGCTTACATTTCTTTCACCCCCCCCCCCTCTTTCCACCTCCCTTGTATCTCTGCTGGGCACAGTCATATCTGCTCTACGACTCGAAATTGCGCAAATTAGTTGAGTTCTGTCATCTAGGCACGACAGTAAATAGCGCGTGTAGGTCGGAGAAGGTTTGAGGAGTGTGGGGAGGTAGGAGCAGCCTTTCCTATGAGTAGGGTGAGAACTTACTTTCAAAGTGATATGAGTGGGAACGTCAATGAGCAGCAAAAATTATGAAGCTCATCAAAATGTGCGCTGAATTGTAA
This sequence comes from Zaprionus inermis, assembly GCA_018151445.1. NCBI lineage: Eukaryota > Metazoa > Arthropoda > Insecta > Diptera > Drosophilidae > Zaprionus > Zaprionus inermis. The sequence continues at coordinate 6,853,848 of JAECXD010001688.1, read as the reverse complement.
AATTGCCGCTTGCCTTTCTTCGCATATACTACATATTCACATATATATATATTTTTTATGCCTTACCCCTTGCATGTGTTGCTGTTGTTGTTGTTGTTTTTTTTTTGGGGGGGGGGGGTTGCCTGGCAAGTTATGTGTGCTGTGTCTTATCTGAAGCAATTAAAAAATGTTTTTTGTTTTCGACTTCCGCTGCGATGTCGTCGTCATCGTCGTCTTCAGACAAAGCCAGCGGAGCGAAAGCTAAGAGTGCATACCACGCACATATGAAGGGGATTATCATTAGGATTGGGTGGTTCCTGTAGCACGGCAATGTCACGGAACAGCGCAGAGAGAGAGTGAGAGAGTGGGTTGAATACGTAGTTGGAGTTGGAGTTGCAGATGGATACGAAGACGGAGAGTGGGAGTCTGCCGTGGGGCAAGAAAACTTTTGCCTTTGTGTTGATGTGTTTATTTATGCTGCCTTTCTTATGATTTTCACTGATTCGCCGAGCATTTCTCGAGTCCGAATCCCGAGCCTTTATTTTTCCTTTGTTCGCATATTTTTATGATACGCGGGCCTGAAGTAGAGAAAGAGAGAGAACTGAAGGATAGAGTACATGAAATAAGAGAGCACAAGTGGCGGGCAGAGCTTATCAAAGTGTAGGATACTTTCGAGAAAGTGTATTATATACGATGTACCTTAAAATAATACAGGCATAAAATATGAGAAAAGTCGAGGAAATCATCAAGAAAATTGCAATTTTACTAGAATTTCAGAGTTAAAATAGATCAAATACGTTTAGAGAATCAATTTGTACCTTAACAGTAGAAACCCTTGTGTTTGTGTGTAGATCTCAGAGTTTATAAGAGCTCGGGCTAACAAATATATATAATGTGTCTGATTATTATACGCAAATCAAGTAAGTTTTGGAATTAGACCAAAGCTCTTGCCACGCCCGCAAATCGAAGTTTTAGTGGCAGCACTCAAAAGTATGCAATACAAATATGAAGCATAGAAGTCGAACTTTTTTACTTGTTTCCTTTCACGCAAATCTTTCAGAAACTCCGATGCCTTAGTTAGTTGCATTTTAGAGCTGATTTACTAGACAAATATTCCCCATTATATTTACTCTAGGTAGTTTGAAGAACTCTCCTTGAAATCAGATTAGCTCAGCTCGGTTTTTCATTTTCCCTGTTCGTTTTGTTTTTTTTTTCCGGTGTCATTCGCGCTGCCTAATCGGACGATCTATGGCCTGCCATAAATCGTGCATTTAAGCGCGTCCCGGACTCGGCTGCCTGCGTAACGTTGCGTAGGTATTACCCCGGCCCAGTCGGGACCAGTGACCCGGTCTGATTGATTGAAATGTCACGTTGAGTGCGACGTTCGCAAGGAAAACCGACAAAAAATTAAAAAATAAAACGCATCAAAAATGCCAAATGAAACATAAATGCCACAAGCAACCCCGCCCCCCCCTCCACCCCAGCAAACCGCAGTACCCGACTCGAGTCCAGGGACAAAGCCCAAGCGTTGAGTCAACCCTCGTGTGCGTTTGTTTTGTATTTGATAAGCATGAAAAACGCTCGGAAAATAAAATTGTTTTAGATGTGATGCGCCCGTTCCGTCCCGTCCCGTCTCGGCAAGGGAGGGGGGCACCCAAAATAGAATCCTTAAAAAATAGTGCTACTTAAAAGCAACAAAAGCAAAAAAAAACGGAAAACAAGAATACGAAAAGCAGCAACGAAAAAAAAATGCGAAAAAATGTAAAATGAATGTTGGCCGGGTCCGTAGGGGGAGGAGGGGCTTAGAAATGGCCAGGGGGAGTGTGTGCAGCGGCAAGGCAGTCAGCAAATGTTTTATCGCTTATACTTTTTTCACTGCGTTTTGTTAAGTTGGAAAAATGAGCGTCGATTAATTTAATAGAGACAAAAAGCCTTCGCACACACACAAACACACACACGCACAGCGCAGCAAAGTCCACTGAAAAGTCGAGTAGAAAGTTGAAAATGTATATGGAAATACATAGCCGACTTTCGAATGGGATGCGAATCGGGCGAGTTGTTCCCGGCAAAAAAGAAACGGTTTCAGCGCGTAGTTGTAGCAACAAGTGGCGTAACTGTACTTGTGTTTTTTTGAGTATACTTTTTTCTAGTGTTGGAAAATGTGATAACATATTTGATAATTGCAATTTTGACATACTTTATACATATTTTTAATGGATTTATAAAAGTATTTGTGCCTTAAATTTGTATTAAATTCAATTCTGAACAAGCCACAAAGTTTCGTGCAGTGTATATGGCAATTCGAGGCAGTTAGTAGCATTATAGGGTATATGGCCAATCGCGGCAGCTCGAGGCTACTCGAATTATGAAGTTTGTATAAGCGTTTTTGCTGATTGATCCCCGCTGAATGCATGTTGACTTTTGAGGCAGGCCTCCCTCTGGGCAAGGCCCCTCAAGCTTTAGATAAATATGCGAATTACATCAACTGACCTGCGATTGCTCTTCCTTTCCCTCTCTCTCCCTCTTTCTGTCTCTCTCTCTCTCTCTCGCTGTGGCTCGTTCAACTTTTCATATCAAACAAACTACGATAATACAAAATAACGGACATTTATCTAAACGTTTAGCCATTTATTAGAGCCGGAAAAGTACCCAAGAGTGTGTGTGTGTGTATGTAAAAAATAAAAAAAGTATCGACCCATTAGTGTGTGTGTGTGTGAGTGTTGTAAAACAAAGAAAAAACCGAAACGAAACGAAACGTATAAAACTAATGAAATCCTTATTAATATGCTCTGGACCTTTGCTATTTGTTTGCATTGTTGTTGTTTTTGTAGCTATTGTTGTAGCTATTGTTGTTGTTGTTGCAGCTATTGTTGTTGTTGTTGGGTGCCCTTGTCGACCCAAGCAAATTGAATATGCAATGAATTGTAAAACGCAAAAGTTTTGCATAAAAAAGAGAGCGACCCCAACTCGACTCGTCTCGAAGCTACTCAGCAAATGGTCAGTGCGATAGGCGGAGAAAGGAAGGAGAGCAGAAAGTAGATGAAGAGTGCGGCAGAGATGGAGAGCAATGAAAAAAATGTACGCACATTTTTCAGCGCATATTATGTAATTTTTCACATTTTCCAACAGCTTACAACGATCCATTCGACTGACTTCGGGACATGCTTTATTTATTTTTTTATTTTTTTGGTTATTTCTTTTGCTTTTCGTTCGCTTGCCGCCACCCGCTTCTTTCTCTGCACTCGACGCCGCCGCGCTCCGCGGGCCTCCGCTGTCGTCCATTTGGGCCACTCGAATTTGTCCAATCAGCTGGCTGCAGCTTTGCGATTGGCTGTCTGCGCCACACTGCGGCACCGAAATCGAATCTCGCCGCACGATAGGGTAGTCGAAATCGCCTGGACCCGTAACCCCCTCCCCCCACGCACACACACACACGTCGTGCCGCTCTTTATATACATAGAGACATGCAGGCATGCATGCGCGTGTGTGCGTGTGTGCGAGTGTGTGGCCGAGTGTATTGATATCTGATGCGTATTCAATAAGCTTCGACGCGCGCACTCGCACGGGGGATGGAACGCGTCGGCGGCGGCGCCTGCTCGCAGCAACCCTTTCGCACACTCACACACACACACACGCAGCATACGCAAGTGCGTGCGTCGAGCATGTGAGTGAGTGCGAGTGCGAGTGCATTTGAGTGCAATGCAAGCTGCTGAGCACCTTTTGCGGTCACCATGTCGAATGAGTAATTTCGTGCAGCCAATTGAGGCGTAAAATAAAACGGTTTTTTTTTTCAGATATAAATCGATCAACTCTGTGTTATAATATTATTAAAAAAATATCATTAACATTTATAAATCAACTTAGACACCTTCAAATGCAAAACAAGACTTAATTTGCTCAATTTTCTCAGACATTATTCGACAATCATGGACAAATTAATATATTGTATAATTTAATATAGAAATTTATAATTTATTTAAGTACTCTTAATTTTTGGATATAGTTTGAAAGCTTGAAAGTATATTTTTATTTACTTGAGGGGAATATATTGTGCAGATGTTATCGTATTTAACGTTTTCCGTTTATTATAAAACTATTTAAGCTTAAATTTATTGTTCTGCGTTATTTTTTAGTGATGGCCTATATATAACACATGTATAACACTTTTCTATCAGTAGATTTGTCGATAGCTCAAACTGGTCACACTTTCATAATATAATAATAATAATAATATGTGAATAAATATGATTATTTATAGTTTTAGATTGCTCCGCTTGCTGGAACTTTGCTACACTGTTCTTATATGCCAGAAGCACTGTCTTGTGCACATCACTTGGCATAACTGGCCAAGGAAAAGAAAGCTAAGGACGCTGCCAATAAAAATACTCATAGTTCATTAATAAACAATTATGTGCGGCATTATTGCGCGCTAAGCGCAACGAATTAATGGCTTCGTTGCCGGCTTCAATAATTTTAATGTGTGCTGGAGGCCCGATTTCGACATGAATATACTGCCCTGCATCCACCCCTACCCCCTCCCTCCCCCTGCTACCCGGGCATATAGTCAGGCCGTTCGCGCGATGCCATTAATGCCCATTAAAATGCCAAAGTGTGTGCCGGGCGAGGAAGCGCCACAATGTAGCAGCCATAAATAACGTGGAAGGAGTAAGAAAAATACTAAAAACAACAACAACAAAAACAAAAAAATTATTAACGCCTCAAAGGCGAGTGTGTGTTGAGTGTGCAGAGGGTAGGGGAGGGAATATTTGCGAGTCGCCTGTGCGAGCGGCGGCGCGACAACAAAAACTATAAGCGGCTCCTCGCCAGATGATAATACATTATCAGGCCGAGCCATAAATGAGCTGGGATGTGTCGAGTGTGTGTGTGTGTGCGTGAGCCAAAGGGTTTAATGCGTGTGTGTGTGCGCTTGTATGTAGGGTATAGTGGGTCGTGGCACATAAAATTTATGTGCCGCAAAAAGGACAAACGAACCAAAAATCAACCGACAGCTGAGCAACTGACTATCAATGCAATGAAGTCTAACCTCTCACACTGGCACACTCCCCCTTTGCCAGCGCCACTTCCCCTTCTTTTTCACCTCCATCTCTTTGGCTTTCGCTTTCTATACACTAAATCTACTCTCGCCGCTGCCTCCAACTCGTTACACATTCGCTGCGTGGCCATTAAGCAGCGTCGCAGCTAGAGATGGTCGACTGTGCGTGTTTTTTTGGGTGTCGTTCACGTGACACGAACATATTCGAATACAGGGTGTTACTTATGTAGCAAATAAGTTATAATTCACTCTTAAAGACTACAGCTTCGCACTTACCCCGCTTATTCCCTTAATAATAAAGTGCACTTTTAATGCGCAGAAATCGGATATACTATCGTTTATATATTTGCAAAAAAAACTAGAAAATTATATATATCACTAGCAATATTTTGTATGTTCAATTGAAAACCATTGCTAGCTCAATCAGAAATTAAATATCTAACAATTCATTCGAATCAAAGCAAAATATTAAGTTCAAACATATAATTTTTATTTGATTTTATTGATATTGATTTTATTTGATCTTATTAATTTGTATTTGATAATTAGAAACTATCGCATAAGCGAGCTCAGTGTCATCGCTAACAACAAGTTTCATGGCTGCTGCGACTCAAAATAATTTTATAGCATATTTTTCGGCTGTTTTTATATTTATTACATTGGGGAGTTTTCATTGTTACGCATCGGTCGTTTTGCCCAGCGTCAAGAAACTAGGCGACAAAATTTGTCTTAGACCCGCACACGCACACACACACACACACACACACATAGACTGATACAAGGCAAGGCATCTTCAGGCAGCCATGCACCACCCATTAGAGCCACCGAAGACCCCGCCATTCCCCGCTCTCTCCATGCGCCGCCATCTTCGGCTCATACATTTTCGAGTCGTTGTTTGGCTTCGTGTTTGTTTTAGCTTAAATTAACAAATGTGCTTTGTGTGATAATTATAATTTTACATTACCTTTTGTTAATTGTTCAACGGCACACGATGCCGGCATTTGTGTGTATGTGTGTGCGCCTGTGTGTGTGCCTGTGCGTGTGCGGGCATATGCCTTGAGTAGTGGGGCTGGGGGTACGGTAAGGTAAGGTGTTAAAAAGACGTAAATAAGATGATGATGTTTTCGCCAGAGTTGTCGTTATTAGTTTACCAACCTCAGCTTCAACCCGACCGCCTTGCTACCCTCCCACTGCCTGCCTCCCTGCCTGCCTGGTGCCCACGTCGCATTGTTCATTCAGTCAACCCCTACGGATGTGTCTGTGTGACATATTGGCAATTTGATCATGTTGTGCGTGCGAGTGTGTGTGTGTGTGTATGTTATGCATTAATGGCACAAAATTTTTAATGATGTGCTACGTGTTAAGTCATCTCCAGAGTGTAGCAAAAAGCCAAGCCTAATAACAACAAGAACGGAGCGAACGAAAGCAACAACAAGCAAAGCAGCGAGTGCAGGCCGCATATTGTCACGGTAATAATCGTAAGCAACAAAATTGGTAATTTTCGGAATATGTTTTGCCACCGGGCCCCGCCCCCGTCCCGGCCCCGCCCATTTATGGAATATATAAAATCGTAATAAGTAAAATGATGCGCAACCTGCGAATTGAACGAGTTGCGACGCTTCTAACGAGTTGCGTATCCCAAGTAACGAGTGAAGAGTAACGAGCAGCGGAAAGGGGAACGGGGAAGAGGGTCACCGCTAAAAGCTGTTGAATGTTAGCCAAGTTAGGCTAATCATAAAATAGTGTTGCACCGTGCAGAGCGAAAGAAGAGGGAAGAAGGGCGAGTGGGGTACCGCACTTTATTCCGCTGCCGGGCACCTTTGTCGCCGTAATAGTCCTGCGGTAATAGGCTTTTTGGCTAATTGGACATTTTATGCGCGTGTAAGTACCCCGTTGAACAGCGTCAGCTAGACGGGGCATTGGGTGCGAGTGAAGTATATAGTATGTGGATAGGTATATGTTTGCATGTAGATAGGCTGTTGCTGAGTTTTATCAGAGGAGAAACGCAAAGAAATCGAATTTTTATGAAGCGAGAAAACTACGCTGTTTATACTAGAAGAAACCAAGCAGATAAACTATGTATAGTAAGCGCAAAACTGAGCTTAGTGGACTTAAGCCTATTTATAAATAATTCCATTTGCTTTCAAGCGAAAAGCATTTACTCTGAACTGTAAGCTTTACGCTCTGCTACTAAGCTTTAAAGCTTTTCCCGTCTCAGATTAGGTGAAACTTGAACATACAAGCATAGCTAATTTAAACTAAAAATTAATATATTAAGACTGAGTAGCCTGTATGTATACATCAAGTTAACCTAAGCTATATCAAACTAACCCAACCTATGTTTAAAACAACCTTATTCCAACTAGAACTCACCAAAGCAAAGTCGTTTTTCAACACTTGAACGGACAGTCGATTGGGTCATAAATGCCATATGGCCCTGTACGAGGTGCAGAACGAGCTGTCTCTCTGGCAAGGGCGAGGCACGACGAGCCGGAGCGAGATGCTTGAATTATTTGCAAGTTTTGTACAAATTAACTTTATGACCGCTGGCTAAATATAGTCAAACATGGCATAGGTACAGCTGGCAACCTGCAGTAACCAGTTAGCAGTTAGCAGTTAGCAGTTACTCGGTGCTCGGTACTGGGTAGCAGGTACAATGTGTATACAATACACAAAGCATAACAAGGCAAACAGAGAATGTCGAGCAAAAGAACTGAAAAAATAAGAGACTGCAAGAGACTATCACGTTGAAGGAGGTGGGGCACTACGATGGAGGGTAGTGTGCGGGTATGTAGATGCATATGTATGTATGTGCGTGTATTTATTGTAGCTAGTAGTATACCTCTAGGTATATTTGTAGTGGAAATTGTAAACATTGTTTCCGCTTCATTGTTAGGAACTGGTGCGCCTGCTGGGCCAACACCGCCAGCAACTGTCACTGCGAATTGCGATGGGCCGACAATGACGAGGACGATGACGCCTTGATGACGATGTTGCTGCGACGCCAGCTGAGGAGCTGCGGAGATGCGGAGCTGCGGAGCTGAGATTCAAACAGTGAGCCAGGCGCAGAGAGATACAGAGATACAAACAGTCTGTTAGCCTGGCAGTTGGGGCACGCTCGTCCAACCAATCAGCCACCAAATCAGACTAACAAGCTGCAGCAGCACCCCCCTCCCCCCACTAACCAGGTTCATGCTCAGGGGCTTGCATTTAAAAGCAGCTATACAGGGGGGTGGGGGGTCGAGGTTGTTCAGCATTTTCCATATTTTGTTTTCTTACTGCTGCGACTCAGTTTGTTTACACGGACAGCGCGGCAAAGGCAGTATAGTCGTATCCATATCTGTGGCCGTACAGTACGTCTTCGCACACGGCAACATGGCAAATTGAGGTTGAATGGCAGCTCGAAGCTCGTCGAATCCCGTTGCCAAACTGCAGCAAAAACCGAATGATTTAACAATGAATGCAGCGTCGCCCGCTTCCCCCCCTTTTAACGGGCTACACAAACATTGTCGACGCTAAAAGGGAACAAAAAAAACGAAACGAAACGAAACGAAAGCAAAACATTGACTGACAACGGGCACTGTCGAAGGACACTGTCGACCGACCCAGTGCTCCGCAGAAATATGAACGCCTCACCGGTTCAAAATGAATTAATAATCAGTAATTCTTAACAGAACAGAGAACAGAACCGAGAGAACTGCAGAAAAAAATGTGAACTGGAAATACAGAAAAAATGGTAACAAAAAAGGCAGGATGAGATGAGCGCGAACACCGAGTCAGAAATACCCTGCACTAAGCTAGAACTTATCTTGAAGTTGAGATAGGATAAGTTTTAATTAGTTTAGTTTTATTTGGTCAACTTATTATGAAAAGAACTGTATATTTACCTCATCGGTCTAGAAACATTTTCCATGATTTTCATCGGGTATTTCCCGGCTAGTCTACCCCCTGGTAGCGAGGGTATTTTGCATACTGCGCGTGCAGCCTGGACGAGAGCTGAAAAGGTTCGCCTTTGGGGTTTCTGCTGCAGTGACAAGTGCAGCGCTGCCCAGAATCGGTAGTTGGGTTGTCACGTGGTTGGGGTCACTCGGGAAGGGGTATTCGTGGGGCGGGATGCTTCGGTTGTTGTCTCGGTGGTTGACTCCGACTGTGACTGATTGGCGCAGCTGAGCACCTGACTGAGTCTCGGGTTGACTGAAAAGGCCATGGATTTTAATTACAAGAAATTGTTTGCTTTATTTTTTATTTATCTTCTATTTTATATTTTGTGTGTGAGTGTGCGACTTAGACAAAAGAACTCTTTATATAAGGCATGCATATAAGTAAAGCGGGCAACATAAAAGAAAAATCAAATTTAAGACACACAATTTTCAGCTTGAAAGTCTAGCAAAATATCTGGAAATCCTCTGAATTTGATCTGCTTGATCAGAAATATATGTAAGAATCTTTCCGCAATTTCTAGCTAAATGATCTTTGTCTCCGCATTTATAGCATCTAAACTCTTTTTTTGCACTACCTGAACTTTCTGCTTTCTCTTGTTTTACTTTTGGTTTATTTTCCACACTTGCAGACATCTTTGCATAACTTTTAACTCTTAAATCATTCGCTTGATATAGTACCAAATTGTTATGTTTCGAATCCTGAATACCCTCGATAATATACTCAATAATGCTCTCTTCATCTAGATTCGATTTTTTAGCAATACCTTTTATTGTATAATAGTATTCTATTAACGATTCATTCTGCTTCTTCTTCCTGTTCTCCAGCTGTTTATGTATCTGCTTGACTGTCAATTTTACAGTAAACTCCTCTGCTAAAGCCTTTTTCAGTGTTGCCCAATTCGTAAGACCATCTTGACTGTTTACGAACAACTTAGCTGCTCCCTTTATCAACTGTCGCCCATATATGTCGCCCATATATGCATTTCTGCAAATCGTTCCACTGTACAGTCACGGTAATACTTTCGAAGTCTGTCAGCCAATCGTTCACATTGCTTTCATTACTGCCGTCAAAATCCGCTAACGAATCTTGGATATCTTTCAGTGTGAACGGCATTGTATTTGAAAATTTAGAGGATACAGTAGAGCCAGTGATAACAGCTACAGAATCTTCGTACACTGATTCGTTAAGGTTATCTATTCCAAAATGAGTCAACAAACGATTTTGTAATTGCTGCTTACGTCCCTGTAATGATAAACCTAACCCTCTAAGCTTGTCTTTTAACTCTAGTAGTGTTAATCGTTTGATCTCTTGCAACATTTTAACACTTGATTAATTGGAAAAGAATGAACATTTACCCTAATGTGTAAATAAAAATCAATATCTTAACCTCTTAATATACTATACTTATGCCAAACTTATTAATTGCGTTTCGTGGAAGTCTTCTCTTTCCATTCGTCGTCAATCGTCTGCGTAGCAATCACGCCTCTATTGTTGTTGTTGTTGCCGTCGTACACAATTCTCTGCCTTGCATATACACACACGCAGCTCGTGTGTATACCCTCTGCTTCGTTTACGTCGATTTTGTTTTATCCGTTATACGCACTCGTACACTTTTCGTCTCTGCTCTGTTTTACGCCTTCCACAAACTTAGCGTCGCACAATCTCCAGCATAGTTTTCGCAGCGTAATTTCGTCGTTGCAATACGCGAATTCGCCCTGATGTTCCGCTCCCGAAACTTCGTCTCGATTCGCCGTCTCTTATGCGCTGACCTCTTCTCTCTCTAGCAATTCTAAGCGTTCTCTCTCGCTTGTCGTTGCTATCCTCTATTTGCTGCACCGCTCTCCTCTATGTGTGTGATCTCGCTCGCGTCTCCGCCATTTGCGCGCATTAGCTTATTTCGTCACGACGCGTAACTTGTCACAATGCATATGTACATAAATAAACGTTTATCGTATACTGCAACACAATTTGATGTTTGTGTTCAATATATTTACACTATTTGCATATAAAATGAACGATATGTAAGAATCGATAATGTGCATATTCCCGGACTAGCCTCCAATCTATAGGAGTCGGTTTGCTTCGTTCGTTTTAAATAAAACACTCTTGGTACATTGTCATTATTATATGCATAGAAAGTAATGTAGATAACGTTTATTAAATAGTTTATATTTTAACATTCATTTTAATTGTTTCGTTCACTTGTTTTCGACTTATTTCTTTGCGATCTCACGCGTCTGTACGCACTCAATTATCAACTCTTACTCTGCTTATTTTACTCTGCTCGCTACTAGCTCACTAACTCCTAGTTCATTCGCTCCTTTGATGTAGTTCGCTGTTAATTCTATGTTAGTTTTTGTTTCTTACAGCTATGTTAATACTGATTTCCCACATATATATATTTTTAATGGGATTTGTGTACGCTTTAAGCCTTACGGATGAGCTTAATCGCTCACAAGCTTTAATAAGGCTCTCTCTCTCTCTCCTCGCTTTTGCCAGTGTGACCCCTAGCCACGCCTTGGCACACTTGCAGCCTGTTGCGCATTGCAGAAGAAGTAGAGTCGTTTTGGGGACAGACCGTGTAAGGGTTGGCGATTCTAACCATAAAACAAATTGCGTTTTATTAGCAAACAATAAAGAAAAAACGAAATAGCAGAAGGAAAAGAAGCAACAGAAAAAAAAATCGTAAAAAAAACCAGGCAAATAAAGCAACTATTGTCACATGATTTAGCCGGGGCGCGAGCGCGCTGCGTCTTTCACAGGCAGCGACAACTCTGGCAGGTCGCTCCTAAGGCATTCTTTCTTTTTTTGTGCGACCACAATGAAAAGGGTTCGACGTGGCTGCGACAGGGATGCGACACAAAAGCGGCTGCTACAATGCCGCATAAAAAGGTGTCTCACAGCATAAAAATGGCAAAATTTATTGGACAGTTGCACGCCACCCATTTAATTTATATTTATAGAAAGCAAACACAGGACTGATTTGGTCCGAGACGCACAAAGAAATGAGATGGATTGAAAAAAGCGAGAATAAATACAGTCAATTTTGAGTGGAGTCTGGTATACCTTAAGTGGGCGAAAGGGATTACTTAAGTTGGTTTATCTTCAGTATAAAGAAGTTAGGATGTTAGATAAATTATTTTGATTTCATTGAACTACTAAATAGATGAAAAATTCGGTAAACCAAATTATAGATGTTGCGACTTGCCTCTCGCAGATACCCTAGGCCAGCTCGACTGGGAGCATTACCGCACTGTAAGATCCAAGCAAATAGCAATCGAATGGGCTGCCAAGTCGTTGGAAAACGTTCCCATTGGTTGGCCAGGCCAATAAATTAGCTCGAACCACAAACTTGCGTTCTACAAGACACAAAAGCGCAACAAATTAAATGTCAACCTTGTGGGCGGCAAACGGGGCGGGGCGTTCCGACCTCAAGTGCTCAATGCGCACACAAAAAACGTTCTCACTTTCCCACAGCTTAACCCCACTCGGCCCGAAAGCAACCCGCCCACCTTAGCCTTCTACGTATTAAAAAACAATTTCCACACACACGCACAGCAAATGCTCGTAAAACTTGCGACACGCGCCACACACACACAAGGAAAGAAGGGAACCCGACACCAAAAAAAAAAAAAACAAAAAAGAAAAGAAAAGCAAAAAAATGGGGAAAAAGAAAATGGAAAAAGGCAAGAAAATTGGCTACAAAAGATGCTAATGATTTATTTAATCGATTTGACCATGAACATATGTAAGGACGTGTTCAGCGTGTGAAAAATGACAATCCTAGCTAGGACAGTTCCAGAGTCAGCTGCAGGCTACTTGCTGCTCCTCCGCCTCCTGCTCCTTCTGCCTAAATCACCACTTTCTTGGGACATTTTTCCCGAGTGCCACTGTTGATATTTTTAATAGTTTCGGTTACGCAACGTTGACAAGGGTTTTGACCAGGCCAAAGGGTCGATATTGGGACACGAACTGAACAACGACGAGAAATTCCGTTGGGTTTCGAGAGCAGACGGCGGAGTGGGGTGTGCGGACTGTGGTCAATTTCAAGTCATTTCGTCCTTGGCGTGTAAATTATGTTAAACGTTTGTCAATTTGTGTGTGATTTGTCTTGTCGTTGTCGGTCGTGGCACAAGGTGCGAAAGGGTTGACTGGCGTGCCATGGTCACGCGCTATTAACTTCTCCCTCTCTCTCCTCCTAGGCCAGGTTAGATTAGGTGGGCCGTGGTGGCACTTGTGTACATTTATCATTGCTCCTTTAGCGTATCCTCATCACTAGTTGACCGAAACATTGACATCGGCAATCAGTGTCAATCTTGATCGTTGTAAGTGCTTTGCATGGACATGCGAAGCGAATGGGAACCACTTCGACCAATCTGCATAGTTCTGTCCTTGGGGATGTTCAATGTTTATCAAGCCACGTCAGTTTTGAAAGTAGACTTCGAGATAAGAGGGTAGGGTATTTATATTTGTGAGCTTACTAAAAGAAACTGAAAGCTATCATGTCTTAGAGCATGTATTTTATACTGAGGAGCCTTTCGTAGGGAACTATCATCAATATTTCATGCAAACAGGTTTGATTTGTGATTTTCCTTGTCTTTCATTAGATATAAGGCAGTTTTTCTTCAGATCTTTGTTTATATAGGGCATATAGTTTCCTAAGCTAGTCCCAAGCTCATATGATCTTTCTCTCTGCAGATCGAGTAGTCAACTCCATTCTGACTGACTTTAGATCAACTGAAGTCAGGAAAACTAAACTAATTTGCATAGAGGAACGTAACTGTTGTCTCTGCCTGTCAGAAGATAAAGCTGCGCGGCGGAAGAGCGGAAAAGTGGAAGGAGAAGAAAGGGCAGAACAATGGCAACACTAGTGCCAGACAGTGAGCCTCGGGCCGGGAAGGGAATTGGTCAAGTTGGTAAAGAAATGACGCACTCCGAAGCTGGGAGGTGGAGCGTCTGTGAGCGGGTGGGGGTTGCGTCAAATAAATCGACTTTCATATATCAAAGACTTAAATTTCAATTTTTTTCAAATTTCCTGCCATTTAAATGCACTCGTTCGGCCAAGTGGCCAACGCGGCGTGGGAGTACGCTCATGCCTCATGCCTGGGACGAGCTTATTGTCTGGCAGCCGGGGGGCTGAGGCTGGGCGTGGCAACGCTGCAGAAATTGTGCCACGAATTGAAATTTTTTTCTTCTTCTCAACAACAACAACAGCGGACGAACGATGCCAAAGACGACGCAATTCTTTAGCATTTTATTTCAATTTTTTTTTCAACTCACTTTGCATTTCACATAGCTTGACGAGCAGGGGCAGGGAGGTGAGAGAGAGAGAGAGTGAGAGAGAGTGTGAAGACAACGCCAGGGTACAGCACATTTACTGCCTCATCTATTTAATACCATAAATAATTGCATCTAATTAAATATGCTCAAATGAAAATGTCCGCTTTTTTTTCGTCTTCGCCTTCGCCGCTGCCGCTGCCGTCGCCGTCGTCGCAGTCGCAGTCGCCGACTACTACGTGCTCTGCCGACGTTGGCTGCAGTTGACGCGTGATGGAGCGAATGTCATTCGAAATGAAATTCAAGTTCCAATTTGGACCAAACGAACGAACGACAGGCACTTAAGGAGAGCAAGAGAGCGCAAGGGAGAGCGCGCGCGACTGAGAGCGAGCGCACAAAGATAACAGCGCGTCGAGCGGGCGACGCGTGCGAGAGTGTGGGCAAAGGCGAGTGCACAGAAGAAATTAAGTAGCAGCGAAGAGAGTGGAAAAAAACACAAGCGAAAAAAAGGCAGAATTTAATAGTTTTCAATTAGGAATCGTTTGCAGCCTTTTCTTAGCGCGTCCCCCCAACCCAACACCTTTTTTTTATGGCACACACTTGACGCAGCAGCAGCAGCCGCCGCGCAGTTCATGCGGACGCCCTTCGTCGTCAGCGTCGGCCGCTGTCAGTTTTTTTTTTCTTTGTTTTTTTCGCTCTGCAAGTGTCAGGCAAATGAAGTCACGACTCGTCGTTTCAGTTATTTGTTTCGCTTCGTTGTTTGTGTTGTTTCCTTTGCTTCTTGCTTGCTGCCGCCTCTTCTCCTCTCTCCCGCTCTCTACTGCTGCCTGCGTGTTTTTAATTCAACGTAAATTTTATTTTATTTTAATTTCGCTGCAATTCTTTTAATACTCACACACACACATTCGTGCGCTTCTCGTGTCTCTTCATTTCGCTTGTGCCTGCTTCTTGCCGCGTTTATGAACTTCCGTGGAAACGCAGCAGCAGCAGCAGAAACAGCAGCAGCCGCAGCGACGGCCTCGACGCGGCGGCAGCAACGCTGGCCGCGGCGCAAGCGGCTTTTATCGAAATGACGCGCCGTGCATTTGCTTACGTGACTCCTATTTAACCGATGCCTTTTCGCCTTGTTCGTCCTATTCGCCTGTTTTTTGTGCGTTCTGCTTTTAAGTACATACTCAGTGTGTACTTGTAATTATTGCACACGCTGCACAGTGGGTCAGAGAGCGCATTTCCGCGGCAAATGTGCATCGGGCTATATGAGTGAAAAAGTCTCGCTTTGCTTACATTATACGCTGCAAAAAAAAAACATTTGTATTGGGGACTTTTATTCTTACTGGCTTTATAAAAAAATAAATTGTATATTTAACATAATATATTCTATTTAAAATGATGTTTTTCCTTGTTTTTTAAGATTTTAAGAAATATTTCGTAGTTTACAAGACATTTTATATATACAGTGGCTAACAGCTTAATTGAACCACTGCCTTGTTAAAACTTTAACAAGCTTTAAAGACAAAAGAACAAAGATATAAGCAATATGTAAATGCAGTTTGTTGGATAAGGCTTATAATTAATATATTTTTTATTCAATTATTTTTTAATACTTATAAAGTAATTTTTTTAATCAAACTATGAAAAAATTAACAAAACGAATGCAACAGCTTATTTGAACCAGTCAATGTGTTTTTCTTTCAAATTATATTAAATATTAACAAACTAAATACTAATATTTTGTATGACCACCCTTATTATTAGCAATCATTTTGAGCCTCTTCTGCACAATGCCCGACTTGTGCTTTGGATCATTGTCCTGGTAAAATCGAAAATTTTCTTTTATTCCCAGTTTCTCCGCACTTTGGAGCAAACTGTTTTTTTAGTATGTCTAGGTACTGGAATTTATTCATTATTGACTCAACAAACTGCAATTTTCCAACGCCCGCTGCCGACATACAGGCCCAAACCATAACACTACCTCCACCATGTTTAACTGTGCCCTTCAAATTTTTTAACTGGAGCTCAGAATTGGGCTTACGACAAACATATGATGCTCCATCTGAGCCAAAAATATTAAACTTGGACTCGTCAGCGAAAATAACAGAGTTCCAGAACCCAGAATCCATGTTCAAGTGGTCAACAGCAAATTTCAAATGGCATTTCTGATTTTTCGCACTTATGAAGGGTTTCTTTCGAGCAAATCTGCCATTAAAGTCATGCTCTCGTAAAACACACCGAATTGTTTCCGGATGGCAAGACTTTCCTAACTCTGCTTCCACTTCATTGGCGATTTTTGGAGCTGATAATTTCGGGTTTTCCCGTATTTTCCTTACAATATATCGCTCATTCGTTGGATTGAAAATTTTATTTGGCGCTTTTCTGCCCTTATCATGGGTTTAAAAAGTTGCACCGTGGAGTCACTTAGGCAAACCATTTCAGCAATTTTCCTTCGGGAGTGTCCATTTTTAAAATGAGTAATGACGATTTCTCGCTGTTCAATTGTTGTCCGTGGTCCTATCGTTTACAATTAATACTGATGACCTGATTTGTTACAAAATTTAGCAAAAGTCAAATTCTAGTCACAACGAACATGTTGACTAAAGCATAGACACAAAAAAAGAACCGTTACATTGAGATACGGGATCTCTGCACATGCCGAACCACATTGGTTCAAATAAGCTGTTGCATTCGTTTTGTTAATTTTTTCATATTTTGTTTAAAAAAATTACTTTAAAAGTATTAAAAAATAATTGAATAAAAAATATATTAATTATAAGCCTTATTCAACAAACTGCATTTACATTTTGCTTATATCTTTGTTCTTTTGTTTTTTTAAAGCTTGTTAAAGTTTTAACAAGGCAGTGGTTCAATTAAGCTGTGAGCCACTGTAATGCAATATATATATATTTTTTTTTTTTTATTATCTTTTACTATTTTATTTATTTATTAAAAACAACGAAGTATTCTAAAATCTTAATATACATTTTTTAAAAAGAACTTACGATTAATTTTGCTAACTTTATTTCGTCTTTAGTTTAGGCTTGTTTTTAGCTCGAAAATGGATGACAGTCAAACTAGCCGCACAGCAAAATACTCGAACGATCCAAAAATTCCTTAGCCCACACATTTCTCACTCTCTCTCTCACTCTTCCCGATACATGAATATTTATGGAGACTATGCTGCAACATACCTCCCGCTCCGTTCTCGCCTCCACTGTTGCAGCACAATCAATGCAAAGGCGAAAACAAGTCAAGACAGTTGCTTAAATAACTTTCTGGCAGTCGGTACGATAGGAAAGCAGAGCGGAAGGGCAAGAAATAAACGACAGGCAGGCAACGAGCTGTACGAGGGGAAGAGGAGGCTCGAGTGGGGCATCCGGCGGAAGTTATTGAGTACGGCAAAGGCGCGACCTAAAACAACAACATCAGCGGCAACGAGCAGAGTTGCCACCTGACGTCGCCATTGTTGGCGTGCAGAATTTTGGTTCGATGAATTTATTACTTTTGATGTTCAAACACGGAAAACTGCTGCAGGCCATAAAACAAGCCAAGAGCGGCAAACTTTCGACAAGCAGCCCAGTCGGGACGGCAACTAGACAGAACCCAAGCCCGAACCCCGAACCCCCGACCAAGCGGGCAAATGAGAGGCGGCTGAGCCGAGTTTGGCACGGCAAATGCTATTAAAAGTTTACATGTCTCAATAGAGTGTTAAGAGATTAGTTGGCATAAAATATTTCGGGAATTCCGGCAGAAAGCGAGCGGCCTTGTTGAAAAGTTAAGTCGACTGTGCGACGGAGACGGGGCGATGGAACGATGAACGATGGCAATTTTATGATTCTCGTTTGTAATCCGCAGTGGGTGTAGGGTAAATTTGAAAATTTCCACAGAGAACTGCAAACGAAAGACAAAAAACTTCATGATTGACAGTAGAGTTGGAGAAATATCGAAGTTGCAAGACTTTAGCAATCCTTCCATAAACATAATTTTGTTAAAAATCACCAGACTCTATGTGCTAACCCCTTGCAAGGTTTTAAGATCTCTACTTACTACTAGATAAAAATGATCAAGACAATTCTTATCGAACGTGTTCTTCCTGCTCTGTCCTTGACTTAAAAAACCATTGTATGGAAACATAATTGATCGCACTGAATTGAACATGATATATAATATGTTTGCCTGCGTGTTTGTTGTATTTATTAATAAACAATGTGCTCGACATGTGTCAACAATGTTCCGAATTCAACAAGGTTGCAATTAACTATATTTTTCAGTTTCCGAAAACAATGATATTGCATGTTAGATTATTGGCCCAAAAATCGCTATATATAAAGCACACAATCCAGATCGGTTTGCTTAGTCCGGCTAAAACAAGTAGTATGACTAAACTGATTAGTCTGTTGGGGGCTTGGCTTATGCTGCTGGCGCTCGCCCACGCCGAGGAGAAGAGCTACAACGTCGAACTGAACTCTTTCGAGATGAACACAAATATTGAAGACGATTCGAATTGGATCGATTGGGGTGATTTGCGCATGAAGAAGGTGTCGAAGAACAAGTTCGTTGTGACGGGCAGCTTCGAGTTCAAAAGGAATATGGGTGATGAGCAGAAGGTGCGTCAAATGAGGCCTATTGGTGAACTATTTTGCATTTAACTATTTATCGATAGATATCGATGCAAGTGTTTGCCTACGATGATCGAAGCAAAGAAAAGGGTCCCATGGTAATGAACGTGAACAAACCGTTCTGTCAGTTTGTCAACGAAGATGAGGATACGTATCCGTATCTGCTGAAGGTATCCGATTTGCCCGAACAGGGCACCTGCCCGTTTCCCAAAGGCAAGTATACTATCGATAAATACGAACTGGAGACAACATTCTTGCCCGACAATGCACCCAAGGGCGACTATTTGCTGGAGCTGAACATACTGGATAAGGAGGTGCCAGTAACAGGCCTAGTTGCATCTGTCACACTGACCTAAGCCAAGTGAAATTGACATAGAACCCATAGCACATTATCTATAATCTTGTTTCGTTCCAACGTAGTTTTTAATTATTTCTTTATTCCTTTCTTTTGGGTGGATCCCTTTCGCACTGCAAGCGTTTTACATATGTAGTCTATATATACCTTTGTTTTTTTTTTATACATATATATATATATATTTTTGTATTGCTCTAATTTGTAGAGAAACAATAAAATTGCTTACGCTTTCAAAGACCTAGAAGTGATGCAGGTTGCTTGCTTGAACTGCTAAGAAGTTGGAAGGGAATAGACGAATTTGTATTACATATGTATAGTAAGCATGTATATTTATTTTAATATATATTTATATATTTGTCGAAGAGTCATCAGAATGCCCTTCTTCCTCTTCTCTACTTAAGTCTTTGTCTGCGCAACGTTTTCTAGCGCGTGAGCGCGGCATGTCTGTTATGCGCAATGATCGAAAACTGACTGACCAAATCTCTTTTTCACAAATTCAGAATTATGCGTAGCTCTTAACTCTACATGCAATACAAACACATTTTGGAGACTTATTCTAGTGCGCATACACCAATACTAATGCACACTGCATTTTTCTGTATGCTTCTCGTTTTCGTACACACATCTACTTTTCCCCGCTCCTACCCGCGACCAGACTACGTTCGGCAGAAACTCTAACGGTTGTCTGCCGCGCATTAAGAGAATAGAAAAGGCGCCTGCATGGCGCGTGCCCAGCAGAAACACGAAATTGCTAGAAATGTCGTTAAATTTAAATGATCTTGTAGTAATGATTAGTTAAATCGATGAAGTTGGGCCTGTCTGCATATCTAGCGTTATTAATGAAGTTCTAATATTAAGTAAGGCATTTCTTAGTTACGCTTGAAAATAGAAACCTTTACTCCCGTAGGCAACAGTTTTTCAAAGAGTTATCGTGTTCAATTCCGTCGGATATGCTTCTTTTTGCGCTCGAAACCCTTGCGGGGTAGGGCTCGTTGAAGTGTTGTGGGGTTTGGACGAGCTAAGGGTGTCTATAAGTATGTTTGCGATACGCACAGCCCAATGCGAGTTTATGCATCAACACCTCGTCTAATTGAAATTCGCAATTTCAATTGCAATAGGCAAATGCTGCCGCGTTGTCTCTCGCTTTCTATGTCCCTATGCCAGTTTTCCGTTTCGATTCCGCGTTGCGTCACTTCACGCTGTGCCATTTGTCATTGACAAGCAGAGTGGCAACGCCCAAACGCGCAGCATATGCCGCAGCTTGCCAACTGTCAAATACGCGCATAATGCAGAGGCGTGGGTGGGTTGGGCTGGCGAAAAGGGGTGTCTGAAGGGGTGCATAGAGCTGTGTTTTTGCTAAAAATGATTATCTGTGCATTACAATCCATTGATTCCACTTAAGCACCGTTACAATTGCACACACGGCACACTCAGACACACACACAGGCACACACCCACACACGCCAAAACACACATACAGTGAGACAGCGCGACAGCCACACACGACACTTAATTAACAAATATGCATTACAAACACCCGCAACGAGCGGCAATTGGTTGGTCATGTCATCAGCTCTGCCCCCTGGCTGCCCCCTGGCTGCCCCCTGGCTGCGAGCCCCTGCCTGCCGCAGCTGTGCCACATTCGCATAGGCCATGCGGATGGCTTTTTATTTGCCTCGTCAGCGTGAACCACCCGTGTGGCAGCAACAGCAGCAGCCGCCGCATTTGGGGAGTTGCATGTTGCATGTGTTTAATTGAAAAATCATATGCAACGCGCGCATAATTATGTTTATTGCAATAATCTGATGCAAATTCGCCGAACTCAAACTGAATGCTTTAGACGTCGGCAACGCCCCAGTTGCCTGCCCCACGCCACAGCCGCCTGGCAACCCTGTTCAGCCCCCTTTTGCTCTGACTCTTTCCGCCTGCAGTTATTGTTGTTTTTGGCTGTTGGTGCACATTAAATTGCACTTGAAATTGCACATTTCAACGCCTACTGATTATGACAGATAATTATGTTATCGAGTGCTGCCACACGCGACCCCCGCTGTCAGTGCCGCCCCACGCCCGCGCACCCATGCCTAACCCCATTGCAACATATACCTGGCCGCCGTTGCGATGCGCATCTTGTGCAGCATACTCAGCCACAATTAGAGAGGCAGGGAGTGGGGAGAGAGAGAGAGAGAGAAAAAGGGAGAGGCATAGTATGTGCAGTAGATACTCGATACAGTGAACTATCGGCTTGATCCTACTGAAAGTGAACTATGATAGATACCAATACTATACTTTTCAATTAGGAATATCTTGGTCAGATCTGCTTCTTTCTGACATATTCACTGCGTACGATCCTAGGCAGCACGTATACGAAATTTCATCAAAAACAATTCCTTAGTTTCTCGGCAAATCAATAAATTGAGCTTGGTTGACTATAACTGGGAAATTAACAAAAAACAAAAAACCCGAGTAATTCATAGAGTACAAAAAAATAATACCCAACAAAACAAAATGTACTTAAAATATAGTATGTGCACTTATCGCACAATTCAGAATTCCCATGCTTTCTCTCAGTACGCATATTACCAGTCACTACGTACAATGACCGATTTATTAATGTACTACAAATTTAAAAATTCAATCTCTACCCGCTTATCTGAAAAATTCAATAGCAGAGGAAATCGTGGGTTCAAGCTCAGATTGTCTGGTTAATCAAGTTCGCCAGATTGGGGCAAGGCAAATTCCATTTGGGCACTCTTTTTGTTATACAAATTTTAAAATTACCAATTCAATATAATATTTATTTTAATAATCTATATAAAAGCTGTTGCATTTTGAAATATGAGGCTAAACAGACTATAAGCAGACGGCTCTCGCTTATCAACATGTGACATAGTATAGGAATGTGTGTATGTATTTCATTAGATGTAATAATAAAAACGCACAAGGCGTGCGACTAGTAGCTACCCTATACGCGCAGCTAAAACTTCTAAGAGAAGCAAAGAGAATAGCAATTTTTTTTTTTAAATAATCGATAGCATTGATATGTCGATACAAATAAAAGTGCTTATCGTCAGTATCGATAAATTAAACTTTTCTTACTTTAGTCTACCATACCCGACAGACATTCATTTTCGTTTGCAGGGTATATAAGAGCAGTGCTTCTATGTTTTTGGCAGCTTGCGAAATTTAGTTGAGAATACTTTGAAGTGAGTGACAGTCAAATAAATCGAAATCAAGTGCGTCCAGCGATGCTCGACAAGGCGATCGTTTTGTTAATGCTTGCGACATTGCCGAACTTCGTTGTGGTAAGCACCAGACTTGCTTTTACTAAAGGTACCGAACTGATCGATCTTGCGTTTACAGAGTGTAACTCCGGCAAACTTGACATCGGAATATAAAGTAAAATGTTTCCAAGTTATAAATCCCCTGGTGCAGGATCTCGCTGAAAAGAAGACGAAGATTGATAAATGCGATGGAACGATACGCGATCTGCAGGCCTTAAACAATCAGCTGCGAGTCAATCTGGCTGTCTCGGAGGCTCTCGCCAAGGAGAAGGAACGACAAATTGCACATCACCAAGATCTGTACACTTCGCACAAGAATAACAGTCTTGTCAAGGACGAATTGCTAACAGCTTTGAGGGCGCAGATTGCAACTCAGGCGACTACGATCAAGAAGAACGTGAAACAGATTGAAGAATTTCAGCGAGAGGCCAAAGAAACCCAAGAACAGATCGAGCAGCTGAAGAAACAACTTGAACAAAAGGTGAAAGAATTGCAGGAGAATGAGCTTAAGATTAAGCAGCTGGAGAACAGTCTTCAAGAGAAGAATGCTCAGATGCAGAACGTGTCAGCTCAACTATCGATAGCCGATACTCAATTGAGGGACAAACAAATCGAGATCGATCAGTTGCAGACCAAGAAAACAGAAGGTGACGATAAGCTCAGGCAGTGTGAGATAAAGCAAGTTGAATTGGATAAGCAGCTGGCCACGGAGCAGGAGGAGAAAACGGCTTCTAATCTACAGATTACCCAGCTTGCGAACGGTCTTCAAGAGAAGGAAACTCTGTTGCAGAACGTGTCAGCTCAACTATCGATACTCGAGCAGCGGCAGCTGGTAGCTGGTACTCAATTGAAGGACAAACAAATCGAGATCGATCAGTTGCAGACCATGAAGAAGGAAGGTGCAGATAAGCTTAGCCAGTGCGAGGAGATACAAGTTAAATTGGGTAAGGAACTGGCCACAGGGAAGACGGAGAGAGTGGCTAATAAAGAGAAGATCGATGATCTCGAGAAAAGTCTACAAAAAATGAAGAATGAGTTGGACAACTTACGAAAAGAAAAAGAAAATGCGTTGAAACAATTATCGGTATACGAGAAGCAGCAGCAAATTGCCGATACACAGCAAGCCGATAGCTTGTTAATGATTCAACGCACACAGATCGAAGTCGATCAGCTGCAATCGCAACTGAAGTTGGCCAATACAAAGCTATTGGACTATCAATTGGCTAACTGCTTAGGGTACGGCAACACGTCGGGCATCTATCAGATTCATCCTGCAGGCATCGCACCCTTTGACGTGCTTTGCGATTCGAGTATTGCCGGGCCCGGCTGGACTGTTATACAGCGTCGCATTAATGGCTCGGTGAATTTCTATCGAAACTGGACCGAATATCGCAATGGTTTCGGCGATCTGCACGGTGAATTCTTCATTGGCTTGGAGAAGCTATTTCACATGACGTCGACCCAGTGGTACGAGCTATACATACATCTGGAAACATTTAGTGGCAGAACCCTATACTCTCGCTACGAAGAATTCCGTATCAGCGGCGAGAGCGACGACTATACCTTGAACATCATACGAAAACAATCGGGCCCAGCCGGCAACTCATTTAACTGGAACGAGAATCGCAAGTTCACCACCTACGATGTGGATAATGATCACGATTCAGGCAACTGTGCGATAAAAAGGAAAGGTGGCTGGTGGTACGATCGATGTGGTCTAAGGTAGCGTAACCGTCAAGGGGCTAAGTGATCTTTCATTCTCTCGCTAATGTCTTTTCTTCTCTTCCCAAAGCGATCTTAATGGGGAATATTTGCATTCTCCGGTTAATGAAAAGGGAATTCTTTGGCTAT
This sequence comes from Zaprionus inermis, assembly GCA_018151445.1. NCBI lineage: Eukaryota > Metazoa > Arthropoda > Insecta > Diptera > Drosophilidae > Zaprionus > Zaprionus inermis. The sequence continues at coordinate 6,829,497 of JAECXD010001688.1, read as the reverse complement.
CTGCTTCTGCCTATTCTTTCAAAACGGTACAAATGATGATACGGCCCAAATGGGTAACATTATTTAAATAAGCTACCCAAAATGCAAATGTAAGTTAAACTTTTGAATAGAATTTCGAATTATACAACTTTAATGAATTTTCTTTAATTAATTGACAGAAGTCATCAGAGTACGTGCTTACATGGATTGTAATGCTTACACTTTTTTTTGTAATCACTTATTATATTTTTATTAAAACTACTTTACTCGAGATGCTCGAAATCGGTGCGTAGTTTGTAGAAGTTTTGCCTAAGAAAGTTTGAAAGCATGGGAGCTTGTAATTTGGTAGGGTATGCTTACGTACATCAGATGTTTTTGTGGCTTCATTTTCCCCTCCTCTCGGTTCACATATTAATATTAAGACGGCTTCCAACTCGGTTCGGGTCAAAGCTGACGAAGGCGACGACAGCGACGACGACGTTTGGGGAAACGATGCGCCGCAAAGCCGCAAAATCTGTTTGTGATTACGCCCACAGACGCCTTTAGCCATTGTGCGAGTGGGTGTGCATGTGTCTGGGTGTGTGTGTGTGTGTGTGTGTTGAGGTGTGCTGCGTGTTATGTGGGTACACAGATTTTTAATCATCATTAACAATAATTCGAGAAATACTTTTAATTTTTTTCCCTCGCTCGCGCCGGGCTCAAGACGACGAGGCATGGCTTGGGTTTTGTCTCGTGGAAGGGATAACTGGTTGGGTGTGTTAGGCGAGTGTGCGACTGTGTGTGTGCTGCCTGTGTTGTTGGTTAAATTCCCCTTGCTGCTTGCTGCCACTTCTGCCTCAATGACATTGCACTTACTGCCACGCCGCGTCGTGTGGCATGGCGAGAGATTTATGAAAAAATTGCGTTTGCCCCCGTTCGCGTCCGGCCCTGTAGCCGGCACTGTTCTCCCCTCACCTCTCTCGGGGATTGCGTTGCCGTCTTAGCGAAGTTGCGAACCATGGCGGGCGGTGTAGTGGGCGGTGCGCCTTTAGGTGTCGCTCTCGCTCTGCGTGCAATATTAATTATTATAGGCGAGCCACCCACACAAATAAATCATAAATTAAAAGCCAAGACGTAGCGCCGGCCAAGTAGAAACTCCTCCGCCCCATCCCATTCGCCCAATCCCCATGCCCTGCGCTCTTCGACTGCCTCGATACCCGCAGAATTTTTATCATTAAACGCATTTGATAATTAAAAATTGTCATTTTTTAACAGCGCTCGCACAGCTGAAATATCATTTTTCTCATATATTTTTTGCTGCGTTTCGTCGCCTTTCCTTGGCTGCGTACGAAAGAAAAAAATATTAAATTACCAAATGGGTGTGCTGATGAAGCGGGGGAGTGGGAGTGTACCGGCTGGAAAGGGGCTGGGCCTGGACTCTGCTCGGCGAGGGTTAGGGACATGTACAAAGGCAGCGGCATTTATCATTTTGCCAACTGTTTGTTTGATAAGGGGAAAAACGCAGCAGCCAAAAAAAAAAAATATATTAGAAAAAACGCAAAGCACATAAATAAAAATTAATTGGTCAGCACAAGAAAGACAAAAAAAGGCGAAAAAAGGCCACATAAATATTATTTAAAATATATTTGAAAAGCGAAAGTGACGCAAATGAAACGAAGAAGCTGCACGCTGCGAGCTGCTTAAATGACCTCACTCTCTCGCCCCCCTCTCTCTCTGTCTCGCAGTCTGCTCGCCTCACTCTGCCGCCGCTGGCTTGCTCAAGTTTTGGCCAAAAACTTGCAGCATTTTTGCGGTTTCATTTCATTAAATTTTATTGGCTTTTCGATTCGCCTCGCGCTACAATTGCAACTCGAGGTGGGTCGGGATCGGGGCTGGCGGCATGTAATGGATTCGCTGCGAAAATACTTACATTTACAGTTGTTAATTGAACCTTCCCCCAGCTGGCCATGTGAAGCCAGACGTCATAACAATAAGCAGCGAACTCGTTACGGACAGACGAGCTGCCGGACAGCAGGACGGCTAAATGGGCGAAAGGAACAGCCGAAAGTGCTGCAAGTGAAAATGAGATGCCAATATAAGTATTGCAAAGTATCTACAAGAAACTATGAACAGCTTCGAGTGTGGCATGCTTTTCTATAGCATACTTAAGTGGATTTTAATACTCCGAGCACATGAAATTATCATTTTCAACGTGTGTAGCGCGTAAGTCGCAGTTACAGCTAGAGGCGAGAATACTCGACTTGGCGATACTGTACATAAAGCAATTCGAGCTCTTCATACTGTTCCAAAGATCTTTAAAAAGCACTAAAGAAGCACTTATTACCCCTAAGACATCTCCGAACAGACCCAACAGCCGATCTAACTTAGACAGCCTGCCTTTCTCTGTTCGTACGAACAACTTTATCTCGGAAACTAAAATAACTAGTATTTCCAAAGTTGCTGATAATGTAACTGATAAATGCGCTTTTGTTTTAAGATTTTGCCACGCCCACCTCGGCACCCATATACCGGGAAAAACAAATTGCAGGCGTAGTATTAATGATATAAAGATAACGATTTAATTTTATTTCGTATTATTTGAAAGTATATTGTGTATTGTTGCCTATTAGCATAGCAGATCCATCAGCTTTCGCACTTAGCTTAGAGTGCTGCACAACTCCGCTCGACAAGTATCGTTAATTCGCTACGGATCTGCAGTTTAATAAGCTGTCCGCACCTTAGCAGCGTTACCATGCGAATGCGATTGCGACTTGGCATTTTACGCGCTATTACCACTTTTTCGAAGCAATAAAATATTATTAAAATGATATTCGGATGAGGCTTGCACGGCGCGACTGCGTTGAATTCGCCGTGTGGCCTATGTGGCACAGTGGCGGCTGTAAATCAACGTCTCGATGACATTAAAATAAAATTTTAATGCCATGAATAAGTGGCGCGTCGCGGCGCGGCACTGAGCTCCGCTCGCGGCAGCGCACGGCCGTTTTCCATTTACAATTTTCCATGCAATTTTCCTTCGCTTTTTGATCGAAAACTTTTACCTTGTCTGCTTAGGCAATGCGAAAGAGGGGGGAAGGCTGAGAGAGGAAAGCTGGCTATCATTTTCACCTTGGTTACACTGCACAATTTATTTGAATTTATCAGCATGCACACGCCCATCCGCCCATCCGCCCACCCGCAGCATCCACTGTTATCCGCGCACACCCCGCTGCCCTTGCGTCTGCGCTGGAATGGCTCATTTTCATGGCTCATGGCAAATAATTGTAAATATTTGATACACAATAAGGCAATAAAAATAAAATTGAAATTTTCGCTTTGTGCTCGACGTGCGGCTTGTTGTTGTTGTCGGTGTATCTTCCTCCTTGTTGCGCTGCCTTTTATTATTATCATCGCTGTCGCTGCTCGCGTCCTGCAGAGTCGTCGTAAAGGAAATTGATACATAAGTCATTTTTATTGGCATATTCTTTTGTGTAATTACGGCTCAGGTAATTTAAATTTCCCGTCGTTTTTGGCCTTTTTCCGCTTTGCATTCCGCTTGCCGCCCCTTCTTCAGCACTTGAAATTTGCTTTACTTTTTACTTTACTCTCTGCAATTGTATTACACAATATTCAATTTGTGTGTATTCCGCATAATTTGAGGGTTTTCCGAATTGACTTAAAAAAAATGAGGTAAGTTTTACGCATAATTATTAGAACTCTTTCCATTCCGACTGAGAAAAAATAGCTTAAGGTATAGGAATAAGAATAGTTGCAAGAGACATACATACTATACCATAAATACTATGCTATAAAGAATGTGTCTTTATAGACAGTTTCTTGCACATATCTGCTTAAACTTGGTTCTATACGTATATTTGCTAGAAAACTTTGAAAATAGATCGGAAAAATGGTTATATTTGAGAAAAATGAGCCCATAGAAGCTTAGAATTAACTTCAATATTCCATATCTGTTTAAACTCAGTTATATTATATATATATAAATGAAGTGATAGCTCAAGCTGTCTATAGTTTCTTACGTTTATCTTGCTAGGCTTTTCTTTTTTTACAATACATATTTAACTCGTTTACTATATCTTTACCATATCCGGCTGTCCTCAGCCTCCCCGCTTTCAGCCTACAAACTGTGCAATCAATTAACCCAGTTGAACTGCCGCCCCTAGGGAAGCGCAGACATAGCGTATATAGTGCTAATAAGTCAATAAATCCATGCAGAAGGGATCTGGCCTGGCTAGAGGAGGGGGCGGGGGTGGTTGGGCAGGTACGAAAACATATTCCCCAATTGCGAAACGCAACTGGAGGCAGGTGGGAAAACTTTCGCCAGTTGCCACTTAACCGTTCAATTTGGGGTTCCGACCTGGGCTGAGTTTTTTGCCATCTTAGTCGACTTTGGCGTTGTGTGTGTAAGAGAGTGTGTGTGCGTGTGTGTGTCTGCTGCTAGCGTTGCCGGAGCGTCGTTCGGCTGCCACGTTTTTTGGTGCAAAGTTTTTGCGGCTTTTTCAATATTTTATGAGTCAAGCTTTTGCGTTAACACCTTAAGTACGCAGGGCATTGTGGTCGAGGAGAGGAGGGGGGGGGGTGTGTGTGGCAAACAGCAAGGTGGGCCGGGGTGCTGCAAGTGCTCTACGTGTGGCAGGAAATAACGCGCAAGTTGTAAGTTTTAACTAGCAGCAAACAAGTTTGCCGGATGCGGGGGCAAGACGAGGAGGCAGGCAGGCAGTGTGCTGGCTGTGCCTGTTGAACGAGCTGCTGCTGTTGTTGTAGTTGTTGCTGCGGTTGCAATGAAGCATCGAATATTGCACACACACACACACACACACACACTCAGGGCGAGCAGCACCCACACCCGCACACACACAGCAAATGTCGACGACGATTTATTTCCCAAGCAACTCAAGTGCGGCCCAAAGCGCGCGCCTTGAACAATGCGCCTTGCCCTGCCCCGTTTTGGGGCAGACACGCCCCCGCACACACAACACACACACAGACACGCTTGTGGCTTGCCTGTTTGTTTAGGCATGTGCCTGTGTGTGTGTGTGGCATTTTTGGCGGCGCCAACTCAATGAGCCGAAATTAAACAATGCTAAAGATTAAGTGCAGATTTGGGACTTTATCTGCTTGTGCCATAAATTGGTATTTAAGGGATACCTCACAAATGTCTATAACACACACACACATACACGCGCGCACAGCCACACGCAGTGGAAACGAGAGATAGAGGGCGCTCGCTTAGTTGCTGCGCCTTGAAGTATGCAGCCAAAGTTTGCGCTGCCAAGAGGAGACAATAGATCAGAGCACACACACGCACACACACACACACGCACACTCGCAGAGCTTAAGCTGTCCACTATGTCCCCTCCCCCGCCGCTTCACTCCACCCACTCACTCGTTGCTAACACAAATGCGGCGCAAACTTTTGTTGTTTACCAATAAACTGAAGCTGCCACCTGCACTGTGCCGACAACAGGGGGGGTTGGGGATGTGGGACTGAGGAGGGTACACACTACTTCACTGTGGTGCTGGTACTGTGCAGCGGGGGCAGGACATGCACAAGATTAATTGCAATCGGTGTTTTGGCATATGTTTTCAGCTCTCTCTCTCTGTCTCCCCCACACTGTCTTGCAGTTTTCTTTTGCTGCATTGTTTCGGGCAAGTTTTTTGTTTCTCCAAAGGCAATAGCGCAGCTCCACACACACACACAGACACGGTGGGGCATGGGTGCACTTGGCACTTGAGAAGGTAATTAAGCAACTATTTATGGGCTGAGGGAGTGGCCCAGAGCCAGACAAGACACCGAACACATGTTCCGCAGACTTTTCGATTAAATGAAGCGCGTAAATTGCGCCAGCTCCACTCGGCTTGGTTAGCATAAAGTTCAATTTGAAGCGGGTAATAAGCAGTTAGTTATTATAGGCGAATTGAAAATTATAGCGAGCATATTTCTACCCAATTTCAGCAGTATAGCAGCGATAGTGCCAGAGATCTAAGAGTTTTAGTGGGGAAAACAGATTTGTTTCACTATTTGAGCATCTTTCTGCATAATTTTAGCTTTATAGCAGCGATAGATCCGAAGATCGTAAATTCTACTTGATTAGTTGAGCTAGCAGGAATCTTTCTAAGCAATTGCAGCTGTGTAGAAGAAATATAGCTAAAAATCTTTAGCTAGATTCTAGTATTTCTTTCTAGCAAATTTCAGCAATATAGAAGCATTAAAACCCGAGATCTAACAGCTTAACTAGTAAATCGAACTTCATTTAGTTATTGGGACTGTAAAGCAACTTGCTACCCACTTTCAGTACTATAGCAGCGATAAAGCCAGAGAAAAAAAAACTGTATTGAAGGGACTTTTGATATTTCGATTAGAAATATATGAAAATATGTATAGAAACATGAAAGTGTTGCTGACTGAGCAGCTTAAGATTATTGTACTGTAGGCGGGGCACTTCGACGATGAGTTAACTTGGGTTATAATTCGCATTGATAGGCAGCATTGTCTGCTGTCTGTATTATCTGTTTCTTGGGCAATATTTTTCTATCTTCAAGCACACACAGAGCTTGGCAACAAAGCCCGTTTCTAATTCGATTGGGTGGAGGAACATCTTAATGGCATAATCACATGGCAAGACATGACGCAGATGCAGACACCCACACACACACCCACACCCACACCCACACCCACACACACACCCACTCACACACTCACATCGACTAACAATTGGACATATGTGGCATGGCAACAACAATGGGCACGGGGCTCCTTGGCCCCCCTTATCAACACCATATTACTTTGATTACTTTATTATTGGAAGCAGACACGAGTTTACCTTTACCTACGCTCTGGCCCGCGCCTTGTGGCCCCAGCAGCCCATCCGCCCTCCTGGCTAGCTTCATGCTGGCACTCACAATTATTGTGCCGCCCCTCGTATGCCGCTTATCCCGCTTTTGCCACTTTTCTTATTAGAAGCAATCATATTCGAGTTGGCTATACTTGACTCCCCTTCCCCTCTCTCTCTCTTTCTCTCGCCCTCTTGCTCTCTCGCTTTTGCAGCACTTGCCCCTTCTACGCTTCGTTTTCGGTGAGTAAAAATAAATCATTTTTCTGTTTTTGTTGTTGATTTATGCGTTTATTCGATGTGTTCTCTGTCTGCCTGCCTCCCCTTTCTATCTGCACTCTATCTCTCTCGCTCTCGCTCTTTCTGCCTTCTCTCTCTCCCCTGCCTGCTTGCACTTTGGCTGCTGTTGATAATGAGCCAAATCATTTTTCGTGAGATAAATTTCCGACTCGTTGCCATATAAGTAGCTGCGAAACTTATGTTGCGACCCACCGTGCCATCGCGCTCGCTTCAAGCTTTGTCTGCCAAGTCATCAGTGGAGCATCCCATTCCCTTCCCCCTTCACCACCCTGCACACAGACTCACCTCAGCGCGTCTCGGTGCCGTCGACAACTTCGAGTCTTGGCGCGCTCCTTGAAAGCGTTATAAATCATTGACATGATTAAGCGACGGCACGACACGACAAGCTTTTGTTGTAGTCGTAGAAGTTGTTGTTGTTGCTATAGTTGTTCCTGGTGCCCGCTATAGTTGTGGGGGGGTGGGCGGTCTGGTGTTGCAACACTGGCGTCTGTGCTGCCTTCTCTCGCTCGCTCCGTACGCCTGCTGCCCCGTTGGGCGGCAAAAGATCTGCGAGTTGGGGGCAAAAATGTTAATTTAATATCGAAAATTGCTCTTATTGAGTTGATTTGTAAACGAGGAAGAGAGGGACGGAGATGGAGAGAGTGAGAGAGAGACACAATTGAGTCAGAGTGGAGGGAAAAGAGTTTAGAGAACTTTCGAGCTCGATCTATATTATGATCATTGAAAAGAGCGAGCTTGTTGAAGAGGATGGGAGATGAGAGAGAGAGCTTTTAAAGCTTTGTAGCAATAATACAGTGGAAAGCTTTTAAAAGAGTTAGGAGATAGGGTGTGCGAGCTGGACAGAGAAAGAACGTGAGGTAGAGGGAAAGAGTGAAAGCTTCCAAAGCTTTGCTGTGATCGTGGAAGCTCTCAGTTTCCTACTCAGCTCAGCTCAGCTTGACTTGGCTGGTTGATCGCTATAACACTAAATATTATGCATAAGTCTTATATATATTCTTGTTCCATAGACCTGATATTTGAAACTATTTTAAAGAATTTAAAAGTATGTTTTTATTTATTTTCTTTGCAACATCTTAACAGAAAGTTCTTCCGGCTTGATGAGCCACTTTTCTCACACCTTACTTCATGCCATGTCCATGCCATGCAGCACACACATATCTTTAACTAAATACGATCTTAACTCGGTTTTCAACATGCAGATTTGTTGCTTGGCGCCGCCGCGCCCGGTTTGTTTCAAGGAATCACTTGAATGCCACTTGGCAGGCTTTCATTAAGGCATCTTACATAATTTGCGTTGACTTAACACGCACACACACACACACCATGCAGATACGTGTGGGTGTGTGTGTGTGTGCCCTGCTCGACTGCGAACACACATCAAACATATTTTCTGTGTACTTTAAGAAACTTTGCTAATATGTTAAAACTGTTCATTGACACCAAAAAATGAGCAAAAATTCAGCTAGAAGGGGGCAGAGCAGCAGCCGGGCACGGGGCGAGAGACAAGGAGAAGGAGAGGTAGAGGGTTAAAGGGGAAGCTGAGGGCTGAGGCTGGGGCAAGCGGCAGGCAGTCGAGTGGCTGGAAAAAAGGCCAAGCAAAGCTCAAGTGTCAGCTCGATGTGTGTGCGCGAGTGTGCACAGTCATGTGGGAGACTGAGCGTGCGAGTGTGTGTGTGTGTGCGAGTGTGTGTGTGTGCAAGTGTGTGTCTGTGCGCGTGTGTTTGAGTTTTGCTTGCGAGTTGAGCCAAGCCTCGGCTCATATGAGGCGCTTGAAAATGCTGCGCCTGCTGCCTGTTTGCAGTGTTGGAAAACACAAACAAAAACTGTGAGCTTATTAAACGGCAGATTTTGCTCCCACTCTCCCTCCCCTCCCTCCTCTCCCTCTCTTCGTTTCTAGACAAATAGCACAAATAGAAATAAACTGAGGCGCAACACAGTCGCTGCGGGAGCCGAAGTGAAAAACTTTTGCCGCTCTGCTTTGCAATATTAACTGCTAATTATGGGAGCAAAGCCCGTGAAAGACCCCACTGCAGCCGACCCACTTCGTGCTCCCCTCCCCCTTTGTATTCTCGCTATCGCCCCCCCCTCACCCGCTTCGGTCGGCCGTCTGTCAATATTTGTTGAAACACTTTTTGATAGGCAAATGGTTTTTGAATATGCCAAAAGTTGTGCAATTGCAATTGCCCGCTAGAAACCCGCTAAAAACAGCCGAAAAACAGACGAAAAACAACACGGGCTTCCACTATTTTATTAGAAAAGTTTCCTGGCCTGCTGCGCTGCTGCTGCTGCTTCTTCTTCTTCTACTACTTTTTTCTATCGTCGGAAAATGCATCTGAAAACAGTTAACTGTAAACTGTGAACTGTGAACTGTAAATTGTGAACTGGCAGCGGGAATGGGCACGTCGGCGCGTCGGCGGCGGCTCCCCAATGTTTGAGTTTATGCGCTATTTTTAATATTTATTATGACTGATTGCGGTCGCATTTTCCATTTCCCATAGCCATTTCTCTTTCCTACTCCCCCCAACCCCCTCCCCGACTGAACATCGTCAGCCTTCCCCCGTTTGGCCGTCCCTTTGTTTGCTCTGCTGCTGCCTGCAAATGGAATAAAAAATGTTTAGACAGGGACTGGCTGCATTCACGCATTATAATTTAAGTGAAACATAAATATTGATGTAATAAATTAATTTTTGCTAAATTGAAAGATTGAGCGCAAGTCGAACGTGCTGCTTGTCGGCGGTGGGGGGGGGGAGTGGGTGTAGAGAACGGCGAGAGAAGCAGCAGGAGTAAGTTAGGTGAAGTAGAGGGATGTTAAGGGGGAACTTTGCGGTGTTTGCCAATATATTTCAGCTATAGTTCTTATTATAATGCAGATTTGCGTTTTTCGATTTATATCGATAAACAGAAATATTTAACGACAGTATAAATTAACTGAATATTGGTAAAACTTATTGAAAAACAATTTAATTAATAAGTTTGGAACAAATTAGTTATAAATTAAATAGTAAACAAAATAAATATATATATTTCGATTAGGTTTTGTTGCCTTTGAACTATTCTCCTATAATTAAAATAAAATAAATAGTGTTCCTTACACTCATTCTCTTTTTTATGCTTTTGTCTTTTTTTAATTTTATATTTGTTGTTTGATATTCCCTTTGCTTTTTCTTTCTTTTTACTTATAATTTTAACGATCTTGACTTTTTTTGTAGAGCATCTGCCAGTCTGTCAAGTTCAAGCCGACTCTTTCTGCTTCTCTTGCCCATTCCGCTTTCTTTGTCCTTCCGCCTGTCCGCCTGTCTGTCACTTCCGGCAAATGTCTATGCTGCGCTGCTGTCTATGCAGTTCATTTTCATTGTCTTTTGTGACTTACACTAACGGCCCCCCGGACTGGTTCGGTTTACCGTTACCTCGCTGCCAACTTCGACGACGACGACGCCGACGACGGCATCGACTTTGGCATTGGTCGCTGCGCTGATAACCCGCTGGGAATTAATATTTTCATTTTTCGACAAAATAACAAACGTCGACAATGGCTCGCTCACCCCCTCATCCCTCTGCCGCACACTCCCGCTCTCTGCCGCGCTGCAAAATTTGCCTTTGTCTTTAAGTAGAAAATTCAATTTATATTTCGCCTGCTGCCGAAAAGTATGCAATGCTTTTTTGTTTGCTCACATTTCGCATTCGCTCAGTAGGTTGGGCATGCTGGATTTGTACTTCTATTGCGTCTGCTACGACATTTGATGCCGCGAACGGCGACCATTGCATTTGTATAATACAAAAGGCGGCTGATGTTCAGCTGCCCCCTGCCCTTGCCCCCTGCCCCCTGCCCCCTGCCCACTGTCCGACGCCCCTCTGCGCTTTCATGGCGAAATAAAGTCGCAAATATTGCGAGTTATCCCAAATTGTTTGGCCTCTTCTAGTTGTGGTAGCACACTGCCGGCATGCCTCCGCATTCCCCGCCCCCACCGAGAGCACGCTCTCTATGTTAATTTGAAATTCAAATTGATTTGCGAGGAGGGTGTGGCAGCTGCGCGGCAGCTCTCAGTCGCAAATGTTTGTTTGCTTTTCGTTAAGCGCATTGAAATTTTTTTTTCGAGTCCTGTTTGTTGTTGCTGTTTGCACAGCAAATTAATTGGTGTAAAATGCAATTAGCCACGGCTTAAAGATCCGCAGCACACACAGGCCGGCAGCAGCAGCAGGCCATGCTCATTCCGGGCAAGCATTTGCGTCGTCGCTTTACCCACGACCCGAATAGTTTATGAACTATTTATGCACTTCATGCCCCAAGCAGCGTGCAGCTTGAAGTCCGGCAACGGGTAATGCCTGCCCGTCCATCCGCCTGCCCGCCTGCCTGCTGCCAGGTCGCTGCCGGGTCTAAGGTCAATGTTGTCAACCAACTGTCGGGGCCGCAGCTATGCGAACTTTTTGCCAACGGGGGAGTGGGCTGGCAACGCTCGCATAGCTTCGATGAAGCGCCTTCGACAGCGCGTCCCGGCGAGACAACAAAGGCAGCAGGCGCAGCTCCGGCTACCTCGGCCAGCTCAAGCTGGCACCAAAATGCGAAAAAAAAGAACAACGATGGGAAGGTAGCATAAAAAACTGCAGTCCGGGTCGAAAGTTTGCAATTCTTGTGGGAACACTTGATCATAAGTTGCACATTTTTCCCTGATTTATTCTGTCTTGGCAAGTTCTTGGGCAACTGCGTCGCATAGTTTGCTTCAGCTCGCTGCTCGGGCACGCTGCTTCTTGGGGACTCGCGTTGCAATCTCAGCGAGCTATGGAGGTTAAGTATGCTCGGAGGGGAAATAAATATTGAGTTAATCAATTCCTTAGATTTCAAGCGAGCTAAACTGGCTGCCATTAAAATATCACTACGGTTTTGCATGGGATTCATAAATAAAACCACTTTAAGTGAGCTTTTTCTTAAGGAAGTGCTTTGAAAGCCCTGTCAACTGGGCTTGCTATAGGTATTTTGGGAGCTTTAAAAGCGCATTGAAGCTTGTCCCAAAAGCGTGTGCCATCTCATAAACAGTTCTAAAGTCGTTATTAAGCTTCAGCAAGCTCATCAAAGCTTTAAAAAGATCACAAAATCGTGTAAAGTTCATATAAGCTTTAAGAATATAATTAAAGCTTAGGTAATCGCTCATTAAAGCTGCTTTCTCGCGCTTCTGCAAGCTCATTGAAGCTGCTGCGTGTCACTCTGCAAAAGCTTCCTTCCTCCCAAGCTGCTAGTATACCCAACTAATCCAGCAAAACCATAAGTTGCTTTCTGCAGTGGAAGCTCAAGCTCGTGTACTTAAATCTATTGTATTGTTGCAACATGCCGCATGCCGCATGCTGCATGCAACGTGTAGCAAGCAACAAAGCAAAGACAAAACGCTTGGTCTGCGCAAATCAATTCCCTTTAGTGGCATTTCTCAGCTCAGCGTATGCTCACTTAATCCAACCCATTCAACCATGAGAGAGAACCTTCACCTGGTCGCCTGCAACAAGCCACGCAACATGCCGCTGATATGCCACAAATTTGTCGTTGTTGTTGTAAAAACAAACATGCCTTCGGGTGCTCTTTCAGGGGAGACGGCGGGGGCGGGCGGGACGAGCAAAAGCAGCAGCGCGGTAAAGGTAAAGTGTTGCCCATATGACAAACAGTCTGTGTGCGGCGAGGGATGGGCCGGGGAGAGAGTAGTGCAGGCCAGGCCGGTAGATAAAACTTAGTTTTTTGTTGACTTCAAATGCACGCTCGTCTTGCGAGTCGTTTGACTCCGTCTGCGTATCCGTCTCCGTCTCCGTCTCGGGCTCCGTCTCCAACTTCGCTCGACTTTGCTCGACTGTCATGCGTCTTCTTCAGGTATCCGCACACACACACACGCGCTGAATCGTGTGAATTATTAAAATCTAATAAACCACAAGATTTTATGTTACACAAAACTCGTTCGTCTCTCTCTCTCTGTCTATCTGTCTTCTTCGTGCTCGTGTAGCAGCCAAAGTTTTTGCGGTTTTCTTTGGTTACGCTATTGAACCTTAAATTAAGTTTGAACATAACTTCCGCACTGTTCTTCCGCCCACACACGCAGCGACCATTCCTTGGGCTTGTCTTGTTTACATAGGTAAGTTTAATTTTCCTGTAGCGCACTTTTCGGGGCGCATGCATGAAACATGTGCGTCGTCGTGCGCCTCGCTTTGCTCGGCGTGTGTGTGCGCTGTGTGGGTGTGTGTGTTCATAAATTTCCTTAATGTTCAAGTGTGAAAATCTTTGCCGTTCGATGGTGCTTTTCACACTTTCCCAGCTCGGCCTTCGCCCTGCCCCGGCCCAGCTCCGGCTACGGCCACGGCACAAGTTTCTGGCGCCCGGCGAAATCAAGCGGCAATGTGTAAACTTTCAATAGGTTCGTTAAAATTTTATGATTTTCCCTGTCGGTACGCGTGTGTGTGTGTGTAGATACGTGTGCCTGTGTGCCTGCGTGTGAGTGTGCGCGCGTGTGTGCTAAAAAAGTCCAAGCCAACCGACAAACGTGTTGAAAATTGTTTAGCTACTTCCGCTCCGGCTGCTTCTCTACCCCGCCTTCCCTCCGCGCGTTTTGCTCTGCCGCTCTTCCGTGCTGGCTTTGAAGTTGCGGTCCGCTCTTAAATTCAGCTTGGCCTCTTGTTTATTTATTGACACGATAAAATATATATTTTAAAGCCATTACCGCAGTTGCTTCGTCAAAGTTTTTAATGCGCTTTTATTATTATTTATTGAATATTTATGAGTTCGCCACAGAGTGTGAGTGCTAAACAGGGATCAATGGATAGATGATACATGATGTTAGAAAAATACGAAGAAGTCTTGGCGTCCGGAAGCCCCACGGAGCGCAGTCTAGACTTGCGCGAATATTGATATTTACAGAGTTTGCTGGCGGAAAATGTGTGTTTATTCCTATAGAGATTGTGACTGAAACTGTTAGATATCGAACTGGGCTTTTATTAACTGTTTATAGATGCATTCGAATGGATCTTCGGTGTGATTTAAAAGCATGTTATGCCTGCTTTTCTTTGGGATCTTTCGTGTTAGCCACTAAGGTTCGCATGGGGCTGGAACCGGCTGCTGCTGCCTTACCTGGCTGGCAAGTTTCTTGGCATTTTCTGTTGCTGCTACTCCTCTTCGTTTCTTCCCGTTGTTCTCGCCCCTTCAGGTTCATCTGTAAATTTGCAACTTTTAAACTGCACTGCAAGTTGGTGGCCCTGCGCTTTGACAGCTGCATATACAGGCCCGATGCAGGCTCAACCTGTCCTGCCCGGGGGGTCTGAGGGGTAGGGTATGCCGGTAGGTCGGTTACGGAACTTAGTTGAATTCAAGACAGCAGCATCTGATGTCATCTTCTTTTTCTCTGTCGGCCTGCAGTTTCGGCTGCTTCTTTTACATGCAGTCAGTCAAGTTGGCAGGAAAAAACTTGGGGCCAAGCGCAAGGTGTAACATGTCTGTGCTTGCAGCATGCAACAGCAGCGGCAGCAGCAGCAGCAGCAGCTGTCAAAATGACAGTTGAAAAAACAACGAGGCGTCGGCAGGTGCCTTTGAGAGGGCGACGGCGGCGGCGATGGGTGTCAGAGCGCTTGTGCTACGCAGCATTTGATAAACTTTTCACACACTTACTCACACTTTCTCTGCCTCTGCCTCTGCCTAGCTCTCTCTCACACACAGCTCGCACTTGGCTGGCTCTGGTCCGTGCGCCTGCTTGTATGCTGCACTTTTTTGTTTTCTTTGGACGCATGTGCCGGCAGCAAGAACAAGATGTGCAGCCTGCAAGTTTTGCCAACTCCTGCGGAAGCTGCCGCCCCACGCCCACCCCGTTCCCCTTGCTCCTACCTCCCACCTTACCCTTCGCTCCCCTGCCACTTGCCACAAGTCAAGTTTTGACTAAACTAATTATATGCGCAAAGAAATCAAAGCTCCACTTCGGCTCGCGCACTTGAGAATTCATGCACACACACGCACACAAGTGCAGCACGTACTCCCTCCCCACAACACATGCAAACCCCGCTGCCCCTCACTCACCCACACTTGCGCGCACCGCCGCACAACGCCTTTGCTTTTGATGTGCAGCTGCCAAAAGGCGATCGCCGGCAACAGTCGAAACAAAGCCAAAATCAAAGGCGACTGCGTGCCCACTCCCTCTCTTTCTCTCTCCATCCCCCCTCCCCCTCCCCCTCCGCTCTGTCTTCCGTCTGCGGCCAGAGTCCTTGGCTCACCACTTCACATGGACGGCGGCTGCGAAAATTCTCAAGTGTTTTCGCACGCATTTTCAATAAATTCTTCGTGTTTTTTTCACGTTGTTTTGTTCTTCTTTCATTTGCATTCTACCATTTTTTGTTGGCCTTTCGCTTTGTTCGTTATTGTGTTATTGTGATTCTGCTGGGGTTGGGTCGTTATTTTTTTAGGTTATTGCAATGAATGCGATTCGGTTCGGCGATATCGAAACAATTGTGCAATTTCGAGTGCTCGATGGGCAAAAGTTGACGGTCAGTCCGGTTTCTTGCTGTCTGCAGTTTTGCTTTTCTGCTTTGTGCCGCAATTCGTAAACGTTTCGAGGCTTACTAAGCAGTGCGAAAGTGTTGGCTACGTAAATAGTTTACTTGTTCTTCAATTCTTTCGGATCTTCTGCTTGTCTTTTTTCATTCCTGCTTTGCTTCACATTCGTAAACGTTTCGCTGGCTGCTCGATAGGTTGCTTGATAAGGCAGGTATTAACTAACTATAACTATTCCATTTTGCTTGTTCTTCGTAAACGTTTCGCTGGCAGCTTAAAATTGTGAACAGTCTTATATTAAATCTAGTTTCTCTTGTATATCCTGCCTCCAACCTCTTCTATCTCTAGCTAAACATACTTTACTCTGTTTACTTTTTCTTCGATATATTTTCAGCCTTAATCGTAAACGTTTTACTGTCTTCCGTGGCATTCCCATTAGATCGTAAGCACATGCATTGATTATGTTTGAGTTTCGCTGCTTTCTTCTCTTGACTTGCAATGGTAACTTGCCTAATTTTCATTTGCCAACACTCGGGTAGGGCTGATAAGCCTTGCCGCAATCCTCACGCATTTTGCCACCTGTTGTTTACCTGTAACCCCCCCGCCCTCTTCCCTGCCACCTGCTCGTGCTCCCTACTTCGTTCGTCTCGAAGCTAACAACAAATCAACCATGCAAATTTCCTAAGCTCACCGCAAGACCTTGCCCCTGCTCCAGTTCCACCCACCCCTCATTCTGTGCAGGCTTGCTGCGAGGCATGCGAGGAGTACGGGAGGGGTCGGGGAGGGCGTGACAGAAGCTGCTACAAAGTAAAATAACGGCACAGTCAGCCAGGCAGCAAATGCGTCAACTTAATTAGCAGCGTCACGTTTATCGAGGGCAGAAGAAGGCATGGAAGCTGTAGGCCCGAGAGAGAGAGAGAGGGGAAAGGGGGGGAAGCACTGCCAGGCATATTGTTTAATATTGTTTTTTTTTGTTTTTGTTTTTCCATTTCAGTTTCAGTTTCGCTACGTGGCCCGCTTCGGCATCGTGTTAATTTTTGCGCCTCACACAAAATTAATGAACTCGACTTGTTTGTGTTGTTTTTATTTTCGGGCAGCTTAGGGCGGTCCCTCTCCGCTCACCCGGCAAATTCCTTAACGGAAATTGATACGCTTCATGTGGAGGGCGGAAGAAGGAGGGGTGGGGTAAGGGAGGTTGGTAGGAGTGGCAGTGCAGCTGGACGACGCTTGTCATTGCCATGAATGACATAATCTAATTGAAAAGCCATTTAAGCGTGCTGCATGATAATTCTTTTGCTCTGCCCGCCCCACGGCCTCTCTATATACGCTCCCCTCTACCGCTCTTCTCTCCCCCCTTCTCTGGAACAGCTCTTAACGTGATTTGAATTGATAATTTGCAACAATTAGGCAAGGGGGCCCCATTAAATTTGTCTTGAAGTTACTCGAAAATTCGCGCATGTTTAATTGAATCGAATGAAGTTTGACATGAGCGTTCATGGTAGGGGGGGGGGGCGTTTTGTAAATAGCCGGAGGGTAGTGTGCGCTTCGACAGCCGAATGAGTCAAATCGAGAGGAGTCGGGTTGCGAAGGCGTCGAGTTAACTTAAGTGCACAAGTTGTTCAAGAAGTTACTCGAATTACATACGAATTGTCGTAATGCTGCGCCTCCTACGCGGCACCCTCGCTCTCCCTCTCCCTCACTCTCGCTCTGTCTCTCTCTACTTCCCTCGTTTACGCGCGCTACGTGCACACAGACGCCACCTGCCGGCCATTGGCTGCCTGCAAGACTGTGACGTGACATACAATATTTGAGTTTTTCAGTTTTTGAGTTCTCTTTCTTTTTTTTCGAGTTTCGACTTTTGTGCAGCTTTTAACTAGATTTCTGCTTTGCTTTTGCCCTTTGTAGCCCCTCATTGACGTGTCGCCTCCTCCTTCCGCTTTGTCTCTCCTTCGTCCCCGTCGTCGTTTTCGCTGTTTCATCTTGTATGAGGTGTTAATGCTTTGTAAAGTTTACACAGCAACAACAAGTGCAGCACAGTCGAGCGGTGCAAAAAGTTAAAGCAGAACGTATGAGTGCGACTTCAGCGGTGTGAGGGGGGCAGAGGGGGTGGGTGCTGAGAACCTGAGGACCTCACGATGAGCTTGCCACAAAAAGCTCGTCGAGCTGCACAATAAAAAATGCCAACCACAAAGCATTTTTATGAGTTTCGTGTATGTGTCTGTTGCTCTTTTCTTTGCCACTCTCCCTCCTTCCACTTCTCTCTCTCACTCTCTCTCTCTCACTCTTTCTGCTTTTTTTGTGTACTCCTCTGTTGTTGTTTAAGTGGCTTTTACTTAGTATGCCAAAAGTTTTTTCCACATTGATGATATGCGAGTCGCCAGCTCAGTTGGTAAGCTTCGGATTTCGGTTTTCTGCAGCAGTTTGAGAAGTGCAGGCAGTCCGAGCCGAGAGTGAAAGAAAGTGCAGATGAATAAGTAGCGCAGCAGACTGAAAAAGCTGTCAATCAAGCTGAAAGCTGCCGAAAGTGATCAGCTAGGCATTTAAGTAGCTTAAAAGCTTTGGGACTAAGGAAAGCTTCGGAAACTGAGGAGGCAAGCTCGAAAATAAGTTGGGAAAGTTTATTTAATTTATCACTAAAGGGGGAGAATGAGAGACACTTGAGAGAGAGACAGAGAGATCACTTGAGGGAGAGACAGATCACATTAGGGAGAGAGAGACAGATCACTTAAGAGAGAGATAGATCACTTGAGGAAGAGAGCTTCTAGGCTAAAGCAGCCGTAGAGGGAACGTAGATGAGTAAGAGTTAAGATCGCTATATAAAGTATCTCAGCCAGAAAGCTGTTTAATATGAATATCTGTATCAGTTCGAAGTAGTCCAACCGGCTTAACTAATTTTATTTAATTTGTATGATATTCTCGCAAAAACTAAAGAAAATTAGAAAGTGTTCAATCAGAATTTGGAAACCCTCTCTGTTCAGAGTTTTCAGAAAATCAAAAAGAAATAACTTGAAATCCTCATGTCGAGTGAATTATTTAATAAACTCAGCGCGTGCGATTCGTGTTCATGCGCATTTCGGGCACAAGGCTCGAATTCAAATGGATTCGCAGTTGGAGGGTTGGAGGGGAGGCTGGTGGGATGCTGCAGGGGCAGTGCGAGCTGGCTGGAATCAGAAGTTTGGGTCCGTTGAGTTCCATACATTCACACACACACAGTCGCACACTTAAAATAGTTTTATTTCAATTAACAACAGAAATTCGATGAGTTTATTTGGTGTTGTTGCGTTTTATGCGAGACAAGATAAGAGCGATGGCGGCGGCGACGACGACGACGGCGGCGGCGGCAAACATTTTATGCTCCGGCCCCGAGGTCCGCACTTGAGCAGGGCTACGGGTTCCCGGGCAGAGCTGCAAAAAGGGTTGGGGCTGCGTGTTTAACTGCTGTACAGCTACGCGTACCAAATGGTTCTCTCTCTCTCTCTCTCTCTCACTATCTCTGTGCGAGTATGTGTGCGAGTGTGTGCGTGTGTGTGTGTGATAATGTTGACAGATAATAAACTCGGAAAATTACAAAATTACAATCAACATACACACACACACTCGCACAAAGAGGGACATTTGCAAAAATGTCACATGCATGGGGCGCTGCTAATGGCGCAGCCCGCAATGTCATGCCCCTTTCGGGCTGCCCCCCAATCTCCTCCAGCGCCTGCCTGGTCCATTTTATAGCCGGGCTTGGCTGCCCGGCTGACTGGCTGCCTTTGCCGGGGCATTTTGGCGTCATGGCGTACGTAAATTTGCCACCACAAAACTATTCAATTGAAAGTTATTTACGTTTATTGTTTCATTTCATTGCCAGTTGGCAAACATTTCGGGCGACCCTCTCCGCATGCACAGTCAGACACACACACACACACACACACAGTCTCACACACTCTCTCACACACACTCGCACTGAAAGTCAAAAGTCGCGTAGCTTTTGAATAACAAAGCGATCGGCGCCGCATTGTGCGTACGTGAAAACTCGCGTTGTTCTACATATGTGTCTGTATGAACGCGTCTGTGTGCGCGTGTGTGCCCTGTTGTGCCTGTGTGTGAGTAGCAGTATTTAGTTGTAGCTTAGCTGGATGTGAATCAAGAGCGAGCACATTGATTTATGGCCCAATGCCATTAGGCTTGGCCATTGCCCATCGATTAGCCACAGTTGGCGAGGCTGCTGCGCTCTGCTCTAAATCTATACTTCCGTTCTTAATCATTGGCATCACTTAATGGCCCCTTCCGTTTGTCGACAGACAGGCAAACACACACAGAGAGAGAGAGAGAGAGAGAGAGAGAGAGAGAGAAAGAGAGAGAGAGCGAGGGAGTGTGAGTGTGAGCGAGAGGGTAATGCGGCAGCTAGAATGCAATGAAGTAGACGTAGTCGCCGTCAAGTGGTTCTAGCCGAGGGCAGAGCAGCGAACACGCCCTTCAATTACAAATCTATGCGGCCTTCTCTTTACTCTTCCCTCTTCCGCACCCTTCCCCCCTTCCCTGCAATGGCTGTGCAGATAATCTGCTAAAGGACTTCCGCCCGGTGCGTGCGCTGCGTGCAAAAAAAGAGTCCATGGAAGAATGCCTGAATGGAGCCCGGCAAAGCAAAGAAATGAAATGAAAAGAAAGACTGCGTGAGGCGGGGGGCGGAGAGTGAGAGTGGTGGTGGGGGAGGGGAGGGCTGAACAGTGGGCTAGCCTGGCAGTGCGACGTTGTCGAGCACTGTAACTGAAAACGCAATGATATACGGCCGTGAAATCGAATCGCGGCATGGGGCAGGCTACGACTCAGACGAACACACACACACAGAAACACACACACACACACACACTCGCAGCGAAGAAGGCTTTAAGTGCCGACTGCCGTCTTGCTGGCTTCCTCGTCCCTTTTCCCCACTTGAACAAATTCAACAGACTTCGCCGTTTCGTCCTTTGTGTGTGCATTGACTTGGATTTCTTGGCGCTGCAGCCAAAATTTATTGCGCCGCGATGCCGTGTTGCGTGTCCGCGCACAGACGAAGACATCGCCCGAGCCCAGCATGGGTTGCAAGGTCCGCCCGTCCGGCCGTCCGCCCGTCTGGCCGTCCGCAACCGTGCCGGGCCGCGTCCTGCATTCGGGTAGGCGTTGGCATTGCGTTTTCGCCGGCCGTGTTGAAATTGACAGCAAAATAATTGGTTGATTATTTATGAGACAAACGAGCGAGACGACCAGCGGACAGACCGAAGCTGGAACCAGCTAGAACGGAGGAGTGAGCACTTTTTGGGCAAAGTTTGTTTAGGCCGCATTTAAATCAATGCCAAAGAAAGATGAATGTTCATACTGGCCCGGCTCGAAACGGGATTTGTGCATTCCTTATGCAAATGCCATAGAATGTCGCAGATTATTGAACCTAATGTGGGTACGGTTCTGGGTATGATACGATTTCCGATATCTGAAATATTTACTAGGTAATGCTTGAGTCAATAGATTTCGATCAAGCTGGGTGATCTCTGTTGTGATCGCAGGAATTGTGTTTAAATTAGGTATGCAATTAACTATACTCCTTGGCCAGCTTGGCAGCGTATTTAGAGCTCGAGTTGAGGAGTGTAGGTAAAGATATATAAGAGTAATAGTGTAGCAGAGTTTCAGCCAACATATTCAAAAGAGTTTGAAGAGATTCCATCTAGGGTTTCTTCTCTTTTCCGATCTAACTTGCTCTCTCACCTACTGCAAGCGATCTCTGCTGCGATAGAAAGTTGCCTGTTCTCTGCAATATTTAAAGAAAAATAACCTGGGAATTCTTTGAAAACTGTTCACATGTGAAGCGACTATGGATAATGCCCGATATGCATGCCTTAGTCGGCTGGCAAGTTCATTAGTTAAATAGAAGCAGCTCCTGTTGTGTTCTGCTGCCCTGGCCTCGGTGGCATCTGTGAAGTGCCTGGGCTAATCCCGAGAGAAGAAGCAGAGCTTTGTGTCTTTTGTCAGGGGTGTGCAACGTGTGTGTGTGGGTGTGGCATGCCCTGGCAGTTTTGGCTTTGATGTTGCACGACGCATACGGCAACTGATTGTTATCCAAATAGTTATTTAAGCAATTCAAATTGTGGTAATTAAAAATGGCCAGCAGGCCGTAGCCGCCCAGTTGCCACTACCCACACACACACACACAGTCGCACTCGCACGCACACACGGGCACATGCCAAGCGGGGCTCTACCTAGTGCATGGCCGAGGCAGGCACTTGACATATGGAGCCGGGGTCCTGGACATGAATAAGAGCCACTGCTTGGGCCATGGCTCGAGGCGGACTGGGGCTGTTATTATTTTTGTCACTGACAAAGCAAATCACCGAAAACCAACAAAGGCAAAAGAGCGAGGCGAGAGAGAGGTGATGGGGGTGGGAGGGAGGTAGGGGTTGGGTGTAACAAACGCGTGCACGTAGTCGGGAGCAGCCTTCTAGGCCTCTAGGCCTACGAATCTCCTCCAGCCATGCAACCAGGCGAGGCAATTTTCCTGTTGAATTATGAGGATATTTGTTTCGTCATGAAAGATTGGCCCCGGCCCGGTACCAGTTCCCGACCAGGACCCAGTCGCAGTCGCAGTCGCAGTCCCGTTCCCGTTCCCGTTTCCCGGGTCCGGCATTCAACGTTCTCGCATTGTGTAATCCTTGCTCAACGGGCAACTGCAGGCGTTGCTCCTGTTCTTTTTTTTTTGTTTTTCCGTTGCGTTTCGTTTTGTTTTGTATCCCATTGCTCCTCTGCTCCTTGTTACGGATTTGTTGCACTGTTGTTTCTTGCCACGAGGACGACGGCGGTGGCGGTGTGGTGCGTTTTCAATTTGGTGCCGCAGGCCGCAGCAAACAGAGAATCGTCAACTTTGCCTTCGTCTGGAGCTTACCAAATGCACTGTGCCTGCCTCTGCTGCCTCGGCTGCCGGCTGCGCTGCAAGTGAAATGCACTCGAAACGGAAGATGGGAGGAGGGCGGAGTGCGGAGTGATAGAGTTGGGAGCAGGAAGGGACTGGAGTATCTGTGCAACTGTGACTGTAACACATGAGTCTTAGCCGGGCCACGGACTGGCCCGATTGCATCTACAATTCATAGAAATTTCAAACGATGCGTAAACGAAAACGGAAAATGCACAGCAGCAGCAGCAGCGGCAGAGGAAGGGGTAGGGCGAGGAGGGGAGTGAGAGAGGGTGCACTAGCACTAGCACTGGTCATCCTTCTACTTTGGATGCCGGGGTCAAAGTAAACGAAATGGCTGAACCCATCGCCATGGAAGTTCTGGCAAGAAGCAACTGCACGACCAAAAATTGCGTTTTTGAAATGCATGCGATGCCCGAGTGTGGCAGACAGAGATGGCAACTCTGCGCAAGAGAGCGAGTGGGCGAAAGGGAGAGCGAGAGCGAGAGAGAGGGAGATGGAGATGGAGACAGGGAGGTTGCATGCAAGATGAAAGGGTAAAGGAGCTGGCAAATCCGACTTTGGTTGATGATGAGTGTCGTTATCGCTTTTGTGGAGTTTCGTTTTGTCAGAGCTGCCACCCGCTCTCGCTCCTTACTTCTCTTCGCATCTGCACTCCCCCTCTCTCTCTCATTCTCTCTCTCTCTCACTTGCTTGCTTGTGCAACTACAAGTTGAATTTACATTTCGATAGGGTCGAGCCCCAAGCACAACTGGCTCACACACAAAACAATCAAGAAAAGCAATTGCTGCAGTCGTTCTCCCTGTGTGTGTGTGGGTGTGTGTGTGTGTATTTGTGTGTGGCAACCCTGGCTTCGCTCATGCTGTGCCGGAACAAACGCAGTCGGACTATGATGTAGCTGCACGGATTGATTTACGTTCGAAAAGATTTCTCCAGTGCGACACTGTGTGCTGCGTCGTTGCACAAGCTGCAGCAGCCAGGGTTGCCACCTCTCTCTCTTGAATTTTTCTATATGTTTTGCATTTTGCCAAGCAGACGACGAGTACGAGACTGAGACTGAGACAGAGACTGAGATTTATCAAAAGGTAATTTATATATGTGGGTGTGTGTTATTTATATATAGATATATGCACAGGGTGACCCAACGCTACTGCCCCCCTTCCACCCCTTGCACCCCGTATCGCCCACGCCCTTGCTTACTATTTGCAGTTGCATTTGCAACTTACGCAACACTTTTAAGAGAATAAATCGCCTGCCCAAGCATGACGTATGACCAAAAACCCGGAGCAGCCTGCAGCTCCGACTCGAACTCCAACTACGACAGCGTTTTCGTTGCAGTTTCGTGGCTGGCGAGGAACATGATGTACATGATTTGGGATTACGCAAAGGCTTGGGTACAACTCGACTTCGAGTGAAGCAATCTGCCCTAACGAGGGCAGATTCGGAGAACCGTTTGCCACTTATGCTATAATATCGAGAGCAGCAGCTTCAGCATCATAATAGCCATATCAATGCTCGAGCATGTCGGCTGCAGATGCTTTTCGGTATTCCTCATGCCTTGCCTGCTCGACTGCCTCTGCGTGGTGCAATTCGCTTGGAATGCGTATGCATAAATTCAATTCTCGCGGGGCAACTGAAAAAAGTTGCATAATTTTAGGCGAGACGGGACTGAGCGTGGGCGTGACGTAAAAAATTGCAAATCGAATCGAGCAGCCAAACGAATGTCGCGCGGGAGTGGGTGGGGTAGGGTGCGGTGCGGTGGGCCGTTCCATTCGGTCGGTCGAGTCTGCATACCGAAACGTCAAGCGCACTCGCACGACAGATACACGCCTAAGCCTCTGGGCGAGCTGATAACCGACGAACCGCCCGCACTTGCCCCCCTCTCTCTCTCTCTCTCTCTCTCTCGCGTAGCACCCGCAGCACTGGCAGCCGTGCAACGGCCACGGCGTAAACATTGTTGACATTTGCCAAACCTACTTTAATCACTTTTTAACCCCATTTGATACAGTGTCAACATGCACGAGGGCAGCGGTTGGAGGCGATGGCGATGGCGGCTCATAAAATGGACAGTCGGCAGTCTGCCCCCCTAGCCACGCCCTCGACAGCCACGGTCGGCGAGTGCAGCGGCAAATACAAGCAAAAAAGAAAAGAAGGCAGGCAAAAACGTTGCCGAGTGACAAAAAATGCCAATGACAAACGTCGAAAGGGAACAAAAAGCCGAAAGCCGAAAGCAGAAAGCAGAAAAAAAAAACAAACAAATAAACAAACAGCGAAGGCAGCAGAGTCCTCTGCATGCTGCGGGGTAAGGGCTGCAGGCCTGGCCCGGCCCGGCCCGGCTCGGCCTGGTCAACGGGGCGAGCTGCCAAAGCAATTGATTTACTGCACTTTGTTTGCCAAAAATTAATTGAGTTGATGACAAGTGCAATTGATTTATGCGGGACTCAAATGAGTGTGGACAAACGCATGGATGGCTCGACGAGCGGGATGGCAGGGACGAACGGACAGATGGACAGACGGGCGGACCGAGAGACAAACAGACAGGCGGCGGCTGAAAGGATGTAGCAGCTGAACTGGCTGGATGCCTGTCTAAGCAAAACACGTGTCCTAACTTAAAGAATATTTCGGCTTGCAGAAGAAAAATGTGTAAAATCGATCTATCGAAAAGCTAAGTATATCGATCATGTGTATCGAGCTGCTACACCAAACGTGATTTCGAGCTGCAAAAAAAGCATGGAAATTATTTGTAGTTTACGATCTTTCGCATATCGTTCAGATCTTTCCAATAGAATCTGCAATATTTCAGATGTGAATACAGAGTCGATCCTAGCTAGATTTAATTTATACATAAACCTATCAGGTACCTTTATCTAGCGTTATATGATCGTGTTTCTTTTTATGAAAAATCTGTCCTACACCATTTAGATATTTTGTAATCTATTTATCGATAGTTTTTCTTAGCTCAGGCCTAGTTTCAGCTGGATATGGATGCAATGTATCCATACTACGTCTAAAAGCGGCCAGGAACATCCATCATGCTGTTGGCATTTGTCGCTCCAATGTACAGCCCCGGTGCCCGCTACCGGTTCGGGTATTTCGCACAACGGCAGGTGTCAATGGCAACGCTGTAAAAACGCTACCTGTAACGGGTGACTCCTCCTGGCAGCTTGCCGTATTTTTCGACTGCGTGTTCCGTCACGGAAGCGTGCCGCGCACACATGTCAGGCCTCCAGTCCGGTGACCCTGTCTCCCTTCCCCTCCACTCTCTCTCTCTCTCTCTCTCTCTCACGGCCAGTCCGTACGCCGCTTGCGCTGGTTTAGGCCAAAAACGAGCGACGCAACGGAAATAAGCGCCATGCGGATGCCGACAAACGAAGCAAATGATTCATTTCCGATGATGCGACAGTGTTCTACGTTTCATCCGTCTATGCCCGTGCCTGCTCCAGCCCGCATGCCTGCTCCCGTCCTGCTCCATGCACAGGGTGCTTCGCTGTCATCGTCGAGGTCTGCCGCCAAAAATTTGCATGAAATGCAAAATCAAACTGGTCGCGGCCATTCGGCAACATTGCCACAATCCTATGGCACACCTAGGCAGGGCAGGAGGTGTGCCGGAGCTGGGTTTGGGTCTTGGCTGGGTCGGACTGTGCGGCAACACGCGTCACGTTCCGTGTGGACTCGTGCAGCTGGACGGGCAGAGGCTGCCACTGGCCGCTTCCACTTACTATGCCGTTGCCGTTGCCGTTGCCGTTGCCGTTGCCATTGCCCTTGCCGCTGCCTTTGCCATATTTTATGAGTCCGGTCTGCGGCGCAGCGTGTGTTATTGATATGCTAACGGTAAATGTCATTGGTGGCGCGGGGGAGACGGCGAAGACGGAGTGGGGACAGAAGCACACACAGACGCCAGCAACAGTCTCTGCATTTGACGGCTGTGCCCTGTGCGGAAGTGGTTAAACCGAGCCACAGTGCCGCCTGCTAACCCATTCCCTCCCACTCCTGCCCCCTTACCCGCAATGCAGGCGACATATGTCGCCGCCAAACGTGTGAAATTTTAAGCCAAAATTTTGTACTGGGTGCACCCCATTTATAATGCCCCTCCGCCCGTCTTTTTGGGGGCAGCGGACCGCGGATTCATGTGGCGGACAACATATTGGAAATCAAAATGTTGACATGCAGCCGGCAACATTTTTCAATTAAGCCGACAACAACGACAACAGGCTGGATTCTAGTCTAGTTGCGGAATGTTATCTAGCGGGGAGGAGGAAGGGAATTGGCAAGGGATGAGTAGAAAGATCTTAGGGCCAAGCTTAAATGTTAAACCAAATCCAACAACTGCTAGACTTGAGGAAATTGTTTACCAAATTTCAGACAACAAATTTTAGTATCCACCGCGATATTGTAAGATTACATCCCTTCAATAGGATCTCGACTAGTTCCTGCTAAAGTATTCGTGCAACCCAATTCTGCCAATCAACTTCCCGCTAGGATCGAGCTGATCCCTGAATCCCTGAAGGCTTAAGCACTGCACACTTCTCGCCATAGACAGTAACTCCTACTCTCGTTCTAAGCCTCCCCCTCCCAACTAGTAAAACCAACACCCGATCTTTTGCTATCCAAAATAATGGAACACTTTAATCGTTCAAGGATATTTCAACAATAATTTAGTGGAAAATATGTTCAATTGTGGGGCTTGCGATGTTTGTATTGTGTTGTGTTGTGTTGTGGTTCGAATTGGGTACGCGTGCTGGCACGGCTAGGGGAACGGGATGGGATGGGATGAATGGAGTCGGGGGTGGGGAGGGGGGTTCCGGGTGACGTGTATATCGTGTATTGGAGAAGCGTACATGCAGATCGATTATGGATGCGTTTGCGTGAGTGCATGTGTTGTCGAGTCAATCGAGTCTGGCGGCTTGCTACTCTCGCGATCCGGCGATGAAGTGGTCCAGTGTCGCGTTGCTGACCGGCAGCAGTCACTGGCGATTGCCCACAACACTTGACTGGCAGATCGAGCTGGCTGTGCGCAGCTGCCAGTGATTGCGCAGGTCGCAGCTCGGTGCGATCGATGCAGGTATTCAGAGCGGGGCAGGGTTCTTCATCGGTTGCCAACAATCTCTGCTACACAGGCTAGACCAGACATAGAGACAGGCATATACACTCACACTCGCACTCACACACATCGAATATATATATATATATATATATATATGAATGAAGCGGCCGTCTAGCTAGACGACACTGGCCAGTATAACCGTAATGTCGTCGGGCTTGCCTCCGGGTGCATCGATATTATGTCGCTTGGCATGCTGACTGAATGGCGAGTCGTGATTGGGATTGAAGCTGAGCGATCGTGCCATGAGGGCCACCGAATTGGCATACATCTGCAGCTTGACGGCATCGGCAATGCCGCTGGCCGGACTAAGCGTATGCAGCAGCATCTCTTCGGACACATTGTCGTAGACACCGTCGGTGGCCAGGATCACAATGTCGCCGCGCTCCATGACGAATTGCAAGAGCGCTGCACACTCCGGGCCATCGGTTAGCACATTCAGTCCGTGTCCCGGCGGCGCCACGGCCAGCTGATATGGCGTATTGAAGTGATGCTGCTGCTCCATCGATCGACAGACAATGTAACCGTCTCGTATCACCAGCAGACCGCTGTCGCCGATATTTGCCGCGTGCAGCGTGTTGCTGCCGTGATGCAGCGCCATCACGCAGGCTGTGCAGCTGCCCAGTATGGGCTGCTTCTGCTCGAGCAGATTGCAGTAGGCGCGTGCGAGCAGCTCCTCCGGTCTGGATGCATCGTATTCGCCACTGTGCGCGAGACGCTCGCATGAGCGCATTAGGAATCCACTGAACTGTCCCGGATCGATGCCATAGATGCGCCAGCCGCCAACGCCATCGGCCACGCCCAGCGTATCGCAGCGTGGCGAGGAGGTCTTGAACCAGGCATCCTCACCGAACTGGCCGCGCGAGTAGCTGGGATACATGTTCATGTCCTTGGCGAAGCCGCACACAACGCTGACCAGACGCAGCTGCGGCGAGAGCTGTGCTGGGGCTGGCGATGGGGTGCCAGCAGCCGGGTTCGATGATTCTATTGGTGTGTTAGCCTCGGCGGCTGCATTCGTCGCTTTGGACTTGCTCAAATTGTGAGTTTCACCCAGCAGCTGCGCCTTGAGCTGCATGAGGCTGCTTACCAATTGATTACCAAGGTTCAGGGCCACGCTTCCGGCTAGATGGGTCGCTTCGGTTAGGGAGTTGTAGCTGCTCTGCAGGCTACGCCTGGCGGTCTCCAGATACTCGTTCATCGCGCTCGATTAGTACGTAATTTGACACACATGTGTGTTAATCTTGATTATATTTCGATACACATATATGTACATATACACTTGTATATACAATCATGTGAATGATGATATTAAAGGTAGCGAAACAGACACATAAACACGAAATCAGACACACGAAGAAAAATTATAAAAAGTTTTCCAATATTTGTTTTGTGTATGTGTAACTATCAAAAACCGAAGTAAAACTGACTCTGTGAAGCTGCCAATTTTCCCAAACGGGGCACACTTACGAGGCAAAGACTACTCGATACGGTCGCTCGAAACTGGAGTGGGTCGAAGGAGCCTTAGCAAATCTTCGGAGTCTTCGAGTGGTTTAGCTCGAGAAGGTTATGATTTATAAATTAATTCTGCACTGCAAAACATCTATACAATATATACGTAGAGCTCAAGCAGTTTGTTTATCAAACATGTCTTAAAAAGCTATTTTAAAATTATATTATTTATGATATATGCTATAAATGCATTTTAGTCTGCTACACGTACGATTTCGATCCGCCTGAATTGAAAATAAAAATAAATTTCATATTTCTAACTCCTAACTTCAGTTTTAAGTCAAGTTCTGAAGTGGAATGGGCCGGGACTTTTCCCTCTCGTGCTCTAGAGCGATGCTACCTCTCCTCAGATTGCAATGCATTGTAAAAAGTAATTCAGTTGTTGTTATTGTTGTTGTTGTGTGGTAGCTGCTTTTCAGAATGCATTTCGACCTACTCTCTCTCTCTCTCTCGCTCTGTCTGCTGCAGGCAGGCAAACAAAAAGTCTGATGCCTACTTACAGGCGCAGTCAATCAGCAGTCACTCTCAAAACCGACAGCAGCCACAGCTGCTCCAGCAGCAACAGCAACGGCAACAGCAACGGCAACAGCAACGGCAACAGCAACGGCAACAGCAACGGCAACAGCAACAACATCAGCATCAGCTAATAGCCACCAGCTCCAGCCCGACTCCCAGCTGTGGCTCCCAGACTTCGACTTCGGCTTGCTGCCGCACTGGCTGCGTATCTGTTTGTCGCTCTATTTGCTTCAACACCCACTGCAAATTAAATTCATTAGTCAACTTCCGGTTTCAAGCAGGCACACACATCGAGAGAGAGAAAGAGAGAGAGAGAGAGAGAGAGAGAGTGGGGGAGAGGCATGTGGCTTTGCCATGTGCTGTGCCTGACTGCCTCAGCTGGCTGGCTGCCTGTCAATTCAGACGGATTTGAAGTCAACTCAATTTGAAATCAATAGTGTGTGAATAATCCTTTCACACCGACGCACCTAAGCACACACGCACACGGCGGGAGTGTGAGTGCGTGTGTAAGGGAGAGAGGGGACTAGCATAGATACATATCGCTGGCTCTGCATCTGCTGCATGTCTGTCTGCCTGGCGTTGCCTCAGCCCGTTGCGCACTTGAAGCAGACATTTTTGCATTGATTGCACTTCATATCGCCGGCTCGTTTATTCGTTCATACATTCTCTCATTCATTCATTCATTCATTCAGCCATTCGAGCCTGCATCCATTCGGCAGACCCTTTATTCATGCCGTGCCATTGGCATGTGTTGCATCATCGTTGGCAACCAAAAAACGTGGCAGGCAGCCATTAAGCGGACAAGGACAACGACGACGACGACGACGATGGCGATGGTGCCACACATATCCAAAGTATTTAAGCAATTCAATGGCATTTTGACAGCAGTCGCCAGGAGTGTGCCACGCCCACCCCTCTCATCCTGCCCACACTCTGCCAGCCCGCAGCATCGCGCACTTCAGCCGCACGTCGAGTGGCAAGCAATGAGCTATGCATGCAATTTCAGCCTCCTCCCGCTTTAAGCCTCCTCTGACTCCCTCTCCCCCTCCCCCCTCCCTCTGTAGGGAGGCACCCGAAAAAAGACTGCAACAACAAGAAGCTGGAAAAAAGAGGAGCACTCGGAGCAGGAACAGGAGCAGCAGCATCGTTGGGATGCGCAGTTAAGTTGCCTGGTGCCTCCTATTAAGGTCGTTGGCTATTAAATAGGCGCAGGAAGAGCTGGAGCAGGCCGAGCTGGAGCAGGCAGAGCTGGAGCAGGCGGAGCAGCAGCATCAGGCACAGGCAGAGCATGCATGCTGCACACCAGCTCCACACCTCGTGCCTCCGCATTTGGCACTTGCTCTGTTTGTGTCTGTAATTGTGCATAATTGAGTTGAGTTTGGATGCCACTTCATGGCGCTGCCAGTGCAGTTGGAGAGCTTCTGCCCCGGCCATCCCCTGGCCGAGTGCCGTAGGCATTGCTGATATTCTTTACTAAACGATTGCAATTTGAACGTTGCAAGGGAGAGGTAAACTGGCTGAGGTTCAGCTTAAAGATCACGCTACAAAGACCCCAATGAGCTCAAGCGATAAACGATTGGCAATCCATACTGCAATCATCTGAAGATACTACCTAATCAATCTAAGCATATAGATCCTATAAATTGCAAAATCCTGCATGAAAAGATATTCCAAAGGAATGAGATAGGAAATTATTGCACATGTTTTCCTGAATAACTTTTGAGTTTATGCATCAATTGCATTGAAATTTGCAGCATACCTGAACGTTACTATAAGCTACATAAATAGCTTAGTATGGTCTATTCAAACTCTATAGAGAGCATAATAATACAAAAGCTCCAGACTACTCAAAAACATAAAGAGGATAAGGTATTCGATTAGAGCCGCAGAGGCGGGAAAGCCGATATGAAAAGTTGCAGTCGACTGTAGTCGGCGAAATTGATTGACAGTTGAGGCCAGCAGCCATCTGCGTGCATGCCACATCGCATATGCCACATGCCACATGCCACAACATGGCTGCAGTCAATGCAAGTGCCAGCTTGGCATTGCTTAAGGCAAGCGAAACGTTGCACAAAGACGCGCTTCGACATTCGTATTCACACTCGCATTCACAGACACATTCACCCACAGACTAGCACACACCCACACACACACACAACCGCAAACACACCTACTCTAACATTCAGAGCATTCGTTCAGGCATTTCAATTAATTTCATTAGATTCGAACAATTAATGCACAAAAGTGGCCAGTCGGACGTGGCAGGCTGTTCCCTTGGGCTGCCACTCAACGCAGCCAGACAAAGGCCGTGTTCGGCCAGTGGGGAAGGGCGGGAGGGGGCGTGGCAAATGGGCCACTCGAGCGTCCACTTGTGTGCGCCTTGGCCACAATTGTTGCTGACCAATGATCAATTTAATAGGAAAACAATATTGATAGCCCAAGCCCAAGGACGCAGACGTAGTCGACGAAGCCGACGCTGACTTGGACGTAGACGTCGCCAGGGACCGGACGAGACACTCGAAGCTGAAGTTGGCAGCGGAAGTGTTGTGGTTCGGTTTGGATACGTTGCCCGTTGCCCAAGGCCTACGAGGGGAA
This sequence comes from Zaprionus inermis, assembly GCA_018151445.1. NCBI lineage: Eukaryota > Metazoa > Arthropoda > Insecta > Diptera > Drosophilidae > Zaprionus > Zaprionus inermis. The sequence continues at coordinate 6,797,239 of JAECXD010001688.1, read as the reverse complement.
CGAGGCGATTCGAGTTGGGGTTGGGATCGGGTTAGGGTACGGGTTTGGGTTCGAGCTGAAAGTGCAGGCATTTTGTGTGCTTTGTTTGTTTGAAAACTTGCTAAACTTTCGGTGTTGTGTTGTAACTAAATTTTAAAACATCCACACACACGTGAACACATACACGCACACCCACACACACACACAGACTGGTGTAAACTGCAGCTAGTTGGCAACACTTTCACTTGTGCGTTGTCTTTGGCCCCGGCTCGAGTCTGTTTGGTTTCTTGTGGTTTATTATTCACGCCTGAATTGATTGTAAATTAAAGTTTGCCTGGACCTGGACCTGGACCTGGTCGAGCTGCTGCCTACCATCTTCCCGTTTGAACCTCTCCCCCACCCACTCTCTGCACCACCGCACTGCTGCTCGTTGTGCATTTTGAGGTCAGCCTATGGCAAAGTTTTCTTTTGTGTGCGAATTGGTTACTTGCCTTGCTTCAGCTCCAGCTTCAGTTTGGGCCTTTTGTCCGTTGCCACTTGTCGTGCCTGGCCTACGACCCTACCTCCCCGCACCCTGCCCCTCTCTTCTTGTCGATTTCTGCCTGGTCCTTGTCGCCAGTGTTGTCTGTCGCCTCGCTGCCCATATTAGAAGCCAAAAGGCATTCAAGTGCACATAAGACGATTACACATCATTTAACCGACGCACTGCAAAACTATGAGAAGGCACAGTCGAGTCCTCCTGCCCCCCTACCCTCCCCCGGGCCATCGCCCAGTAAGGTCCTTTCTCTGTGTTGGCTTGTAATTGTTGCTCCTTGGCGAGCAGAGTGCGCTCCTTTATTGACTGCTGCATATTGATTATTGTTACAATGCCTTGCGTCCCATCCGAACGCCCCTTCATCCGCCCCGCTCGTGACGCTCGTCTTGCCGCCATCTTCGGGCGAGTTCATTTTGCCGCTCTTCGAACATGACTTCACTTGATTGCCGGCATTTGTCCGTCTTGTTTAAAATTCAATCGCCCTCTGCCTGCACATACACAGCATCCTCGCTCTCGCCCTCACACACACGCACACCCGCACATGTCTGCGTCTTTGTCTCTCTCTCTCTCTCTGCATTTCTCCTTCTCTCTCGCTCTGCATGCCTCTCAAGACAAAATTAATTTGGTGTTAATACATTGAAAGTGTTGTCAAGTCGGGGCAATTTCTTGTTCTCGACAACTTTAAGACACAACTTTAATTTACATCGAATTTTGAGTTCTGTTTGAGCAGCTCTAATTGGTATTTTCGAGTACTGCTTAAAGTTAAATCGCAGAGGTAATTGGCCTAGACTACGTCGAGTATGAGTTGGGTAAATTGGGATCTACGGCTGTTGATGTATTTAACTAAATAAGAACATGCAAATATTGCCAGATATATGGATGTATCTCTGATAAGTCGACTGTAACCTCAAAGAAATTGAAAACAACTTTGGTTAGGTTAGGATTAGCTTAGGGTTAGCCAAGGGTTAGTTTAGGTTAGGCCTGGGTTAGGTTAAGGTTAGACGTAGGTTTGTCTTTGGTTAGTCTTAGAGTAGGTTTAAATTAGTCTAAGGCTAGTATTAGGTTAGTCTTAATCAGTCTTAGAGTAGTCTTCCGTTAGGTTTAAGTTAGGCTTAGGTTGGGCTTAGGTTTGTCTTCAGTTAGCATTAGAGTAAGCTTGGATTAGTCTTAGGTAAATCTTAGGTAAGTATTAGGTAACTCTTTGCTTAGGCTTAGGTTAGTCTTAGGTTAGTCGTAGTTTAGGCTTGGGCCTATCTTCGGCTAGTCTTCTTGGGAGGTTCGTGAAGTTACGTCCTCCTCCTTTAATTTCATCGATAATCACAAGAACTCTATTCAAACTCAAGTATATCAAGCTGATTTCAAAGCTATTTCGAAGAACATTAGAGGAAAATAAATGGATGACACGGCCAGGCGGACAGAAGGCAGGCAGGCAGGCAGGGAGACCATGCCATGACCACGACTCGAGCTGTACTTAACTCTTAAGCTGCTGCCTGCGCACTATATGTACGAGGCTATGTGTGTGTGTGTGTGCTTGGGTCAACTGCTTGGGCAAGAAACTTTTGCCACTTGGCCACATTGCTCAAGTGGCAACTGGCAACTGGCCCCTGTCCAGGCATGCACTTGGCGGCAGGTACTCATCGTCTTCCCATCTCACGCAACCGAGCGACGCATGCCGCCATCCTCGTTGCATACTTTGTGGAGTGCAGCAGGGTGAGCAGTGGCGTAGTGTGGGAGCCAGTAGGAGAGGGGTTACTCAGGACTGGAAGCAGCTTGGACATCAAAGTTGCCTAACTTTCAGCTTGAGGAATTTTCGACAAGGCGACTTGGAACTTTTGTTACTTTACAGCTTGCATAGAAGATACCTGAACAGCAGCAACAACAACAACAACAACAACAACAACAACTGGGGAAAATAGACGAAAGAAAGAGTAGCAAAAACAAAAAGGCTGAAGCAGTAGCTGGCGCCAAGCTGTGGGTTTAATTGTTGTGTTGTGCAGTGCGATGGTCGCCCAACTTGGCTGCCATATAAATTTGCCGGGCCAAGGTTCGGGCTGGGGCTGGTGCCGGGCAACAGGAGAGCGCTCAGGTGTCCTTAGTGGTGTTCTAATTACTAACAAACTTAATTTGCTTCAAGGTATTTTCGCTTACCCCGCTCACCATGCCCGAGCGAAACAACTCTTTGACAACTCCATGGGACACGAGGGCCACGTGGCAGCGTGCCTACTTCAAATGGTCTTCTTATTGCTCAGTTTCGAGACAGCCAAAAATAGCACCTAGCTCAGATGCAACGGGATTTTGCCTTCAGATAAGGGACCGATATCCGATCCCATTGAACTGGAAAACTCTAGCAGCATCAAATCAGTTCGAAATGCTACGACAATCGTACATATCGATAGTATTAATTATTTTCATACAATATCGATATAATCGATAGTATCGTTGTGCAACCCATGATCGATGGCATTGGAAAGCCTCAGGCTGCAGTGCGTGATCTATGCTTTGGCTGCCGGGCATAGCATATCAATGTCTTGGCCACTTGAACCCTTGGTTGAGTCTCCTGTCTCCAGTCTCCAATCTCCAGTCTCGCTTCCTGCGTCCAAGTCTGTCGTGGTCAGTTGTAAGCATCGTCTGACCAAACGAAATGTTCGTTGTAAATTATGCGCTTTGGTTTACAAATTGCATGTGCCGAGGCCGAGGCACGAAGAATGTGGCAAGTCAGCGACAAGGACTTGACTTGACTTGACTTGGCCTCAGCTTGCTGCAGCCATCGCTGCTCCTACACCTACCCCCACTCCTGCTCCAGCCACTGCTGCTGCCGTGTCGTGCTTTTATGTTGTTGTGTAACTAATGCGTGGTTAAAGTTGTTGCCTCATGTATTCAAATGAGCAGCGTCGCAGCGTGCGGACTGCTGCGGCTGCAACTTGTTTGCCAACTTCTTAGACATACTTTTCTTGTGCCGCACAGTCACTGGCCTCCCCCCCCCCTCTCCTTGACTGGACATCAGCAGCGTGTGGGAGACGGAGGAGGGGGGAGCTGCACTGCTTGCAAATATTTTATGCTTTACGTGGTTAGGCAACGGCAGCTAGAGAAATTACGTGGTGCTCCGCATGCAGGCACCACACACACACACACACACACTCGCAGAAACAACCACCTAGGCCACCCACCCACCATACCTACCTCCCTCCCTCCCTCACTCGCCAAGCTACAACTAAGACTCATTGTCTTTTGTCGTTGTTGTTGCGGTCTGTATTTAGTATTTTAGTATTTAACATGCGCTGCCTAAAAGTATGCAAAGTTATTTCTTGCCAACCTTTTTCGCCAGCCCCTAACTAAATGCTGCAGCGTCTAACTCGCCAGCATGGGGGGAGCGGCAGTGTTACCACTCCCCTCGCCAGTTGACTTTCTCCCCCCTCCTCCAACTCGCTCGTACAGCACCCGCACCGTCCGGCAAAAGCTTTTGTCTACTTAGCTGAAGCGGCGAAAAAAGTTGTAAAAATCGTGTAAAAAATTTGCGCAGGAAAAACGTGCAAAATGCGTTTAGTTGCTACGTAGTTGGCCAGCTACGGACTGGACTCTAATAATTTATTTTAATGATAATGCATAGCAGCTATACGAGTGCTCCATAATGACCATCTTCGGGGGGGCGGGGGTCTCTAACTAAGTGACTCACTCGCTGTGTCACATTCGTGAGGGTGCGAGAGAGAGCGGGATAGAGCGGGAGAGGGAAGCGAGTTAAGGTTAACCGAAAACTTTGGCTAACCCACAAAATGGACCAATAACTAGCCGCTACTCTCTGATATGCGTCTCAAATATTAAGTGCCTGACACGCCCACTTAAGCGAGGCTGCAAGCGGCGGGAGCGACGACAAGAGAAAGAGAGTGGGGGGTTGGGGGGGGTGGGAATGAGGCAGAGAGCGAGGGGTCTGGAGCTATGCCGCTTGAAGCGCATCATTGTAAAACCCTTTCGGCGTCTACAAGACAAGTGCAAAGTTTTCGCCACAAAAACTTTTATAGAAGCATAAAACTTGTGCATTTTTCTACAAAACAAAGAAGAAACAACCCGAAAAGTACAAAACAGAAAAAAAAGAAACGAGAAAGAGGCATGAGCGAAATAGGAACGAGAATAAACAGCATTGGTCGCACTTTTTCTAAGTTCTCTTGCCGCTGCTTAAAACAAAATGCAAATAAAAAAGTTTTCACCAGTGTTTGGGGCGCTTTTTTTCTGCCCCTCTACAGTTTCCTGCTCCTTCTACTTCGACAAGAACTACAACATGGCCTAGGATCTCGTTTTGCGGGGGTTGCACGCGAAGTGGATTCCAGATATCTGACCAATCTGTGAGCTAAGTACCTCCGGAATGGTAGCTGCAGTTTAACCTCAATTTGATCTATGGCAGATTGATATTTTTCGATATTTTTAAAGCTTTTATTACAGTTGCCCTTTTGACTAAATGTTACGTATGCTAAGTTAATTAATATATGTATTTAACTAGAGCTATATCCGGATAGCAGTATGTATAATATGGTTGAGTATTTTACAGTTACAGTTATCGATTACTCTATGAGAATGCATCACTTTATAGCGTATACATTGTCAATTCATGCGGTTATTTTGAGCATTAGCTCGTTATACTATATAGGGTACTCGTCTATTATAAAGCTATCAATGCCTGCGCCACATGGGGTACATTCGACTAAGGAATAGGCACTGTTTGCCGTCTCTATCTGCGCTTGATCACCTCCTGTTTCTGCAGTGGCACATGCTCCCACTGCGTGCGGAAGTGTGCGTCCTGTTTGTGCGGATTGAAGTTGGCGATGGTGTCCTTCGTGTAGCTGTGCAGCGGCGCAGGCAGCTCAGCCGAGTCGCCATCATCGTCATGATCTGCAGCTGACTCGCCGTCGTCCATGAACTCCAAGGCAAGTGACTGTAGATATGTGGTATATATATATATACTTGTAAGAGTCTACTTAATCAGCTGGCTGTTAAAACTTACCTGTTGACTGGGGAGCAGCAGCAGCAGCAGGAGCAGCAGGGGCAGCAGCAGCTGCGGGCGCAGCAATATGCACGGGAAGGCCATCAACACGACAATAATGCTTAGCACAACAACAACAACAACGACAACAACGACAACAACAACGACGACAGAAAATCAGCTAAAAAGCGCTTACAACATTTTCAGTTGACCAACGAAACGCGACTGGCGTTGCCCGCAACACGTCGGTCTCTCCAATTGACGCCCCCCAATTGTCGCACCTCACCCGACCCCACACTCACACTCATACAACCCGCCCCCCCACCCTCCCGCCTCTACTCCACTCGCTTGCGAACTCGCCTGGCGTACGGCTACACGTGTGCCGCATACCGAAAAGTCTGAGCTGACCCTAACATTTTGGTCTATTTTTAGCGCACCGCGTCATTTGCGACACCCCTGCAGGCCCCTCCCCCCCCCCTCCCCTGCACCCGCTACCTCTAGCTACGAGCTGAGCTTTTGCCAATGCGGGCAATTTTAATGGGCTGCTTTCCCCCGTGTCTGACTCCCTGCCCCCTCACACTCACTCTCGCGCGCGCTACCAACTTGATGAAAATTTTGTTTGTTATTGTTTTATTTTTTTTTAGCTTTTGTTGTTTTTATTAGCAAAATATCGCAAAACAAGCCGAAATTGCGTTTGCTTCGGCCCGATTCGTTTTGGTTTTTACGACTGAGTCAACTCATCGCGAATGATTTTTTGTGCATTTTTGTATTTCCGTATTAATTTTCATTGATGCTGTTGGAAATTAATAAGCAGAACGCGTCGAGTGACGTATACTAATTGTTTTCACTGTATTTGCTCGCGCTTGCTCAGCTCACGAGAGAGATCAGTGGACTGTGGAGGCAGGGTGGGAGCAGAGAGTGGAGAGGGCAATGGGTGACACGTCTATATAAGGTCTAACATGATATACGAGTAGGTTCTGGCCAGATAAGTGAACTGTTCTTCAGAACTCTGCTCAAGCTATTCAAATTTGCATGACTTGAAGTCGTGACTGTTTCAGGATCACGATTCTTGTGGGAATATCATTACCGAGTTGAAGTTACAGAACGACAACTCTTAGTTATCAAGATGCAACCGTAAACTCGTATAACCTTTGGCTCTCCAGCTCTTTTCTACTGCAAGCATAGATCAGACTTTCGACCTGAAATAATCATAGAATAATTCATAGGTTTCTCCCATATTCTCCTCCACGAAACCAGCTGAAACTTCGAAGAGGAGCGTGGCTAATGCTTAGTCCGCTCTGCGCCTACTACAATCATGTCGGAGCACGCATTAATTCCACACACCTAAGAATTCAATTAATTTGCAGCTTATCAGGAAATGCAATCATTTGAGGGCAACATGAACTCATATAGTACTCAAACTGGGTGCAAACTCAAACGCACTTGGCCCGTTGACCAGGTTGGCCAGATATCCTCCATGTATTTAGTAAACATAGTTAAAGATCGTTATCCAATTAGTCAAAAGCTCATGTAATAAATTGCCCGAATTAAGGTGCGGAATTTTAATTACATAATTTACGCGTGCGGCCCGTTAAACTCAGTGCATAGGTCGATGAGGGGGTGTCTCTGCGAGTATTAGCGTAGCGTATTAGTGGACAAAAAAATGTTGAGCAAGTAATGCTCGAAAACAGAATAGATAGAAGAGAGAGAGAGAGGGGAAGCGCATGTCGCACTCTGAATACGCTACCTTGAAGTTTAGGTATTAATGCAGATAGTTTTATCTGCCGTGGCTCTTCAGTTTTAAAGATTTAAGATACTAAGTTCCAAATCTTGCTTAAGCTGTATTTCTTGTAGAGAACTAAAACACACAAGCTACTTAAATTTAGTTTATATTTTAAACATATTCGAATTATACGAAAGAAATTGATTTGCTGCTGTATGTAGCATATGATTGTTCAATTCTAAAGGGCTATTAAGTCAACTAAGAGTTATACTTCAGCTGAAATTGAACGCAACGAGAAAGTGTGCATACCCTGCATGCAGGGTAAAACAAACAGACAAGCGCAAAGAGAGCGAAAAAATCAACTGACAAAAATGGAACGCAGTCAAAGTGCGTTTGATAGCTCATCTTAATAGAAAAGTACACGCAATTTGTGTGGGCTGTGCGGGTCATTAGAAGGAATGACAGTAATAACGATAATTATGAATTTTATCCGATTAACCTCAGTGCCATGAAGGTGCGTGGGCCAAATGGCGGGACATAAGTCAAAACGTTACGTACCAGGCCCACCCCCGCCTACCCGATCCCGCGAGGAAACACAAATATGAAGTGCAATGCGTGCCAATGAACAATTAATTCTTATCTACTTAGTCGGTGGATGGGTGAATGGGAGAGGAGGATCTGAAGGGCTGACTGACTGATGCAACAGTCCAGTTACTATTCGCTGTCTATTTTCCATTTTCTAGTTCAAGTACAAGTACAAGTCGAGCCGCCTTGCAACCGAACCGGAAAATAGGCAAATGCGAAAGTGGAAAGTGGAAAAGTGGGAACTGTCCACGTAACTCCCGACTCTGCTGACATTTCTCACATGTCATCGTGCGGTCCAATTGCGTGTCAAATGCGCTCAATTCTGTTATGACAATGCGACGTAATTAGAGGCCACGCATAGGCTCGCCTCTCCTGACGATGATGATGATGACGATGACGATGATGATTGCGATAGTGTTGCCGATGGCGCAGCTGTCCATGCGGCTAAAGCCCCTAATATATGACGCTACTGCTCCTAGCTGGGTGTGTACCGCACTTGATAAATATTATTGTAAATGGGCCCGAGATGAGTGTACACAGTGCGCCGCGAAAGTCAACTGACACGGGCACATGGTGTGGCAGCTACTGCTGCCTTTACGTGTGTAATTGTGTGTGTCTCGGCGCATTTGCATATGGCAAGTGACGAATGAGTAATACACGCACACACACACACACACACCAGTACAGCTGGAAGTACAGTTGTGTTCCTTGAAGGTCTGCTGAAAGAATAGCACTAACATATTAGTGCGTATTCGGAAGGAAGAAGAGTAGGAATCTTAATCTCAACTCTCAACTTGTGTGGAAGACTCTTCTTAGTTTATTTCAAAATTCCGTAATGGTTTTCCTTAAAAAAATCAAATCTACCTAGCCTCGTAAGAAACAGTAGAATCTATCTAGCTTAGAGTGAAGTTGACTTTCCCTTGATTACATTCTGGCACGACTGGCAAGTCGTGACTATCCCGATATACATATTATCAGTGTACAAAAAACGTGTGATCCCCACTAACAGCAGCACATTAAGATTTGGAATTGAATTTTGGCATAGTCAGAAGTAGTATATAAGCACTTCGGTTTCGAATAGAAGTTGTAGAAACACAACTTTCAACTTTAAGCCAGCAAGATGCAATTGAAAACCCTAACAATATTGGGCTTCGTATTGGTGATCTGCCTGCTGCAGATGGCACCGGGGGCAATGGTAAGTCATGGATTCAACTGTAATTCTAACAGCAAATACATACATCTAAAATGTTCCTTCGTTTCGATAGTCCTGCGAAGTCGAACAGGTGAACCAGATTGCGAAATTGGTCTGTAATGCCCCCGAGCTATTCGCGGCTCCCTTTTTTGGATTTTTCCGCAAAATCCTTGAAGCATTTTCAAAGAGTTGTGAGGCCCAATTCGCCAAAATCGCAGAGAACTGCGGCGCATGCGGCAAAAAATCCGAATCGACTACTGCACTACCGAGCACTACTTTGAGCACAACAACAAAGGCAGCCTAAGGGAATAACGACGAAAGTGATTGATCCAGACGAGACGCTGACGACATTTTCTAGTGTCTTGGTTATCGCGAAAATTATCAAATTTTTATTCGAAGCTTTCCAAGCTGCTTCAGTTCTTATTCAAGCAATAAACTTAATCCTTTTCTGCAGCATATGTGCATGGCAAAGACTTTTCACTGAGAACTGGCCCGGAATCATTCGCAGAACCGCAACAAACCCGACCAAAACAGTTAGGGCAACTAATTAAAACCACTTTAGAAATGCTTTCTCATCTGTAAAGTTAGCTATAAACAACGAGCCACACACACACGGGCCAGGTGTGTGGTGCAGATGTGTATGTATGTGAGAGCGAGAGAGCGAGAGAGAGACATATGCAACTTGAAACAAAATTAAAAAGCAAATAATATTTATGGCATTCCAGTGACGGACGCGACGGCGGCAGCGGCGGCTACGTAGCGCTAAAAAAATTCCAACATAATTCCAAATAATATTACAACACCTGCAAAAGCGTTTCAAGTACGCAGCACACACACGCGCACACATTCGCACACTCACCTGTGTGTTAAATGTGTAAAAAGGGCTTTTCCTTGAAAAATCGCTGCACTGGAATTAATTAATGCGCCGCTTGGCAGCTGCGCAGCAAATAAAAGAGGAAAATCAGCCTGAGAAATCAAAAAGATATGCGAATCGAGTTGCAGCGGGTACTAGGCGACCCGATAGGGACGCTACAGAGCATGGACCGATTAGATTAATAGATGACAGAGTAGAAGTAGAAGTAGAAATACAATGACTGAGCTTGCAGCTATCTGTTTACATATTTACGGGTTAGCCAACACTGGAAATGTTGTAGTTTTTAATTAAATATATATATAATATATATGCCTAAATAGTTTCATAGATCTTTTAACCGCTTAAGGAGCTGCCATTCCGCGCATATTCAACTGCCCAACGCATACGCCCCACGCCGTCTGTGAGGGTAGCGCAGCGCAGCGGGTACACTGAGTACGTATTTGTAGTATTCATTTGCAGGATTCGTGTGCACTGTGCGTCGTATAGAATTTTTGATTCTGATACAGGAGCGTATGCGACGCCAGCTGCAGGGATGCAGGGATGCAGCTGTGCATTGCGCTGCTGCACTCGTTCACCTGCGTCTGTGTGTATTTAGATGTGGATGTAGTGGCACTTGCTGCTCATTTTATGCCTCGATTGTCAGCAAAGTGCAGACGCTTTTTGCAGCCACTGTTGCAGGTGCACAGCTGTAGATGCAAGGGACAGGGGCTGGGGCAGGGGCAGGGGCAGGGGCTGGCAAGAAAGAATTCTATAAAGCGCGACGCAACGTTAAGAATACAGAAAGCAGCAAATAAACAGACAGTGTTGTGAAATGCATTGCGACAATTTCAAGCGAATGCCTCAAAGCGAGTAGTGTGAAAACTCAAGTTGCATACTTTCAGGCTGGGCAGCTTAGCTTGCATTTAGGGTGACCATACACAAGCATTGATGATCTCTATCACAAAATGACATTGTGCGGCTAAACTCGAGTATTGCCAGCGAATTTGCCAGCGAGCATAACTCCACATCGATTCTGTATTCTGCTAGGGCTATAGCGAGTTCAGTCTCAACTCATTTGCTGCCCATTGATGCGTTTTATGATCGTTTCGGATCGCAAATTGTGCAGAACCAGCGATACGAGCTATCAACGGGATCTGATCGCTGCGGGTGCTATAAAAACTGGGCCAGCGACTCTCAGCTCACTCAGTCAGGTGTCCATCCCGTAGGCTAGATGGCTTTCAATTGGATTTGTGTTACTTTCACGCTGCTACTTTGTCTGGGCACCTGTGCTTGGGCAGCACCGTTGGACGAAGACTCGAGCCAGTTTAACGGGCTGGAGAGGACACTCAAGGAGCTAGCGACCACGGTGTTGGCCATGAGTGGAGCCGCAGGCGCATCCAGTTATGCTACAGGTTGGCTGGCCCCATTATCGCATCTGTACGCTAGGTACGCTCTAATCAATGGTTTCTCTTGCAGATAATGCTGGAAATAACTTTGAAAATCTGAATTTGGATGTGCTGGGTAGCGAAGCAGCTGCAGCTCTGGCGGATTTGCACGAGCTTCGCATATGAACAGAGTTTCTTCAACTCAGCTCGGGTCTACTAAATCCAGTTTAGTAGCTACGTAGTACACAAATTTAATTCCATCTCTAATCTATTTTTGCCTCGCATTTTTTCCACTTTATTTACTTTGCTTTTTGTTTTTTTGTTTTTTTTTTTTTTTTATATTAATTATTAAAAATGCGAAATCCAGACAGAATCTCTTTAGTTATTTAATGTGCTCGGTTATTTTAGTTAATCCCCTCAATAAGATCTAAAACGGGCACGTTCTTTTTATAAATCGCAGCTAGCCCAAACAAAAAGAGTACTCGACATTATATCAAATTGACTCTAATCCTATCTGATAACTAACAAATTACCCATTCCGTATTTGTAGTCGTCTGTGTTGCTGTGGCATCTGTGTCATGTCTCGCTCCGGCCCTGACTGCCGTCTCGCTCACACACAGAAATCGTGGCAGTTACTGAGCTCAATTTGCGCAGTAAATCTAATCAAGTTAATTTACCCAACCAAATCCTACACTTCAACTCGCTTGGCACCCCGAAATTACGATAGAACAACAGTAAGCTGGGAGAACCCGGCGAGGGCCCGACGCCAATGATTAGGCTCTTCGTGCTTTGTCTGCCCCAAGACAAAGACAAAAGACAAAGACTGCCGCAATGATTGCAGTGATCTACGATCAAGTTGAGTATGTCGCGAGTCGAGTGTCGCAGCGTGGGGCGGACGCGGTGTCCAATTGACGCTAAGTTCCTCAATTGGGCGTTCAAGACCAACATCTTTGGGAGCAGGTGAATTCAGTGCGAACAGCCGAACTTGGAGCTGTCAGCTGTCGCTTCCGAGTGTCATGCGAAAGACAATAGAAACAAGAAGATGCCTGCTCGATAGACAGTTACCGTGTATACTTACTTTGCTTAAATAACTGGTAAAATTATTGAATGTGAAATGGATCAGTACTTGGTGATTCATATCTTTTGCTTCCCCGACTCATTCAACTCTCGATCAGCATGCGTTGCCTCATCATTTCTACAGGGTACCTTCAGACTGTCTGGCCGGCGAATCATTAATAACAATAATAGAGCTCACTCGTCTCCGTTGCGCATTGTCGCGGGTATGTTAAAACAAATCTAAATCTAAATCAGACTCGAAAAAATGTAACCGGCTGACGGTCAGCTTGAACTATGAGTGTTCGTTCAGTTCTCGAGGCAGAGCCGAAGCCAGCGACAGCATGGGCAGATGAGTATGAATCTCGCGGATGCCCATGTGTATCTGTCAGTTACTTTTGACGCGTACAGCTGTGCGGTGCCGCTCGGTGTAGGTTCTTGGTTGCAGTGCAACGTGTGACACGCTACACGTTACTCGCGATTGTTCTTGGTATATTTTTTTCTGTGTTGTGTCCTGCTCCTGTGATCAACCGCCACGCAATGCACGTGGACGAGCTGCGCACCAGTCTGCAGAGCTTCGGCGTGCCCGACTATGTTGTCTTTTGCCTCATGCTGGCCATCTGCGCCGTGATCGGCATATACTTCTGCCTACAGCTACGTCGCGAATCCAAGCAACTCAAGGCCGGTGATCCCGAGGAGGCGGCCAAAAGTGCAGCCTCCTATTTAGTGGGCGGACGCAAAATGAAAATCTTTCCCATAACCATGTCGCTGATATCGAGGTGAGTTCTACGCAAATAGCAGGGGTTTCCTCGCTGATCTCAATGAACGTTAGCAGGGGTTTCCTCGCTGATCTCAATGAACGTTATCAGTATTGAAGTATAGATGGAATGAAAGAAAGTTCTGCGACTTGCAATGTACCTCTAGATTAAACTGAGCACATCTAGCTTGCTCTGACTAGTTCAACAGGGTATTCAAAATCATAAGCAACTCGCATTTTACTCGTCTGATCAGGAACAACTTTTTCCGTTGCCGATCTGAACTCTGCAAAGGGGTTACAAGTTGTTTAAGCAGTTCAAGCACTTTGTGCGAACACTCAGCGAGTATTGAGTCCAACTGCATCCGGATCCATAGTGTCGCATTCGACCCGGGAGGTTGCTCCACTTTCAGCCAGTTATCGCCGGTCGTCGAGTGTATTTTTAGTGTGCAGCTGCGTGCTGGGCATATCAACGCACCAAATCAAATTGTTTCATAATTCCTAAATGAATCGTAAGAGTAACGCGACCAGGAAAACGCAACGAACAGTGCGAGAAGCCCGCATTTGTGCGAGCGAGACAGCAATAGGGGGAACAGTGCGAGAGAGTCAGAGCTACCAAGTGCGACGAACCGACGTTCTGAGAAACGACTGCGACGACAACTAATTGAATTGCATGAACCGCACTTTGATCTCCAAAGTGCCCCACGAAAGCGTCGTGTGAAGGTCAAGTGTTAATTTGGTTTATGCTCAAGGGTTGTCAGTTATGTTTGCATGGTGCAGTTTTCGTAGTTATTCAATTATCCATACACCCGCAGCTTCATATCAGGCATCACCTTGCTGGGCACCCCAACCGAGGTGTATCTCTATGGAGCGCAATATATGTACATCATGGGATCGCTTGTGCTGATGGGATTTTGCATGTTCTACATATTCTTGCCCGTGTTCCATGACCTTAATCTGATATCCACCTATAAGGTAAGTCTTCTGGGATTAATTATGATGTCTTGTGTACTAAATCACGTTTCTTTGCAGTACCTGGAACAGCGCTACAATCGCAGTCTGCGTCTTTTTGGTTCTGTTATGTTTATTATGGCATCGGTAAGTCGTATAATGGTGGGATGGATCTTACCTGGGTCTAACCGCTTCGGAAGATCTAACTCAAGTCAGAGTACCTTGAAATAGTGTTTAGAATAATGGGTATTCTATTTTCCGAAGAGATCTTGAGGGTTTCAAGAGCTCGGTTTTAGATTGAATGACCTAATCCTTTTTTTACTTCGCCCTTCTAGCTTCTCTGGCTGCCCATTGTGATCTACGTGCCGGCGATCGCCTTCAATCAGGCAACTGGCGTGAACATACACATCGTGACGCCGTGTGTGTGCGTGGTGTGCATCTTCTACACATGTATTGGTGGCCTCAAGGCGGTCGTCTGGACGGACGTTATACAGACGCTTATCATGTTCGGCGCCATGGCCTTGGTGCTGATCAAGGGCACGTTGGATGTAGGTGGACCAAGTGTCGTCTGGCAGCGGGCCAAGCTGACGGAGCGCGTCGAATCGCCCAATTTCAGTACGGATCTCTCGGAGCGATATACCTTCTACTCGTTGGTGCTGGGCGGAGTGGCACACTGGCTCAAGTCGAATGCGATCAGTCAGAACATGATACAGCGCTATCTATCGTTGCCCACACTGCGACACGCGCGGATTGCCATCTGGACATTCATTGCCGGCGTGTTAACGTTCCTGATCATCTGTGGCTACACCGGATTGCTGATCTATGCCACCTATGCTGACTGCGATCCGCTGGAGACGAAGCTGGCACAGCGCAACGATCAACTGTTGCCGCTGCTGGTCATGGAGACACTTGGCTCGTATCCTGGTCTGCCCGGGGTGTTTGTAGCTGGCGTTTTCAGTGCAGCGCTCTCCTCCCTCTCGACGGGTCTCAACTCCCTCTCGGCCGTGGTGCTGGAGGACTTTGTGAAAACCTTTCGTCGTCGACCGCTGAGCGAGGCGCAAACGGCGTTCGTCATGCGCAGCGTCGTTGTGCTCTTTGGCATCCTGTTTGTCGGCCTGGTGTTTGTGGTCGAGAAACTGGGCGCCGTGCTGCAGCTAACCATCACACTGACCTCGGTGGCCAACGGGCCGCTGCTGGGCATTTTCACGGCCGGCGTCATGTTGCCCTGGGTTAGCTCACGGGGCGCGCTGCTTGGCGGCCTTAGCTCGCTGCTGGTCATGGCTTGGATGTGCATCAGCGCACAGCGGGATCTGGTGACGGGCGACATAGTCTATCAGCGCAAACCGTACTCCACGCTCGGCTGCAACTATACGTTCGACGGCGAACAGCGTAACTTCAGCCCACTGCCGCTAGATGGCGCCATGAGGTAAGCAGAAAGCAACGCACTGCAGTAGTTGAAAATCACAGGCTGCGTATTCCAATGTCGTCTTTCAGCCCCGCTTCGGCTGCCCCCTTTCAGCTCTATCGCATCTCGTACCTGTACTTCACATTGTTCGGCGCCTTGATGACCATTGTGGTGGCTCTGCTGACCAGTCTGCTGCTGCGTGAGTCCGACGTGGATGCCGTCGACCCGCGTCTGCTGACGCCCTTTGTGCGACGCTGGCTCGAGCGTCGTCGCAGTCGCCGCACGCAGCTGCCGGCGGGGAAGCAGCAGCAGCAGCAGAAGCAAAAGCAGAAGGCAATGCACGAGACGACAACGTAGGTTGGGCAGCATCTTCTGTCGGCCGAAATGTTCCTTTGGTAGCTTAGTAAATATTTAAAATTAAATAAAATACAATTTCGAAATTTATTTAGTTTGGGTTCAAAGCATTTCCCGGCACTTTAACCCGCCCTGCTGTGTGTAATTAGAAAAATGCCCGCAGTGCTGCCGACTGACTCGGGTCAACCCGAGCCCAGTCGAATCAAAGCAGAAACTACTCATTAAATTATAAAAAAGAAATAAAAAATAAAAACGGAGATGCAGCTTATAAACTAGAATTGTGGCCATTCCACACTCTGCTCCTTTTCGGGAGAGTAACCAAAGGGTTCTGGTACGGTTTTGGTTTGGGGATCGAGTTGGGCATTAGTTCTACTTGTGCTGTTAATTGAATATTTACTGCTTTTCCTGTGTGGTCAGTCGGACCGAATCTCTATCCCCTCTCAACTGAACAAGTGTACGCTCCTGTCTCCAACTCACCGTCGCCCGTCTTTGTATGCTTAGGTCGTTTATGCAGCAAATTGAATTGTTAATGAGCTGGCAAAGTGTTTGCCAAATTAGTTTCCAACTTGGGTCCGGCTTTCTAGATAGAGGTAGATCACTGCAGCCATATTCGTCTAGCATAAATACTTTTTTCGCTACTCATTTTGCACTTTGTAAATCAGTGTTGAAATTTCAATACTTACTCGACTAACACGCGAGTTCCACTTGTCACTGCAAAAAGGCAACCCTGCGCTGTCTCCACCCCCCTTCCCCCATTGCTGCTGCAATCCTGTATAACGGTACTAATATGCTGTATAGAATTTCCATAGCTAGTTGCCTGACTCTTAATTAGCCGCTACAAAAATAAGCTCGCACAAAAGACAGCGGCGAAATGTCATCAGAATGCATAATGACAACGGTTCGTTATGGACACGGCGGCGGCGAGAGGGAGATGGCAGCAGAGACAGAGAGAGGTAGAGGAAGAGGGAGAGCGCATGACTGAGTAGGTTGTAAAAAGGAACAGAAGCTGACACGGGGCCGAGGAAGAGCAGCTGGGTAGGAGGGTGCCCAGGTGCAAATCTCAAAAACAGACGGCACATATGCGCCACCTTGCGGCGCATTCAAAACTAGTCGCATGCATGACAGAGCCACATCCAGAGCCCAAGCCCAAGCCCAAGCCCGAGCTGGAGCCGGAGCCCGAACAAGAGCCCGAACCAGAGCCAGATCTACTGACAGCGACAGCGACAGTTGTCATATGGGTGGATTGTTTTTCGGCCACGGCGGAAACGGAAGCTGCCCGCCAACGTGCATACGATGCCGGCTCCAATAGCAGCAGCAGCAGCAGCAACAACAACAGGTACAACAAGCGCTGCTCAGTTAACTTGTTTATGTCGCTGTTTGCTTTTGTGTTACTTTTTGTGTCGGCATAAAATTTGTTTTTGCAGCAAGCTCACCTACCCGAGCCCGAGGTACATCAGCTGCGTAAGGTTGTGTGCGTCAAGGTTAGCCAGGTGTGTAAGTAAACTCGAGCAGAGATTGCTGCTACCTGTAAAGGAACTGCCTGCTTCGATTGCTGCGATTGTGTGTGCAATCTGCAATCTGCCATCTGCATGGTATAGGCAAGCGACTCGCTGCTGGCAGGGCAACTAACTAGGAATTTTTAACTTCAAACAGAACGCTCGCATACAAACGCAGCTGTTGACTGGCTGCCCTGGCGGCTATAAATGCCAGTGACAATTTGCAGCGGGTCCACAACTAACCCGCTGCCTGCACCGGAATCCTAAACCGGAATCCAGCCCCTGCCACCACCATCAACCTATTGCCCGAATAGGGCTGCTGCTGCGGCACAAAAGTCATTTTTGATTGTTTTCATGAAAATGAACATAGAAAAATTATAATTAAAATTCATATGGAAATTGTCGAAAAAAGCAGAGCAGAATGTCCGAACAATGGAACGCAGGCCTGGTTGTTGTTGTTGCTGCTGTTGTTGTGCCATTGTTGTTGTTCTTGCTCTTGTTGGCGCCACTGCAGGCCAAAAAAGATTTCATCTGAAAAACCTAAGACCAAAGAAATGCAACTGAGGGCGATGGTAATGTATGGGGCAGTTGGAGTGTGGGCTGTGGGGTGTGGCAAACCAGCTTAGCTGCTGCGGGCGTATTGTTTGTGGAACATGTGTTAAGCACACACACACACACATACACACACACACACGGACTGACACACTCGCACACTCACCAAGCGACGCACAAAGAGCACATACATGAAACGACAACAATGTCAGGTCTAACAGCATTAGGAGAACGGCCTCTACCTGAGCCAACCGCACGCCCTCAGCTCGACACTGCGCGCTTTCCCCGCTCTACCCCACTCGGCTTCGTGCAGGCGCAAAGTAGAATGGTCAGGCAAACGCATGCCGGCTGCTCATTTTCTTGTTGTCGTTTCATTTTGGCACTTTTCCTACACTTTTATGCGATAAAATATTTAATTATATTTGGCAGCTTGTTTGTGCATTGTGTGGTTCGCCTTTGCCTGTGCCCTCGCCCAATTTACATTGTCCCGAGGGGGAGTTGGGGACGAGCGGTTGGGCCATCAGTGCATTTCGAGTGTCAGCCTGAAAGTATGCTGTGTTATTCTTAGTGATTTTTCACTTGTGCCAATATTATATTGTATTACTAGCTTTCTAGGTATCATACTAAAATTATAGTTATATAATATTATAAAGCGCAGAAAATTACCAACAAAAATTAAGACATGAGATTTTTTAATAAACCTGGTAAAGTTGTAAACAAGGCAGGAGGACAGCAGCACACTGCATGTTTTGCTGCAGCTCAAAAGTATGCAGTGATTTTTTGACTGCTGCAGCTGGCATTTCTATCTGCTGCACGAAAGTAGGCAACAGTCTTTTTATTAGCGCTTCTTTATTCAATTCTAGCTCTACATTTATCAATAAATCATTATCCTGGCGCCACGGTGGCCGTAGTTGTGGTCGGTGCAACTGTCGTGGCTCTTGTTGTTGTTGTGGTTGTTGTTGTTGTTGTTGTCGATGTAGTTAGCGGTCGCTTAACGATTGTGACGCGTATGCAGCCGGCATGATCCTCATGCTCGCCAATCGGTGCTCCCCGCAACTGATCGCATAACAGTGCAGAGCAGATGAGCAACACGCTGTAGATGCGCGTGAAAGACATGTTCGCACCCACAATATGCACCACTTGGCCACGCGGTGGCTCGACACTGACTAATGTCAATCCCAATTGCCGTCGCCCGATTTATAGCAGGCTACTTCGGTCAATGAGTAATTGCAGCTATAAATTGCACACATTGTCTGCGTATTTATTTGTATTCTGCACTATTGTTTATTCTCATGTTTTTGTTTTCGTATTTTGCTGCACTTTCATTCACAACAGACTTCATTCACGTGATGTGCAGCGATAAGCGAACGCTTAATGTTTTTTAATTGTTCTGCGACCGCTAAATATCGCTGACAGCTCGGGGGCATTTCGGAATTATTTTAACCCAAAGAGTTGTCCGCAATCAATGATGAGAATTATGAGTACTATTCAAGCATACCGGAAGTATTCGTATAAAAGGAAAGCGAGCAATATATGCGATGATATATGTAAATAGTTGACTGTGCGTAGGTGAACCCCTTTCGAAATAACTGCACAGCCAAAATTGATTTTAATTACAAGCAAAAGCACCTCGCCACACTTCCCACAATTATCATTAAGCTGTGATCCGATCTCCTAAAAGTGCCAAAGCTTTTTGTTGAATACAGATGCCATCGATGATGTCATAGCACAAGGCAAAATTCCCCATTACATGTGAGCTGAAATATCAGCAGCAGCTGTGATTACAATTGCCTTCAATCGAGACTATGCTGTACTCCACAAGGTTTGCATCCGATCTGGCATAAACTGCTTTTTGCTAGTTTGGTGAACTGTAGATCTCAAATACACTTAAGTGAATCCTCAAGAAACAATGTGTAGGTCATTTGAGGTAGGATCCCTTAAAGATAAATCACGCGATTGCTGCTTTCGTGAGTTAACTTTATTCAGATGCTTTGCATATGTTACAGTGCGAGGTTTGTATAGTTTATATAGAATCTTGGTCCAGTTTCGTGTCAGGGTTCGTTTAGGAATCACGCATGTTCTGCTCAGCCCGAGGATGCGACTGTGGTGGTGCGTGGTGGTGGAGGTCCTCCGCGTGGCGGTGCGCCCGATGGAGGTGATCCGGCAACAGACACACTGTCTGCAGTCTCCGCCACGCCACTGGTATGATGCGCCTGAACGCCATCGAACAAAGTCACTTTGCCCGCAACCATTTGCTGTGCGGTACAGTCGGGATTAGCTTCGATGAATCGACGGACAAGACGTCACAACTTACCAGCAGCACGGCCAGAGCCAGGACAAAGAATATAGAGAAACGCATTTCGATCGCGGTGTGCTACGTTGTTCCACTTGATGCAATCTGTGTCGAGGCTGGCGCTTTTATGGTTGCGCAGTGAGCTGCGTTGAGTTTGTCGGCTGTGGTAATTGCATAGCGCAATGCAATCAAAGTGTCACATTAAAACCTAATTGAGGTGTCTCCGACTAGAACTATTTCAGCTATGACTCGCCCCTCCCTCAGCCGACCAACCCTTTCGACGCGCCAGCGCAATTAGCTTGTGCAGTGGAGCCCTCTTTCATCTGATTTCAATTTGTGACTGTCACTGCGTACTGGAACGGCGTCTAGCGCAGGGTCGAGGCATGGAAAGTGATTATATTGAACCCTATTAAGTGTATTCAACTTTTTATGCTATGCTAATTCAAGGTCTGCTGTATTGCAGTTGAGTTGACCAAGTTTGCTTGTACGAACGCCTAGATCTCAGAAACTATAAGAGTTAGAGCCAACAAAGTGGATGACTGCACTCGTATGTCTTGCAAGTTTGTTTTAGAATTTAGCCACGCCCCTTTGCGGCCTCATTAATTGATACAAGTATATGAGTTATTTCTTTTTCTAATAACTGACTATCGGTTTGCATTTTCATTATGAAATTTGGCCAACCAGCAGCTAATAATTTAACCTTTAAATTGATACCTAACACACAAACTAAACCTAACTACTAGTTGCCTAAACTCGGCCAAAATACACCCCACTTAGAGCCTGAATTGAGCCCAGCAGGTGCCCACATTCTTTGAGCATATTGTGCCATAAAAACTTTTGCCAGCTTTATGGCAATGTGTGCTCATCAATAATGATATCATAATGCCAAACTAATGAAATGTATCCACTGCTCTGGCTCGAGCTGAGCTACTCCTCCTGCCCCTGCTGCTTGTCAGCCATTTGATCTACTGCGGCGGCTGATGATGATGCCCGGACGCGGCATAGATAAACATAAACGTGTCGGGCAACTTTTATTGCGATTTCTCTATGACAGAAGGTGTGCGATGCACTGCAACAAACTATGGGAAATATCAAAGAAAAGATAAATGCGAATTGATAAATAAATTGGGAAAGGAGCGAGGATTAGCTCAGCATGCGTGAGGCATACACACAGTTTTCTTGCAGTGCATGAACTTTGATTGTGACGCGATATGGGGAGGATGTGGGCAAGTGTCATGTAACTGAACTTTGACAGATTTACCAGAGGATGACGCACACACACAAAGTCGTAAACTACATGGGATGACGATGATGGAGGGTGAAGTCGAAAACCGAATCGTAAAAGGCAAAAGTTGCAAGCGTGTGTGCGTGTGTGGGTGTGCGAGTGTGGCTGTGCGAGTGTGGGTGTGTGTATAGTAGCATTTATTGGCTTTTTATGATAAGCAACGACAGGTCGACGACAGTTACTCAAACTTGTTCTTGTTGTTGTTGCTGCTGTTGCTTCTGTTTATTTTTAAGATTTTGATTTTTATTTGTGCGAGGGAATTTCATTTCTCGTTCGCTTCCGTTTTCGTTTAGGTTTTCCTTGATTTTCCGTTTGTCGCTGCTGTTCGTCGTCGTTGTTGTGGGAAAGCACTTAGAGGGCAAATTGTTGCTCTTATCGCCGATAAGATGACAAACAGCCCCCACAGGAAACGTGTGCGAAAAGTGGCTTAAAGCGTCCTCTTGCTCTCCGTCCCGCCTGCTGCCTGCTGCCTTGCTGTCAACTGTTTTGGGTGCACACACTCACATACACACACACACACACAATGCAAATCAAACAAACAATAAATTCAGCGACGGAGACATTGTTGCATGTTACAACTGCCCATCTCTCTCTCTCTCTCTCTCGCTATCCGCCCAGCTCCTCCCCTGCAGACAATGCTGCACACCGGCAGCAAAACGCATGCATATCCTATAAACATTAAGGATATCCTTGAGTAGATGCAATTTTCTAACCAATATAATTCATAAATTTATTTTCAATCCTTTCCGCACATAAATTTTCATATTATGCACAAGCACACACACACAGACACACAAGCGTAGCGAGCTGCTATCTCGCTCTGGCCTAGAGCTTTTTTTCCCATAGGCCTATTGTGCTGAATTTCTCTCTCTCTTTCTCTCTCTCTCTCTCGCTCTCTGTGTGTGTGCATTATTATTTGTCGTCGTGCTTGTCATTATTTATATGGCCGGGCAAGAGATAAGTTGCTGCAACGTTTTGCAGCCAAGGCGCAAGGATGCTGCCACAGCTCCTGGCAATTACACACACACACACGCACACACACTCGCCTACATTTGTGTGTGCTCTCGTCTGCCAAGGTTTGTTGGCCCAACATTTTGATTTATAAATGCCAACGCCGACTCACAACTCGACTCCGACTACGACTACGACTCCAATCCCGACTACGTTTGCGACTGCGACTACGACTGTTACTGAGTTCGTCCTTGTCTGCATCGCAGGAAACTGCAGCTACTTTTGCTGACCAGGCCACTCCCTACCCGAGTCGGATTCAGCCTCAGCCCTCAGTTCAGGCAGCCCAAGTGGCCATTAATATATCAGTTCAATTCATATTTGAAATTTTGCATATCCAAACACGTCGGCGAGCAGGCCAGTCCTGCTGCTCTTCCCGCTGCTGCCTGCCCTGCACATCCTATTCTGTATTCCTCCTACTGCTCCTCTACTACCTCGACTCCTCCCACTGCTCCTCATTCGGCTCGTCCTGCCAGTTGCCAGTTGCAAGTTCCCATTTGCACACGCACACGATTATGATTTGTGTCTTACTTAATGCACAGACAGATGGGGTCAAGATGGGCTGCTCCTCTGTTTGTTGCGCACCGACAAGGGGCTGCACGAGGCAGGAGTGGGAGATGCCTGGCGCGGCACACAGGCAGTTGCTTCCCAGTCATCGTCTCAATCTGATTGATTTAGAATTCCAATTGAGACTGCATGAAATATGTTTGTCTCTTGTCTCCAACTGCCTGCCGACTTGCTAGCCACGTTCTCAAACCCGCTCCCCCGCTCCACCACTCTTCACTCCCTGCGCTGACCTGACGTCTCCTCTCTCCATGTCCTGCACTGCCCTAACCTGTCGTCCGTCGTGTGCAGGCAACCTGCTGCTGCTGCTGCTCCTCCTCCTGCGCCCACTTGGCATTTATGCATGGGCATATCCTTTTGCGAAATTTGCATTTTCCAGTTGCAGTTGCAACCCGACAACAACAACAACAACAGCAGCAACAACAACGACTTATTGGTATTTCATTGATTTATGACACTTGTGAAACAATTTGGAAAATCACAGATTAGCCCCACTCGGGGCGGCAGTTGGGTTCGTGAACTCAACTAATTACACCCGACGCTTCATTGGCCTGGGCAGCACACATACACACCTACACACACACACAGACAGTGGCACACCCGTATGGCACCTGTTCCCCTTTTCAGAGCAACTTGAACTTTGTCATGTAAATCGCATTGGACAGCAGCAGGAACAAAGCTCTACGGTTGGGGAGAGGGATACTCCGGCGGGGCAAAGAGGGGCAATTTAATTAGAAATCAGTTTTAGGCGGCACAAGTAAAAAGCTGAGTCTAAATAGAGGGCACATCTCAATTAAGTATTTGCCTATGTTAAATAACCGCAACAACTTGGAGTGAATTCCAATCACGCTTCAGTTGCATTGCAAGATCCCTCCTGGAGGGGAGTACTGGAGCGACGCTCAGTGAGAAGGCGGAAAGTGGAAAAGGTGTACTCTAGAAAATGAAACATATGCAAAGCAAAGAAACAAAAGTTAAAAATTTAACTCTTTATTAAAGCTAAAGATTGATGAATTACTTTAAGCTTGATTCATTTATTATATTCTGGTAAATATTAAAAAGGTATGATCACACATATCCAATCACCTCTGCTGCGCCTAATCGATAACATTCTAACAGCCGATTACATTACGGAGTTGCCACATAATTGTGATCAGTCTTGTTCTAGCAAGCTTATCGAATAATTACAAAATTATTTTAGCGTAAGATTAAGATTAAGATTATTAAGAAATAAACTCTCTTCTTCGTTAGGCAATCTTTAAACCAAATTGAACACACACTTTCAGTCTCAGGTTCAATCTCAGGTTCAATCGTGCTTTCAATCGATATCGATGTGTCTTGCAGTCGCACACGAAGCAGTTCATGCAGCTGAGAAATTAACTAAAATTAACCAAACCATTTGTAGTAGTACCCCCTTGCGACCCCGCTCACTCCTTCTCCGTCATGCTGCCCGTCTCTGGCAGCATGCTCTTCTCATCTCTCTCGCTCCTTCTCTCTCGTCTTCGGCTGCGTCTCTAATGCTGACTGAGATTTATATGTCAACCCTCAATGGCCAATTCTCTCTACATATTCGCAGCCCCAGCCCAGTCGCACTCGCATTCACATTCACATTGACATACGCATTCACATTGACATACGCATTCACATACGCATTCACATACGCATTCACATCCTTTTGCCGGCTTCCGCTGGCCGCTTGAACTAACGTGCAGTGATTAGGCTTCGAGGCAGCAAACGATTTGTTGCATGTTGTTGCAATTGATTGTTGCAATTTCAATTTTGAATTATGAGCCTGGTCCGGGGCCAAGGCGAGCCTGGCAACGGCAACTGCATCCTTTGCCATTGCATCCGGCCGCTGCCCGCTTCCGCCTGCTGTGTGTGTGTGTATGCTTATGTCGTTTGCATGTTAAGCCCCAGTCTCAGTCGCCTGTCCATTGTCCACTCTCCCTCACACTGCCCCAGCCCCAGGCCGTGCGTTTGTGCAATGTGTTGCAAGTTGCATTGGCAGCGTCATTCAAGTGTTTAGTGATTTATTGAATGCCGTTAGAGCTGTTGCCCAGCCTGCTTCCCTGAACTCCTCCTCCAGCTGCTGTTCCCTGCGACGCCTTGTCGAGATTAGCACAATGGCTTTGAGCACTTTTGACAGCCAAGATTTGTTTATGCGCCGCCGGCTCCAGAGTCTTATCTTGGCGGCAGTTTGCAGCGAGTTGCATAGCTGGCAGGGAGAAGCAGCGGAAGCGGGAGCGGGGACGGAAGCGGGAGCGGGGACGGAAGCGGGAGCGGCAGTGGGAAGCGGTGGGTAGCTGCTGCTGATTCATGTCTTTGCATATTGGTAACAAATTTGTGGTAATTGATTTGAAATTGATTAATTAAGTTTGCCGCACAGCAGACATCGTTGCAGTGTTTGCTGCCCCCTGCCTCGGCGCCTGCCCCAGCCACACTCTGCTACAACTGATGGATGCCAAGGTGGCTCGACCGCAAATGGCGGCCTGGCACAGCACACACAGAATCCTTCAATCACTTAAGCTCACACTCCGACTGGCTGCCGGTTGCGGGTTTCGGTTTGGGCTTGTTTGAACCTTATCGACACGATTTTGACATATTGAATAACAGTAAAACGTTGCCAAGCGGCAGAGACTAAACATGTCTGCCAGGCAGCCAGTCAGCCTGTCAGCCAGTCTGGGTGTCTGGCAGGCTGTGGCTAACCCACTCTACCCTGCAGTGGGGAGTGCAACTGTCAAGCCTTGTATCCTTGTCGGCAGCCTGATGCGCGCGTGTTTGCGGCTGCCTTTGGCATTTGGCTGCCAAATGGTGCATATGGCTGGATACACATGCAAAAATATGGCAAATCGGTTTAACAAGCCAGCTAACAGGCGGCAGCACTCCAGACGACATCGGCATCGACATCGACATCGACGACGACGACGTCGACGACGACGTCATCAACGAGAATGTTTGTTGACACGCAGGCTCTGGCCTGGCTTCCAGGTCGCCCGGTGGTTGCGCGTGTGTGTGTGTGTGTAGGCACTGGGTGTTAACATACATCAAATATTGACAGTTTACTTAACACACCCGCACGGCGTAGATGCAGACGCAGATGGAGTTGAAGCCGGAGTCGGAGTCGAAGCTGGAGCTGGAAGATGTGCGTTGGCAAACGACACTTGCAATCGAGCCTCTACTTTACGCACTGAAAGTCAGCTTCGGGCCAAGGCTGAAGGTCAAATTCTTTGTGGCCGAGTCAAGTAAATTGAAACTGTGGCCAGCTGCTGCATTGCTGTGCAGGTTCATGCAGTGTTTTTTAAAGTCTTGCACGATTTAATTGTATTTAATTGTGTTTTATTAAATTTCAATGAAATTGCAAGTTGATTTAAGCTAATATTTGAAAAGGAGCCTTAAACGAATAAAAACAAGTGAAGCCAAGACTTGCAAAAATGTGTTGCCTACTTTTGGTCGGCTGCGTTAAATGCCGCTCGAAGGCGTGCTGAATGCAGTTTTTGTTGCCTACTTCTGAGCTGCAAATAAAATTGCTATGCAATTAAAAGCTTTTAATGAGATATACAGCGCAGATGTTCGCCAGTGTCGCCATATTTCACTCAGCTCAGATATTCGTGCATATGCCGCGGCAATCAGTTAGCGAATCACTGTTTGAGTATCTGTTTCTGCGATTTTTCAATCAATTCAAATGCAAATCGAGCGCGTCTATTCGCTGAGCCAGTTGTGGGGGCGGGCGGTGGCTTGTTGTGGCTGTTCGCGGTTTGTTGTTCTAGCAATAAATCTGTGCGGGGCATTGTGGTTATGATTTATCAATGCTTTTAACTGCAGCCAATACGTGTCAGATTGTGGAGGGGTTGTTGCTTCGAGCTCCGCGAGAGAGAGACAGAGAGAGCGAGAGAGAGGGAATGAAGGTTGGGCGGGGCAAATTTGCATAAGACGCTGGAAGCTGGCAAATGGAAAATGTCAATTGAAGCTGCAGCCAGGCCACAGCCAGGGCAAGCGCGCAATGATTAATGGTCGTGATTTTATATTTCCGTTTCGTTTTCCACTTTTGCGTTTTTTGCTCGTCTCCCCCTTTGCCATATTATCTGCGGAGAGTTGAAATTGTAATTTAATTTAGAGCGATTCTCTTGAGTAGCCGCTGCCATTTCTGATTCCCTATGCAAATGAGCGGCTTTGTGTCCTAAGCTTACCCATGGCGAGTGAGGTGTGGGATGGAGAGGGGGCAGGGATAGGCAGGCAGGCGAGACAATTGTCAATTGCATATCCTTTTCGCATTAATATTTCATTAACAACATTTGCGGAAGTTTGATCTTCTGCATCAATGGTTTGTAAAATTGACTTGGGCCCTGGCGAAGAGGCAACAACAACAACAACAACAGCCACAATAACAGCAACAACAACAGCAAGAGAGGAGCTAACAAAGTTCAAACTTCGAGGCCCGACGATGCGACGACGACAATGTTGCCTTATTAGATTAATTTCATTTCGTTTTTTGTTCGACTCTCTCTTTCTCCCTTTCTCTCTCTCACTTTCTGTCGCAGCGTAATCATCCTGTTGATTCAGAGCACCGCCCCATCCCTTCCAGCAGAATCACTCGAGCCACCCAATGTTATGCAAATTTTTTCAACATTATTTTTTTTTTTTTTGCCAACCCTCCTCGGCGCTCCGCTTTCAATTTTTGCTCCGATTGCGACTCCTGCGTAATTTTCATTATTTATATTTTTTCCATTTTACTGATTATGATTTAAAGCCCGCATCCCTGATGGGGGCCGGGGTATTCGGGTATTTGGTTATCCGGGTATTCTCGGGTACTCGGGGATTGTCGCACTGATTGCCGCGTATCAATTTCCAGCCGCCAGTTTTGCCAATTTCTCAAAATGCGTCTCCGCCTCCGCCTTCCACCAACGCTGACACTCCGCAATTTTAAATAAGCCATTAACCGCAGTCGACGGGCCGCCACCGTCGCCGTCGTCGACGTCGTTGCCGTCAGTCGCCAGTGTTCAATATATCAAAGATGTTTAGACTTGCTTCGGCGAGGGGTAGAACGTAAAGTTTGCGAGTGATCACAGAGGAGAAAAGCTGGAGTTCTAGTCATCAAAATTAAGAAAATTGTTAGAAAAAATGTTTAAAAAATTGTTAAAACTTAAAAACAATTAGAAATTAAAATAGTTGTTGTTAATATTAATATTATAAATAATGGAAATAATACCTAAATAATAACTATGGCAATCCTTACAATCCAGATCGATAAATTTCACTTTTAACTGATCTCTCTTGAATATACAAAATATTTATATTATTTCACACTGTAGTATTCCTAACAGATCTTAATTGTTTTTAATTATCTTCACAACGAAAATCACAGCTCACAGTGCTGCCAACCCGCGCACTGTCAGCTCGCTGAGAGGGCTGCTGCAACTATTGCGGCAACCCTCGCGCGGCAGTTGGCAACATGACTGATATTTGCATGATGCTGATGGCCGCTAACTACGCCTGTCAAGTGGGATTTTGTGCGATTTTTCTTGCAGCTCGCGCGCGCACGACTCGGCCCCATCGAACTGTGGCCCGTCTCAGCGTCAGCCCTCGCCCCTTGACCCCGCGTCTGATGGCCTGCCTGCTCCGGCGGGGAGTGGGTGAGTGAGGAGGAAGAGGGTCGCTGGCTGCTTCGACTGGCGGCATGCATGCCGAAAATTGCGTTGTTTTGCGTGTAACCGCGCGTGGTAATCAAACACGCGGCAAGGACGCGAAAGCGGGCGGCTGCTGAGCAGGAGGAGAGTGGGGGGAGGTTTGGCAGTCGCCGAGGGGAGTTTCACATGCTGGCGTTGTGCTCCTTTTTTTTCTGCTGTTGTATATTTCACATTCGCCTCGCGCATATGCCGACGGCTGGCGCCAGTGCAGGGTGAGGAGTGCCGGTGGGGAGGGCGGAGGTTTGCCGAGCAGTCGGCGGGGTGGGATTTGCGCGTCGTGCTGTTCGCAAATATGTTGCCAATTCGACGGCGCATTGACGTTTGCCTTTTGTTTGACGTCGCGGCCGTCGCTGCTGCCGTCGTCGTCGTCGTCGTCAACAGCTCAACTTAAGTTGCTAACGAGCTACGCGGCTTTTGGCCGCCGGCGTTGCTTATGCCGCAACATTAATAAAAAATTTCTCAATTTTTTTGCAGGGCAGAGGGGAGCGGGGCAGAGCGGTGGCGTGGCCCGTAGGCTGTCGCGGCTTCAATACGCCGTTGCTTTCTCTCCCTTTTTTTTTGCATAATTTTTCAAATATTGCTCAATTTGCAAACGCGCGTTTAACGATGTGTGCGTAATTTAAGTGCCCGTCGATGCAGGTGGAGGGGCGTGGCCTTTGAATTTTCACTTTGATGCTCCGGCGTCAGCGTCCTCGTCGTCGCAGTCGCAGTCGCATACGCTGTGCAATCGCCTGTGCCATCAATTGAAAATATGATTTAATTATTTTGATTAAACATTTTAATTGTATTGATAAAATGCGCGAACATGAAACGAAAACGCAAAGTGCAATCGGATAAGCAGCCGAGCGCAAAGAGGAGGCGGAGATCTCTCTCGAGAGAGAGAGAGAGGAGGAAGAGGAGTAAAGGTCGAGCAGTTAGAGGTGAGCACATGGGGCATGTGGGGAAAGGATATCGAGTCATGTAGGCATCGATACCAAGCGGCAGCGGGTAATAAAAATGCTGAAAATATGTTATACATTTTGTGTAGCTTCAGAATGATTTTTTTTTATTTGTGTATAGCAATTTTTGTGCCAATAAAAAATTTGTTGATTTGGCATACCTAGCATGGATGGCCCAAATTTTTGAAAATTTTAGATTCATAGATTTTTGATGGGAAATCAATCTAGAGGTAAAAAATTAAATAATTGCCTTCTCCCGCGACAATCTGATCATTTTTAATGAAGTTATGGGTTTTCGAAGCCCTATAGCTGTCTCTATAACTGATATCGGTGCTCGCTCTTCTGCTCTCTTTTCTCTCTCTCCCTCTCTCTCCCTCACTCTCTCTCTCTCTCTCTCTCTCTCTCTCTCTCACACACTGCTCTCGCTACCTCGTTCAAGCCTTTAGCTAAGTCAACGCGGCACGCCCGTTTCCGCTTCCGCCGCTGCTGCTCTCTCGGCTGCCTCCATTTGCATCTCTTCCCCTTCAATATCCCTTCTCCCCTGTCCACTCAACCCACTCCCCTACCCCTTTGCACCATGCAGCGTATCTAGCAACCACTTAAATAGTTTTTATCATGTAATTACCGCCGCTGTCGTCTACCAGACGCATCGTCGTATTCTCGCATCCTCAGCGCGACTGCTGGTCCCCCTACTCCTCGCTATGCCTTCGCCTCCTGCTCCTTCCCGCCAGCTTCCTTTGACGCTCAACTTTTTCTGCCGTTGCTGCCGCTGCTGCGGCGTAGGCGGCTTCCGTGATTTGTGCAACCGACCGCTGTGGCAGCTGCCCCGGACACGGACATGGACCCGCACATGAGTTGCATTTGGCGCGCCCGTCCGCCGTAGGAGGGCCACTGTGGGCGTTGGCCTGGGCGTGGCCAGTTGCCAGAGTTGCCCATTGCGTGTATTACAATAATTTTTAATTACCGGCGTAAACGTAATTATGAATTTTTATTTCGCATTCGCTTTCGCATTCTGCTGTAATTTTTTTTTCGCAGCCTCTATCCCACCCCGCACCCCGCCCGCCCCGCCCGCTCCGCTCGAGCTGCGACGGGCCGCCTTTTGGCCTTTTTTGTTTGGCATCGTTTGGTGGCCGTTTTTGTAGTTGTCGCTGGCTGTGGCGCTGATCCGGTTCGCGATATGCACAAAGGCTTCGCGGTTCGTTGAGGCGGCAGTCTAAGGGCTTCGGGTTGTGCCTGCGCTGCCTTTTGCATGTGTCACTTGCTGCCCTGCCTTGCCAGCCTCCTCCCCTACCGACCCTCCTGCCCCCTTCCGCACAGCCTGCTCTGCGCTGCCAGATTTCGTTTCTTAGAAATGCGCGGTACTGAAAGCGCGGAACTCGGGGGGAGGAGTGAACGGGCTGTGGCTGCACGCAATTATCACAAGTGACGTGGAGCGGATATGCTGCCATCGTCGCCTTCGTCGTCGTCGTCGTTGTCGTTGCTGGCGAATAAAACAATAAGTGCTGCATGCTTTCAGGCGCACTGCGCCAAATGCTGCTCGCCGGGCAGCCAAATGACGCTGCGCTGCTCTAGGTGTGTGCTCCTCTATGTGTGTGTGTGTGTGTGGGTGGGTGGCCGCATAAGATTTTTATGGTTGCCCGCAGCGCTGGGCGCGCTCATTACGCCGACTGCGGGTCGACAGCGTCAGCATCAGCATCAGCCTCAGCTCATCAGCCTTAACCCTTTTCCGCCTTTTGGCCCCAGCCTCAGCCGCCTCAGCTTGCCTTCTTAGCGTCGCGCTCTTTTTGTAGTTTAAGCTGCCGTTGTTGTTGCTGCTGCTGCTGCAGCGTTGCATTTTTAGCTTCTTCATTGCGCTTAAGGACTTTTGACTTTTGTTTTATTAGTTGTGAACCCGCGTGCCCTGTGCCCCTCCAGCCACACACCTACTAGGTGACCCCCCTCCCCCTGCCTGCCTCTGACCGTGCCCCCGCCCACGTTGTGCCGCTGCGGGCGCAGTTATTTAAGCATTTGCCATGGCTACTCGCAGTGCAACTCTGCGCTCGTCGCTGCCTCCTCCTCCTACTCCTCCCCCTCCTCGCACAGCACCTCGTGATGTGTGTGTTCTTTTTTAGCTTTCTTTTTGCATTTTTTTTGTGTTCTCTCTCTGTACTATTTCTCATATTTTTAATTTCTGCACTTTGTCCCTATTTATCCTGGCGTTGGCAGTTTTTAATTTCTCTGCTTTTCCGGTGCAAAGTTAATGAATAATTGTGCGCACTTTTGCGGCAAACGGCGAAGGCGACGGCGACGGCGAAGGCAGCGGCGATGGCAGCGGCGACGGCAACGGCGACGACGACAACGACGCAGATTGCGACGCAGACGGCAATGGCGACGGCAATGGAGAAGGCAAAGGCGACATTCCCACTGTATGTTGACGCCATTTTTATAGAGCCTCGCGCTCTCTCGTATGATAGAGCAGCACAAAGAGAGAGAGAGAGAGATATGGCAGAGAGGAAGCCCAAGCAGAGAGGCAGCCCGAGAAGAAGGGAGACTGGCAGAAAGGGAGACCAAGCAGAGAAAGGAGGGGAGGCTGGCAGCGGAGAGGGAAGCTAGGAGAGGAGCTGCCTGGCTGAAGGGCTGCGTGACAGAGAGGCAGCCCCGGCAGGGGCGAGGAGGAGACTGGGAGCGAGTGGCTCGGTGAATAGCGCAAAGTGTGATTGCATCCGGCGCCTTAATGAGTTCTTGATTTAATTCTTTTTCCAGCTGCGTTTCGTTTGGCTTCACTCTATTTCTCTTTTCCTTTTGCCTGCTTTATTTCTTTACGTTGTTGTTTCTTTTTTCTACTCCCGTTGCTGTTGCCGCTTCTGCTGCCGCCGCTGCTGCTGAGCTGACGTTGATTTCTTGCCATTTGCAGAGTCCAGCGCCAATGCAACGTCGCCTCTCGGTGTCATTGTGACTGGAAATTGGTTGACGTTTCTCTTCGCAGTTGCCAGTGCACTGCAGCTCACACCCCTTGGCAGAGCCAGTGGCGTAGGGTAGTGGGGGTAGGCAGCGGAAATAAGCAGGTCGCGGTATAATGCTGACCAAAACGGAGGTGACGTGGCTGGAGATGAGCAAGGAGTTAGTGGACTCTTCGATGGCAGACTGATTGTGGTTGTGAAGTTGATCTGATCACTCGGATATTAAAGAAACCCACGATACGATCTAGAGCAAAAACTCAAAGGAATTAATCTTTATTTTAATAGGGGTAGTTGGAGAGGTAAGTCTAACTGTACAGGTGCCGGATTTCGCTTCAAAAAAGATTCAGGTAATCGAATATCTTGTCGACTCGAAATAGTTTCAAGTAACCGAGCAGCTTATCGATTAGCTTCGCCCACAGTTCGGTCAGCTATCGCCCAGCTACAGTGGCCACTCGGCCTGTTGAACCCGTCGACTCTATTGACTGTAATTTGTTGTCAATGAAGTACGAAATGACGAGCAACAAAACTCAAGTGGCAGCCCCTATGCTGCCGCGTATTAATTGGGCGAAAAGTGCGTGAAAGGAAGTGTAGGAGAACGGGAGGCGGGAGGTCAGTGATACAAGCGAACAGTGGAACAACGGGGACAGTGGAACAACGGGGACAATGGGCAGAGAGCGCCAAGGCACGCGGCGCAAAAAGGCAGCGCAACAAACGGAATCAAACTGAAGTGCCAAAACGACAACAAATGAAAATGCCAAACAACGTTGGCAGAAAAGAAAGACGCCGCCAGGCGCAGTCGGAGTTGGAGCAGCAGGAGCTGGAACTGGACTTAACAAGCAGCATAAGGCAGGCAGGCAAAGCCGATGCGTAATCAAAGTGCCAGCGCAGCAGTGTCCCCCGTAACCCACGGCCAGACGACGCCAACATCCTCTCGACATTGTCGTCGTCATCTTAGGTGTGTGTGGCTCCAGCGGATCAGCAACAGCAACAGCAGCAACAGTCCGTATCCTGGCCCTGGCCCAGACCCAGACTCGGGCTCAGGACCGTCTGCATTTCAGTTCAGACCGCTCTCCTTCCCCCCTTTTGCGCCTCGCCGCCAGCCTGTCAGACACAATGAGCATCATTGTGTTTTAAGTGCGTTTGTTGTGTCCTGTTCTTGTGGCCCCCCTCTGCTGCTCCGTCTACCCCTCTCTCTCTCTCTCTCTTCCTTCCTCCTCCCTTTACGTCACTGGCCAGGCGGGTTGTTTATTTATTCTTTTTCTTGTCCCTCAGCTCAGTCCGTCTACATTTTTGGCATTGGTTTGCCATGTATTTCCGTTTGCCGTATTGTCTCGCTGTCTCTCGAATTTCTGCTCTGCTTTTTGGCTCTGCAAGAAAGTGGCCAGCGACAGTAGTAGACCCGGTGCCAGCTCCACCTCCTCCTCAGCTCCGCTCCAGCTGCCCGGCTGCCCGTGTCTCTTGCTCAGCGCCAATGAAAAGCGTTTTCAAATTAATTGATTAAAGTCCATTACAAGTTGCGTTCTCTTTCCCTCTCTGTCTCTCCCTCTCTCTCCCTATGCCTCTCTCCCTCGCTGGTGACATCCAAATGACAGTGGCAATTGTATGAGAAATGACTGCCAAGGACTCGCCCAGGACTTGCTTTGTCTGTCGTTCAAGCTGGGCCAGAACTATTTGTGAAGGACTGTTGCGGCTGTAACTGAAGATGGCAGGAGGGCAGAAGGAGTATGGATGGGGAGGGGACAGCCCATATGGCAAGCCTCATTGATTTTGCGGGTACGTCTTGCTGTATTGCTCGACCGAATATTGAGAAGCTTTACCACGCGAGCGAGACCAGACATTATATTTAAAGAGATGAGACTGTGATTGATCACAGCACGACTAATCGGTTACTTTTTTTTTTTTAATGGAGTATCTACTCTTATCTTTACTCAGTTCTTTCGTCAGCTTCTTCTGCCGCCTAGGCCAAGCAAAGCGTGAAGTTTCCCAGACAAAGCTGCGACTTGTGACTTGCGCTGTGTGTGCCCGCCTAATGAATTCCTTCGCCCGCTTCAGCTCCACTTACCTGGCGAGCTGCTGTCGTGCATCTTAAAGTAGTTACCCACACACAAAGTGAGGGAGAGAGAGAGAGAGAAAGAGTCGCAGACAGAGACCGCGAGACAGACCAGGCTACTCACGAAGGTTTTGACCGAAAACGGATCTACCCACAACACGTTAGCTAGAGAAGAGGCTGAGTTTTATTTATGTTCGGGTAGCCAGAAGAATGTCCTCGCAATTTCTCAAGAAGCACAGCTCCTGCTGCCATGACAGGAAGTGGAGCGATGGCAGAGAGCGAACAAATCAAACTTGTAAATTAGCAATACTCATTGACAAATATTTCATTCGAGCAGGCAGGCAGACAGACAGAGAGACAGATAGACAGGCAGGCAGTCAGGCATTCCGAGGAGCAGTCAGTTAGTCCGTCATTCCGCCGTTGGTTCGGGTCACTTCCTGGCGGCTGCGGTGCGCATACATTTTCCTACTTTTCGCGCACTCTTCACTCGGCTACTGCTATCTCTTTCGCTCTCGCCCTGTTTTGTTTTGTTTTCTTCGGCAATATTTCAAACACGAACTTTGCGCGCCAAAGATTAATTAACTTATGTCAAAGTAATTTTCAACGTTCGTTAAGGCGACACGAGCTACGAGCCACGGCCAGAGGACACGGCTTGCCCTGCCTCGCCCCCTCGCCCGCTGGCCACGCTCCGCTCCTGCCTTCTCCCTAGCTGGTCCAAATTGATTGTCAGTCATTCAAAGACATTTTTTCTTATTTCGCTGCCTCTGCCTCGGCTCAAAGATATTGGCCTTTAATGGGGGTTGCGGCTTACGCTAGGTCAGCCGGGGGCAGGTAGTGGGCTGGGTCCGTCTTGAATATTGTTAGTTATGCGGGGAGTCGGCAGCGTCGACACAGTCAATAAGTAAATAGATGAATGTAATTACAAGCTAAATAAACACCAATGCGATTAATGGCTCAACTTGCACACGAATGTGCGGCAGTGTGAGTGCGAGTGTGTGCGAGTGCGTGCTTTAAGCAGTCGCTCTTTAAGGCTTCTCTCAGCATCAAAAGAAATTTCTGCGCTGCGCCCAAAAGCGGGCAACGCTTTTTTCTCAAACGAACAAATATGCTAAGAAGTCGCTCGGCGCGGCCGAGCCGCAGCTTTTGCATAAAGTAGAAATTTACACATTCTTAGTAAAATAAATACAGCAGCAGCAGTAGCAGCAGTGTGGAAAAAAACATCATGCATATTTCGCGAATGCTACAAAAAGTAAAAAGAAAGCAACAACGAAACGAAAGAAAGCGCAGGAAAACCACACAGAGCGAGTAAAGGACTTGAGAGCGAAATTCTTATAATTTTTACACATGCCTCATACCGTGGCATATCTGCATGCCCCACACCACCACAACTAGAACCCCCCACTCCCATCTCCCCTTAACCCGCGCGGCAACTTACTATAGGCTACCCTGTCCTATTACTGTCTCCTGCGCCGAGGTAAGCGACGTTTTTTTTGAAAGGCTTAGCAAAAAATGCTTTTTAACATCGCAGAGGGGTAGGGTAAGAGAGGGAGGAGAGGTACTAGCCAGTTTGGGGTTCAAGAAATGCTACAGCAAAAAGATTTTAGCTCGTCATTTATGCGTTTATCTGCGCGCAGGAACAACGTTGCGGCAAGTATTTGCCACGCCTCCCCCAGGGTTGCCTGCCCCCTGCGGCAAGCTTTGCATTTTTTGTTTGCGACTTGCCTGGTGGTACGAGAAGTGTGCGAGTGTGTGTGTTAGGCTCTGTGGTATGCAGCAGCAGATTGAGTTGCTGCTGCCAACAAATTGATTCACGAAGTAAGACATCAAACTGAGAGTGTGAAACTGAGAGAAAAATGGAGCAGAAAAAAAGCTACAATTGGCATAAATAAATATGTATATTTTCCCTCATTCAATGAATTGATTTTCCATGTACTGGAATTTCGCACTCTTAGTGTGCGCCCTGCGCTCTCTGCAGTCGGGCAGACCCCGCTTGGGCTGCATCGCTTACAGCATAAACTTGCAGCCTAAAATTATGCAACAAAAAAACTGCAGGGCGAAAAGGGCGCTCGGCCGCGTGGATTGGCTGCAGCTGCGCCTGCAGATAGCACAGCTCGCACATGTGCAAGCCGCTTGCAAATCTTTTCTTCTGCCTCTGAAAGGCGCACCCCTCGCCCGCCTCTACACCCAACTGCCCCTGCCCCTGCCACTGCCCTGCTGCAGCAGCAAAGCGGCAAACAAAACAACACGTAGCAAAGAAAAATACGCGAAAATTATATTTAAGATGACATTTTATTTGGCTTGGCAGCCGATTTGGCTGAGCGGCCTGTGGTTGCCAGCATGCGTCTGCCCGCTGCCCCCTCCCCCTTCCCACCTTTTTCCCCTCCCTTTCTGTATGTGTGTGTGCGTGTCTTGTTAACCTGTTCGTTCCGTTTGTTTACCACTTTTGTCTGTTTGTCCGTCTGTTTGCCATTGTCTCCTCGCGGCCGTGCAAAAAGAACGCTGGCCAATTAGCTACGCGGCCTGAGGCGAACTTAAAGGCAGCTGGCCAGAGGTGCAGGGGGGCAGAAGAGGCAGGGATAGGGGGCAGCGAAAGGCCTGCTTAATTAGGACTGTTTATGTGCAGCTTTTCGTGGAGCGCAGAGCGCAAGCTGCGAAAGCAGGCTGCACTAAGCCGCATCTTGGCGCTGATTCTTTTACCGGGCCACGCACACACACAGAATGAGAGTGAGAGAGAGAAAAGGAGAGACTGGCACATACACGCAGTCACTTGTAGCCGCAGTTACAGTTACATTTGCAGCGGCTGCTTTTTAATTAACATTTAACACGTTTGGCGCCTTCTACCGCTGCCGTTCCCGCCTCCAGCTCTGGCTTCTGCTTCGTCTCCGGCTCCGATGACGACCCATGCATGACATACATCAAAAGCGGCCTGGACAGATGGACGGGCAGCAGCAGATTAGCAGCAACTGCAAAAGGGCCAACACGGCAGGTAGTCCCCGTCCAGGATGAGACCTGCTGTTTTTTTACCAGTATGTTGAGGAGGGGCAGGGCGGCAGGGAGCGTGGCTGCTATTACACGCGTTAATTTCATTAAAATTAAACACATGCATGGCCAAAAACAAAAGGCGGCCTCCCCCCGGTTTTAAGTAGCTGCGCGTAATACAAAAATAACATTAGCATGTCCTTGCACAGGACACCTTTCCGTTAGCCGCGTCCATCATGCATCCTCCTGCTGTCCGTTTGGCTGTCTCTCTTTTTAAAGCCCCCTCGCCCTTGCCGGCTCCCTTCCTCTCTCTCTCTCTCTCTCTCTGCATTTGGAGTGCTTTTTGGGCCTGGCCCGCACGTCGAGCCGACAATGAGCTGCGTTTTACTACGTGCGCATCCTTGCGTTTCACCTGTCATCCCTTTCGCCTTAGCCCCCTCCCCTCTTCGCCCTTGCCGCTGCCACTGCGCTTTTTTGTCAAACGCTTCTGCTGTTTGTCTTTCGGCTGTCAAACGTGCGCTGCATACTTTTAGGCGCACTGTTTCAGCCATTTTTTTTCTCGCCATTGCATTCGACAGCAAAGTCGAAACCGTAAGCGAAATAGAAACGGTGACGGTACGAAAGCCGAAACCCTAACCTCAAAAGCTCAACCTCTGCCGTGTGTGTAATGCACATGGTATCTTGCATAGACTCGCTCAGACTTACACGGGCTTAGTGAGTCTCCCCCAGCTCACACTCCTCCTCAAGGGATCGTGAGAGACCTGACTAAGGGAGCACTGTTATTAGAGTGATCTCCTAGGAACTTGGAGATATATATATAATAATAATCAACTAATATGCAATATGATCATTCGATTGCGTTGCAGCTTCTCTTTTGCAAAGACTTTTTGGCTTCAATCATGGTATTTTGTCAAAAAACGATTGAATACTCGAAATAAACATATAAATCGCATATCATACAAATTTGGATTCATATTATGAAACATATCGATATTCAACAGATGTTCCAGAGCTGTAACTGCTTCGATACTTATCGACGCATCCCCTGCTACAACTCAGAGCACGCAGAATGAAAATCAAACAGCGGGAACAGCAGCAGCAGCGCGACTAAGACAATGAATGAGCTCCGAATTCAGCAGCAGCTGTCAAATGCATTCGCCATTTGCCTTAGACTCTAGCTGAGGCAACACAACCCCCCCACCCGCAGACACCCAGCCGCACCCCCACGCGACTCTAACAACAAATAGAAAATTATGCTTCAATAAATTAATTTACCTATGTCTGACGGGACTCGAGAGAGAGAGAGAGAGTGAAGGAGAGAAGCGGCGGGGAGAGCAGCACATTGGCTTTGAAAAACAAAAGTTGATTTTACGAGTAGTTTTACCGGTTTTGATTTGAATTGTGCGATGTGTGTGTGCGTCTGTGTGTGTGCTGAAAAGGTGCGATTAATTGAAGAGCTGCCGACGTCGCTGTCGGACGACATTGACTCCGGCTCAGCCTCCGCCTCCGCCTGCGACTGGGAATCCGGCGAAAAACACTTGTGCAGCGCGTTAATTCAATAGCCCTGCGCATATGTGAGTGTGTGTGGTTGGATGTGTGTGTATAGCTGTGCGTGTGTGAATGAAAGTCCCTTTTCTGGGCGGCATTTTGCCGGATAATAATAATCAGCGCGCTCCAACGCATTCGGCTAGTTTTTTGTTTGCTTTAAAGCGGTCTGGCTGCTTGTTCTTCATGTGTGTGTGTGTGGGTGTCTGCTTGTGTGTGTGTGATTGTGTATTTTCATTGATAATAAAAGGATAATAATAAAGTGCGCGTCGCGGCAAATATTTGAATGCCGACTTGCCCAGAGCGTGACGGGGACCCTTGGCTCCTTCGGCCTCACTTGCTCAGCCTGCCAGACGTATCCTTTCATCTGGCGCGCCCAAAAGTATGCACGAGTTTCATGTCTCCCTGCCGCCCGTGTCCATGTGCATATGTGTGTGTGTGTGTGAGTCCTTTGCAATTTATTGTTTTCGACATATTTGCGGCTGTTTATTTGGCGCGCACTCAGCATAACCTCTTTGTGCCGCTAACTAACCTCGCTTTCGCCTTAAATTCATTAGATCAACTTGCGAATATTTGATGAAATTTGGCCGAGGTTGTGCCTGAGTTAAGCCGAAAGTAGTTGGCGATTATTGGCTGCAATGGCAGCGGCTCTTACTGAGTTATACAAAAGTGAAATTATCAAAATTGATCTAAGTATTTTCAGCATTAAATTGACATTGTTTATTTCAATTTCTGTTCTCTTTACGCTTTCTTTTCTCTCAGTATTTGCGTTACTTTTTCAGCATTCTGATAAATCGTCGTGCTCATCTGCAACTTCTTTCAATTTCTTTTTGATATAGACAACTCTTCTAGTGCAGTTCCGACTGCCTTCTTCGCGATCCTGCTGCTTAAGCCATTCCGGCCAAGGGAGAGGGCCAATCTGGTTTTTCCGCATTGCAGATCATGAGGCAGCTGACCTTTCTCTCGGTTGCGTACGGTACATGTTGCAGGGTACACAAGTCGTGTGCCAGAGTTGCCGAATGCGGCAAGAGGCAAGCAGCAGGCGCACAATGAGCGCTTGCCACGCAGCGTGGCAGGAAGTAAACGCGCGCGCTCCGTTTGACAGTCGACAACATAAATTAACCAAAGTTGTATTTAAATCAAACGCGATTAGCATCTACAAGTGGCCTACGGCAATGCCATGCAGCATTTTGACCCATTTTTGGCCGGGTTGCCTCTCTCTCTCTCTCGCTCGCTCTCTGGCCCATTTGCCTTCCCTTTCCGCTCTCTTGCATGACTTATTATGCCTATCGCAGATGCACATTTTGGTTCGGGGGCAACATCTATCAGCCCGTCCATTTATGACAAATTGATAATCGTTTACAAGTTGCCACTGCTTGCCAGTTGCCACAGCTGCAAGTAGCCAGTAGCCAGTTGCCAGTTGCCACAGTTGCAAGTTACTTGGGGCACGCACCAAGCGCAGCCTGACCGCGCCGCATTTGCATACAATGCGACCACGCACTTGTCGCAGAAACCTGATCGAGCGAGATAAGCCGAACAGAGTAGCCTGTGCTCAGTGGCTCAGTGGCTTGGCAAATGCATTATAAATCGAATGCACTCACTCAGCCATCCATTCATTCATTCAGTTAATGATTCACTCGCCTGCAGATCAAACGAGGCACCTGTCGGACCCGAGCGTCGGCCGCCATTTCGATCAATCGCAGCTGCATTTGCTGGCGCTGCTGGCCCTGCCCCGCTAGAGCAAGCGCTCTCTCGCTCACTCGCTCTCTCTCTCCGTCTCTCTCTTTCTTGATACCATGCTGCTGCTGCTGCGCTGCCTCGCTCACTCACTCACTCACTCACGCACTCACTCACTCACCCTTGCGCTCAGTTGCGCTCTCTGCACGCCCCTCATTGAGCTCGATTCGTGCGCGTTTTGAGCGCGTCTTGAGTGCATTTTGAGTGCGGCTTTGTGCGTGTTTCGAACTGCGGCTGTTCGAAACGTTTCCCCTTTTCGAAACCGAGCGGAGAAGTTGAGTGAGTTGCAGCACAGCGACGACAGGTTTTCGAGCGTATACGAGGCACTCGCTCAGCACTCAGAAGGCACTCACTCGGCACTCACTCAGCGCTTTCCCCTGCTTGATTACGCTCACTTGCAGCGCGTTGCGATTGCGATTGATGGAGTATTTCGCTTTGTCTTTTAATAATTTACATTTTATGATGATATTTTATAATGGAATAAATGTGGAAAATACGAATACATATTTAAGTGAAACAATATTAAAATATTTAAATAATTTTCTATATTTTATGATGATAAATCAAGACACAAAGCTTGGCTTAGCGTGCAGCTTGCATATACCCATGTAAGCAGCATATATTTAGTATAAACTTATTCAATTTCGATCGCAGAGCAACCCTAACTAGCCACAGTTTCCACTGATTCCGTTGCAATTCGATCTATCATAGCGCTGCCCTCGCTCTGACGACTTGTTGAGCCGCGTCCACTTTGCAAATGATTGCAAAATGATTACGCTGCAATGGGGAGTGGCAGAGGCAGGAGCGGGGGCGGATAAGGGGGTAGTGCGGCATTGCAGGTCATAATTCCGTTGTCAATTGTCGCCGAGGCAAACAAAAGTTCATTAGGCAGCGCGTCCGTGGCACACATATGCAGGCTAACGGGAGCCAAGGACACGAGTAGAGCTGCAGCAGCAACATGAGGGGGGGGCAAGAGGAGGGTGTGACTGCAACTGAGTACGCCACTGGACACTGTGCGGCAGAAGCAGCAGGGGGGAGGAGGAGGAGGAGGAGTACAGTGGACAGTAAACGCGACACAAAATGTCAGCGACATCATTTGTCAAAACAAACTTTTTGACGTAGTCGCGTCGCAGCGAAAGTGCGTGGCCTGTCGCCCGCCCCCGTCCCCGGCTCGACTGCCTGCCCGGTGTGTCCAGTTCAGCTTCAGTTCTGGCCAACCTCCGCACTCCATTTGGCTCACTCCCCTCTCACGCTCGCTTGTTGTGTCTGCCTGCAAACAACAACAAACTGCTGCCTCATGCATGACCGCCTTATGCCCCTTATGCCTCGTGCCCCTTGCCACATGCCGCCTGCCACTTGACTCACGCCTCATTCCTCTTGCCTCACGTCTCCTGCCTCACGCCTGCCCCAAGCGCGATGTTTATCATTATTATCGCGACTCGCGTCCAGCGCGCAGCCAAAATCCTTCTCGTTCGCGGCCTCGTCAGCTGTGTGTGCACCTAGCCACGCCCCCTACTATCCCCCACGCCCTGTTGCCGCCCGCTCTGTCACTGTCTGCGCGTGCCACACACTTGCCACCAAGTTAATCAACTTGTTGCAACGCCGCCGTTGCCTGCAATCGGCCACAGTCTGTCTTCTTTTCGAGGGTATATTGAACATGAAACTGAACTGAGCTGCTCCGAGTCTGGAAATATACTAGATAAATACACTAAATTGTTTTATGAATATATTGTAATGCATAGCATAACAACTTTTATATACTTGTAAATAAATATATTCTCATTCTTCTCAGGAGCATAGTCAATTCAAACTTAAAATATTTTATACTCAAACTGAACTGAATGTTATTATATCACATTAAGACAACTTGTACATTCTCACTGGCATTAACTGTGCCAACACAGAGCTATGCTATCAAGGATGTTGCTTATGGATTTCGCTTTTCTTATCCTGTTTCTGTACAAGATCTTCCCATAGTGCTCTATACTCCCTCTCCTTCAAGCACACATTTGTCGCTTATTCCGTGCAGAAGTTGCTCAACTTCAGCTCCAACTGCCTCTCTCACAGACCTGCCAACTCGTCGCCGAATGTCGCATGCCACACGGACATGCCTCATGCCACAGCTGGGCACTTGCTGTCGCGGCTGTTCGCGTTGTTGCTGCTGCTGCTGTGTGTGTGTGTGCGCGTGTTGTGTATGTTTTGTGTGTTGATATTTGGTCGCGTTTTTTGCGGCCAGCGCCAATGTTGGCATATTAGCGGTTTTCGTGGCCGATTATTTGGAAGCCCATTTGATTT
Source organism: Zaprionus inermis (assembly GCA_018151445.1). Taxonomy (NCBI): domain Eukaryota; kingdom Metazoa; phylum Arthropoda; class Insecta; order Diptera; family Drosophilidae; genus Zaprionus; species Zaprionus inermis. The sequence continues at coordinate 6,754,136 of JAECXD010001688.1, read as the reverse complement.
GGGTGCGCTCTGGCCAGCCCTGGACTGGACGTCTATTAATTAACCAATGGCAGGGGGAGGGGACAGCTCTCTCTCTCTCTCTCCCACTCTGTGTGTGCTTTGACAAACACTTTTATTTGCTGCCATTTCATTTCATAATTACAGCAAAAGAGCACACTAGAAATGTGTCTGGGGAAGGGGCGGAGGTAGGCAGGGCCAGCCTGCGTCTACTTGAGAGTTCGACGGAAGCTGCAAACAGCGGCGAGCTTGGTGATGGCTCCGGGACGTGGCGAGACGCGGCGAGACGAGACGAGACGCAGCGAAACTATACGCAGCTCTGGACACGTACCCGCTCCTACTGGGGGCAGCTTGGGGCTGTCCACTTGTGCAAATTATTGTGAAATATACTGCAAAAAGCACAACAACAAAAGCAAAACTTACACTAACACACACTCACACAGTCGTAGAATAAGCGGGGGCAGACAAGCGTTGCATACTTTGCGGCATGAAGTCATCGAGGCGCTGAGAGACACACACACACACGCAAACTAGTGAGTGTATGTGTGTGCCACATGGAACCCTTAATTAAATAAATTCAATATGCGCAACGGGCAACCCCCTGCCACCTCCTGCCCCAGCCTCCCTCCCTCGCGCAACCCGAGACCGGGCAGCAACTACAAAATTATATGGCGAAAATGTTTCGTTGGAAATCGTCATGGATTTTAATATTTAAAAGCGTTTTCAAAAACTGTCCCAGCTAGCAGAGCAGCAGAGCGGGCAATGCACACAGGCAGAGCGGGAGAGAGAGAGAGAGAGAGAGAGGAGGCAGCGAGAGAGGGAGAGCTAGAGCGAATGAACCGGAGAGACTTTTGACCAGAACGTGGGCTGACCAGAAAGTGCCGCAGTTCAGAGGCCAAACGCATCGACTACGTTGCCATGTCCCAAAGAAGCCCCGGCACCAGCCTCCCTGCTCGTGCGGAACCCTTACCCCATCCCATCCCCCTCCCTCCGCAGCAGGCACACTCAACCACCAATTGCAGCAGCCCAGGACCAGCCGGACCACCGGCCAACCCGTTCGACAGGGCAGCGGCAACATTTTGATAAGCATCCACAGCCACTGGACATAGTTGTGCGGCAGTTGCACGGTGGTGAGGGGGAGGGGAGGAGAGGGCGCCCCCATCCCCCTTGGTCGCCAGAAAAGGATATTATTTAATGAGCTAAACTTAAAGCGTTGGGCGCGCTCCACTGCATCGGCTTGTGGGTTGGCTGCCCTCGACTGGCGACCGACCAAATTGAGTTGACCTGCTTCTTGGTGTGTGTGTGTGTGTGTGAGGGGATGGGGTTGTGTGTGTGTTACCCCTTCCCCTCGTTGTGTATGTGCTGCATAGTTTCCAGTGCAGACTCTGCTCCGTCTGAGTCTCGCTTGGCCTGCATATTCAATTGAAACTGAAGGCTGACCAAACCCAATTTCAGCTCCAGCTCCGACTCCAACTCCTGCTCCTGCTCCTGCTCCTGCTCCAGTTCCCGCAACGACTTCAACTCCCGCCCCTGACTGGGGGTCAGGCGTGTGCATGATTAAAAATTCAACGCCCGAAACGAATGTGGAATTGAACGGCAAATTAAATGAGCACTCAACTGGGCTGGGCTGGTCACGGCCGGAACTTCTCTGTCCGAGCAGCGGGCAACGGGGCCACGGGGCAACGGGGGGAGGCACGGTCCCGTACGGTCCCTTTCCCGCAGCGGGACAACAATTTCGTTTAACGAACTTCAATATTGGACTTTGCATTCATAATTGCGAGTAGCAATAACAGTTAGATTCAGATACGCCAGACCCAGCCTAGATAAGAGTTTTACAGGTTTTCCTCTCCATGCAAACTGCGGAACTAATCGGGGAAACTACGCTGGAATCGAATTTAAATCAATTTGAAACAAGGAATGGTAACAAAGTGCAGAGTGAAGGAGAGAGAAATAGGGATTGAAAAGGTAGACAAAGAGATAGAGTTAATGAAAGAATGAGAGATGCTGAAAGGGGAAATTTGCGAGAGATTTGTAGGTGGTCAGAATGTAATGTTTGTACATAAGAAGAGGGAGAGAGAAAGACAGGGACAAAAGACAAAAATAAAGAGAAAAAAGTGAGAAGAGGAGACAATACGATTCGTTTAAAAATAGGAATTATCATCAAACATAAAGCAATTCTTTTAAATAAATCAACAAAGAAGTGTTTACATTAGTTTTTCCTACTAACCGCAGATATCGGACAATAAGAAAGTTGATAGGAAATATAAAAATAAAGAAGAAGAAAGTGGAGAAGCAGCAACGCATAAAAATTTGACAAGTTCTTGAGAAATTTATGAGACTTGTGGGAGGCATAGACGCTCATGTCGAGCTGTTCTGCAGATAGGAGAACAGTTAAAGAGTTTATGGCCAACACACACCAGATCGCACACTCACAGACAATCACACAGACACCCATACAGCCACACATATCAAAATGGCAGGCGAGTTATCCCGCTTATCAGGAGGAGGCACACCTTCGCCTCGCCCGGCAACGTTTACATAAATTCATAAAATTATTGCCCGTAATCAGCATTATGCATTTGTGAGAACCACAAAGAGAGCGGCGAGCGGTTCCCCAGCAGTGGCAGCGAGCGGAGTGGCATGGGGCAGGAACAGGGTGGGGGAGGTGGCAGAAGCAGGGTGTGGGCGGCAGGCTTCATATTTACAAGATGCGTCGCATCGCATCGCTTCGCGTCTCGTCTCGTGTCTGATGCCCTACACTTTGCTAAAGAGGGTTGAGGGAGGGGGTAGATGGGTACAGCTTGTGGCACTGAGAGGGTAAGGGCTGGGGGGGTGGGGGGTATGTGTGGGTGTTATGGGGTGTTGCTGCTGGTTCTCGCTTGATTTGCCAGCAACATTTTCTTTTTAATTATTTATATTTTGGGATTTTTAGCAGGCAGCGCACGATTCAAAGGCTTTGCAAGTTGTTCCACGCATACACACACACACACACATGGTTATATGATGTGTGGGAGTGTGTGTGTGTGTGTGTGCTGGGGGTGTTATTTGCATACATCAGACGCTGATGCCGCTTGTCGACTGCCAACAATATCTTTTTATGCGCCGCTCTCGCTCGCACAGGCATTTTTAAGTGTGCCAGTGTGTGTGAGTGTGTGTTAGTGTGTGCTTGGCTGCCTATAGGGCGAACCACCCCGCACCTGAAGCGTGCAGTTCAACTGCCCCTCCCTGGGCGCAGCACAGCCCATTGGCATGTGTTTTATTAGGCATGTTAATTAAAAGACATGAAATGAAAATAATTAAAAATATATATATAAAAATATATATATGCACACACACACACACACACACACACACACACACACAGGCACTGAGATACCCCCAACGTGCTGGCGTTAAGCAGGCTTTATTGCTCTCGGGGACTTGTTTCGGTTTCGCTTTTCAGATCAGCTTGTTTTTCACTCAGCCCGCAGGGTCACAGAAGAGAAAGGGAAAGGGAAACGGAATGCGAGATGGGAAGGGGTAGGTGGTTAGGTGGGTAGGTAGGCAACGGTGTGAGGGTTATGTATCACACTTGAGCTCGTCGCATATGCGATAATGGAACGCGGGCAGCGGAGCAGGAGAGGGCGGTGGAAGCGGGGGCCACGTCTTGGCGTGTTTTATTAGTATTCACTTTGATTTGCAGCTGCCTCAAGGGGTTGGCGACGTGGATACGCCCCGCTAAGTGTCCTGCTCAGATGCCAATCCTCTCCCCCTTTCCTCAACCCCTTAACGCAACGTTTTTATCGCCTTATTAACTCATTGCTGCGGTGTCAACTTACAACAATGCCAAAACGACAACAGCAACTCAAGTGAAACAATAGCGAAATTCCCTTTCCACCCTGCCCCGCCACTTCGCTCTGCCACGCTCTCCCCCTGCCTGCTGCCACCCAACCCACCTAATCAAGCAGCAACTGCCTACTCCATTGTCTCCATTCCTGGCGTTGCGTAGGTGTTGAAAAAAGCTACTTCCCTTTGCCTGCCGCCTGCCGCCTCACGCTCTGCTTCCCCGCTGCTACCCCTGCTCTTAAGTGTTGCTAATAACGCCTACAACAACTAAGTAAAACAGCTTGCCATTGTAGTCAGCCGGCGGGGGGAGGAGTTGGTGCAGGGCGAGTCGACAATTTTAAGAAATTGCAAAGTTTTCCCGCAGACAAAAGACGCAATGTGAGGGGGGTGGCGCTACACAGCAACAACAATACTTTGATGCGATTTTGCGGATATTAGGTGTTAATTTTTCAAAGCACCCCAACCCCTCCTCTGCCCGCCCCACCGACATTGCCATGGCGTCGGCTGCCTTTTGTAATTTTAACTGCTTTCGGTTAACACTTTTACGCATTGCCAACTGCCAACTGGGGTAGGCGCCCACTTGGTGCGAGAGCGCGAGCTGATGTGGTTGTGGATGTGACATCGATATCACATGGCAGCGCACCCAGCACTGTGCCCCACTTACCCCCCTCCCCCCTGCTTACCACAGTTGGGCGGGCAGGCAGCGCAAGTCATCGATGGCAAAAGTTTTCGTTCAACTTTTTCTTGGCTTGTGCGTTTTTTGTACGCTTTAATTGCCCCCTCGAGGCGCCGCCAACAAGCATTGAGTTACAGCTGAATTACACCTACCCCAACCCACGCACTTACCCAGCGCCCACCTACCGCCCCCCCCTCTCTCTCTCCACACCCTTTTCCTCTGCTGGCTGTCATTGAGCGCGTTTCTGGCATTTATTGAGCATTTTAGCCTTTCATCGATGCTTTCGCCTGAAATTATTTTGCTCATTTTAATTATTATAACCGCTAAGTACAGGCGGCAACAACAATGCACCCCTCTACCCACCCCCTGACACACACACACACACATACATACACAACAGCAGGGCGTAAAGGGGGTACTCTTGAAAGGGCCGCAAAACACACAAATTTTAACGGTTATGCGCGACAGCGGCTCGTTCCGCGGGCAGCAGCAGCAAATGGTTTCTATCCAGGGTAACGATAGGTAAGGGGTAGGGTGATGGCAGGGCGGGAGAGGGGCAGCAAATGTTTCCATCAATGTGAAAGCATTGTTTGAGTAGTGCGCCCCCTCCCGTGTCCATTGTGGCCGCTCTCGTTGTTGCCAATTGCTGCCAAAACGTAGCTGACTTGGCCAGGAGCAAAGCTTCTCGACAAAGGTCTCAGCTTGCCACAACAAACCTAACAAAAATTTGAGGCCTTGTCGAGTTACACATTGCCTTAGTTTTTCATATATATTCTAAGCCAAAAACGAATTCCTTGCAATGTGCGCCTTTTTCTACATATTTATCGTTGTCACCGTTGTGGTTATATTCATCTTGATATTCATGCAAGCGTTCGTTAAGAACTAGTCAAGATCTGATCGTTCCATCGTTGGTGTTGTCGGGTAAGTAAAGGGGGCTAGAAGAGAAGAAGGAGAAGGAGAGTTATCGTTATTCTCAACTCGCTTCTTCTTTTGCACTGCTGTTTTCCATCTTCAGACAACTTACAAGATTTCATTGCTTCACTTTCTAGTTCTTCTAGGGTTTCTGCTTAATTTTCGCCTTTCTCTTATATGTATACTCTCCTACCAGTTCTTCTAGCGCAGCGACTCTGTGTGCAAATCAAAAAAGAAAATGATTTGTTTTAGCTGATCTGCTGGCAGTCTATGCTATCGTTCTGCCAATCCGTCTGCTTGGTGCTTCCCTCTCTCTTTATCCATCTTGTTGTCTGGCTCTCTCCTTGCTGTGCTACAATATCGTTTTGGTTTATAACCTTTGCATATTTAAGGCGGGCTCTCTCTCCTCCGCTCTCCCCCTCTCTGGGCCTTGTTGTTGCCATTTTGCTATAATTAACTGGATATTTATTACTGCGGTAGATAAAATGCAATGCGGCTATTATTTTAGTTTTATGGCCAAGCGTGAAGCCAACAGGCCAACAAGCCAACAAGCCAGCGGGCCAACATGCCGACGAGCAGCCAGGTGCGCTTAAGCCAGGCCAAGTTAACGGCCAACAACATGGCGACGGATGCTGAATGGCGGCTGCAACTTGAATACGCCCAGAACGAGCGGCGAATCCGAGCACCAAAGTGCAGTTACATGCACTGAGCGACGCTAGCGAAGCCATCGAGCAAGCGCAACCAATTAAGTCAACAAAAATGCACTAAGCCGACGCGGCATTGGGTTACCCGTGGGAGCGGAAGAAGCCCAGAGAGAGAGAGAGAGAAAAGGGAAGAACAGCGAGAATAAGAAAACACATCGCTAATTGTTTTAAGGCCGCCAACAGGAACGCCGGCAATGCAATAAGGTGTGAAATTCAAGCGCATAAATCCAAGTCGACGCCCGAAAACTTTCGCCAGTTGTTGAGTTCTTTTCCTCTGCCCCTGTTGCCCTTTGCCCCTTTTCCGTTCCGCGTTACCCGTTACCAAGTGCTGCGTCTGCTTGCCGCTTGTAAAGAAGGTCGGGGGGTCTACGGTCTACGGTCTACGGTCTTCGGTCCCGGTAGCTGCTTGCGATGCCTTGAGCCAGTTGATAAGGCTGAAAAGTTGGCTCGCTGTGTTCGCTCACTCGCTCGCTGGCCCGTAAAATAATAACGACAAGAAAATTACGCATACGCCGTGTTGTTTTACAATGTCTACGTGCGGCGGCCAAATAAGGCGGCTTATTAATATTATTACTCATACGCCGCATAGCCCAACGCAGCACAGTTGCCACCGCAAGGGCAAGTTGCCTGCCAATGCCTGTTGTTGTTCCCCCACTCCGCAACTCCCCCCCCCACCCTGCCACACTGCTGCTGGCGGCGACTTCTGTTGCCATATAATTATAATTGTTTAATGAACTGCATGAGGCTGTTGCCAACGTCGAGACGCAGACTGGGGCGTCTGTGGCAGCTTGTGGGTGTCGATTGGAGCCAAAGCAGCTGTTCTGCTCTATGGCAGAGGGGTGTGGCAGGCGATTGGTCGAGGGATGTAGGGCGAAGGAGGGTAGCAGGTTTCGACAGGGAATCCGATTGAATAGGGCCGCAGTAATCGTAGCAAATATTTAAACCTATTTAAGATCGAGTTTGAAGCGCTGTAAAAGCTTTCGAATATGTTTATTTCAACTGCATGCAGACCAATACAGACTAAGCTCTTGACCTCAATAAAGATTTGCAAGCACCTGAAAGCTTCAGTATTCATTAAAACATTAAACTTCAAGCTAGTGTTAAATTGCAATCATTATGTCAATCTGCGGATATAAAAACGAAAAAAAAAACATTTAACTGATGATGATATAAAACGTATTTAATTCTAAACTAAATTGCGCAAAAAGTCGTTATTGAATTGGATCGCAAATGTTATGCACGTGCTCGCGGATCACGACTCGCGGCTTGCTCGAGCTTGACGTGGGGCCCGATAATTCGCCTATTGAAAAACTACACGAATTAATCAGCGCGCAAGGGATAACGAATAATGACATAATGAGCAATGACACCGGACTCACAATTGTAATACTATAGTTAGTGTATTTAGTATATAGTCCGGAGTTGGTTGATTTTCGCACTAGAAACAAAAACTTAATTTTCTCGATTTTAATTTGCAGCGGCGGCAAATTCGACGATAGCAATTTGACACGCAAGGCCAAACAGTAAACAACAACAAACGACATTCGCGCCGCTTTATAAATGGAGCAGGGACCTGGGTAGAGACCACACACTCGTCGACCGGGAACACAGCTGCCAAGATGCGTTTCAACCTGAACTTTCTACTACAACTACTCGTGCTGCTGCTCGGCGGCTATGCGCTTGTGGTGCGTCCAACAGCAGTCTCCTTCATTATTGCCTCTGCTGCTTCTCCGACTAATCGTCTTCTCTACCTTCTTGCAGAGTGCCAGACCGCAGGGTCCTTGCGGTCCACCGCCCTCGGGACCACCACCAAGCGGTCCTCCGCCGTCGGGACCACCACCCAATGGCGGACGCTGCCCACCGACGAGCTCCACCGCATCCGGTTAACTCGCTTACAGACCCAGCAGACTCCCCCGCACTGGATTGCGCAACAGATTCAAGCTTTCATTTGGTTATAATGTAATGTATTTTTTTTTGTCTTTCTACCGCAACATTTCAATGAACAACTTTGTCAGCAAATATATGTAGTTCGTAACTATGCAAAAATCGATTTTAATTACACTTTGAATTGCGTTTTCAGATTAGAATTTCATAAACCGATCGGACTTTCTCATCCTTGCCTCGCTCTACACTGATCTCGTTTTAGTTACACCCCTTTCCTGCTCCCTGCTCACCCCTTTGAATATAGTGACCCTATTTCCCGTTCTCTTCTTCCACTCGGACTAAACAAATCGCAGAGCTAAATAAATAAATTATTAGAAAATTAACAATTTTTGCAATTAAAACTACAACTAAATTACAAATGCATTAAATTTGGCCGCGCACACACACACGCACACTCGCTTAACGAGCAAATAATAATGGCCACGGCATTTGTAATAACAATAATGAAACGCTATTTGGCCATTTGGTCATTTGGCCATTCTGCCGGCCCGGCCAACGGCTATAACAATTAATTAACAAATAAAATGTCAATTAATTTTACAAACACTGCGTGAAAACAACAAAACAGAAAAAAAATAACAATAAAATTTACAGCACACACACCGCGCTAGAGCGGAGCGGGAGCGTGAGCGGGAGCGTGAGCGGGAGCGGGCTGAAGTCTGGCCACGTTACGCATACGCGGCGTGGTTCGCGCGGCCAACGCAAATAAACCCGTTCACATTCGCGTACACAGCGAGAAAAAAGGCAGCGCAAATTTGCTCATTTATTTATGATTTCAATTTCAATATTAAAGGTGTGCGAGTGTGTGTGTGTGTGCGTGTGTTCGTGCATTGCTTTAAATAAGTTGGACGGTGGTGAAAGCATTTTTTGGATTTTAAATATTTAATTGAATGATAAATAAATTTAACAAAGTGCAACAGAGACAGACGGAATCAAAGATAAAGACAGCGAGAGCATCGAGAGGGCGAGAGAGAGAGACAGAGCGCGAGGCGGAAAGCAATAATATTGTAAATTGTGCGGTTCGGCGGCACAGGAGGCGCGTTTGGTTTGCTCGCAGTCGGAGGAGGCGAACGAAAAGCGAGAGAAAAAAAGGGAAAACCAATGACTGCGCAGCGGTCACATAAATATTTTTACAACGCACGCACACACATACACAGAGATGTGCCGCCATTTTGTTTGGAGGACAACGGCCGCAGACACAAATGCAATTTAATTATTACATTTGGCTTACAGGCTCCCCTTATGCCATCGGTTTTTTATTCGTATTTATTTACTTATTTATTTAAACATTAATTTATTATATTTACTCGACTTTTGCACAGCACACGATTGTCTCATATTTTCACTTAGCAGGGTATTTCAGCGCGTATACCAAGGGGCTATCAGTCATATGATATTTGTAGAACTGAGTAGGCAACATATGGTAGCTTTCCGTCTGAGCTTGTACGGGGATGTCTCTACTTTTTATTACTAGGAAAGCTTTGCTACATTAACTGCTCGTTTGAGGTATGGGAAGGGTATAAAAAAAGAAGAGTGTGATCGGGAGTAGGTTTCATGTTGCATCGTATTTTAGAGCGCTCTGGAAGTTCCAAATATACAAGGCAGCAGGGAGAACTACTCTTAAACTCAGTGTTGCTACTCCAGCTGGCTACGAGATTAGTTTCACATTCTCATTCAGTTTGGATGTACAGGCAGAAAAATGCAACCCAATGTGACGAAATGTTGCTACTGTTTAAGTCTGAGCCATGGTTGCTTTATCATTGTCATCGTGGACGTGTGCATACACCTGTCGTTCCTGAACTTTGGTAATTGTAAGCAGCATCGACTCGACTAGTTAAAGACGTTCTGAATCAATCGCATTAAGCTCCACAGATGCATTGCTCTGGCGCCTGGCTCCGCTCATATACATAACCCACCAGATGAGTTGTTTGTTGCTCGTGGCCGGCAATAGTGTGGTAAGTCCCGAATCTATAACATTTCAATTGATATATATATATTAATTATGTAGAAAACATCGCTACTGATGGTGCCGTATCTCATCACGAATATTATGCAGTTCATATTCTACGTAGCCACCGCGTTTGTCTGGTTAAGGAACCCGAAAAACACTCCCATGTGTAAAGCAATGGCTATTCTCAACCTATGCGAGTATCAAAATCTCTCTAACCCGATCTCAGTAGCTCAACTTTCTTTCTGCCCGCAGTTCACAGTATCTACGCGTGGCTGATCGTCTATTCGCACTTCCAAGTTTGCAGGAAAAACGTTCAAGTTAACGAAGAAAGTAGCACAGCTGAAAATTCAGCCTGATAGAGGGCGAATTGAAATTGCATATCTTTTTATAAAGAAAGAACACTTTTCATCTTTGATTTGACTTCATCAATTTGGTTTGAACTTTATTGCTTTAATAGATTATTAAGATCGGTTTGCTACTGCAACAATAGCAATATGAATGATGACTTTTGATGATCTCTTGAAACTCAGGGCCCCTGGCTCACACCGATGGCATTTTGATCTTCATTTTGCTGCGACGGGGACACTCAATGGGAATTACTTCCCTCGCGGACCTGTATCAGCTGCTCCAATAAATTCACACATACAAAGTATATGTAAATATATTTAAAGCAATACATGCTGAATTTCAGGTAACACAAAAAGTCATCAGACATGCTATTACAGCCTAACGTATAAATTTCGAATGATTTCGAATTTTTTTGTCAGACAACAAGGTATACTACATTTTATTTTATTCTTCCACTATTTAGATTGGTAGAAAAGGGTTTACTAGGAGCGAGCAAATATTCTGTACATATAGTTTTCGTCATCATCAAAGATCGACCTGATTTAGGCATGTTTTTTGCTTTCTGTGTGTATGAACATCACGATCTCTGCAACTATTGAAGCTAGAGGCACAGAATTTGACATGAAGGTTACTGTGTATGACAGGCAGGTTATGTTTACTTTCTATTTAGGTTGCAACGCCAACTGCTCCTGAAATTCAATAATTTGTGCTTCGACATACTCGTACACATAGACGAATACTATATACGAATAGCCTTCATGTGTCAATCTGATCGAACACAAGGGGTATCCGGCAGACATGCTCGACTGTCTATCTAGCCTAATCCCAAAGATTATTTTAAGCAAGCTAAGCCGGCAGGATGGCAAGCTCAGGGAAGGAAGCAGTACGGGCTGGGGAAGAGCCGAGGGCCCATCAATTTTTACAACTTTAAATACCAGCAGGAAGTAACTTAAAAACGACCCCCGACCCCAGTCAGTCATGCTCATCTGCATGCGAATCCTCCTGGTGCCGCCTCCCCTCCCCTCCCTGATGCGGCTGCTCCCTGCCTGCAACAGACAACACATTCGAAATGTGTTCGAGAACGCGACGAACGTCGAATGGCGATGGCGATGGCGATGGCTATGAGAAAAAGTCATAACAAAATTTTACGACAACTTTGGCGGCGCTTTCATTTGGAGCCGGTGTACATAGTTGATGCAGGATGGAGGGGGGAGGGGCCAAGGGCTGCCACGCTGGTTGCCATTGCCCATTGTCGGTTAGGTGAGCTGCAAAATGCAAAACAAAGGAAAATTACCGGGCGAAGACTCACTCACACTCAGAGAGAGAGAGAGAGAGAGAAAATATTCTAATGCTCGCCTTGCCGCTGCGGGTGGCGAGGGGTGGGCGGGGAGTTGGCATATAATAATCATCTATATTCATGGATTAGGATTCAATTTTTATGCCACACGCGAAAGCTGTGTGGAAAAAACGCAGCCCAGCAGCGGCAACAGCAACAACAATGAGGGTTAAATTGAAAATAAAGCGAGGACGTTGCCCGCGCCCGCTGCCAAATATGAAATTATAAAGACGCCACACGGAGCCAGCGGAGAGTGGTGGCGAGCGGGGACAGCGGGGGCGAATAAGAGATAAAAACAAAAAGCGAAAAAAAAATAAAACAAAATTATTCAAAAATTTATGCAAGAAAATATTACCAAAGAGCTAATAATTTTCTCCATCCTTGCGTCGTCTTTCAAGGTGGCAAAGGCGCCGCGTGAGACAAGCAGGCTACGGGAGGGGGGCCGGGCAGGGCAGGGAGTAACGTTAACTGCCGCGACTGAGCCCCGAGCCCGTGCCGGGCTTCTATTAATGAATAATATCGCGGCTAAGGCATCGGCATCGACTGCGGCTGCGGCAACGGCGTTGGCAACGCAGGCTGAGCAAGAGGATAATCTGAGAGTGGGGGCAGGTTGTGTTGGGCTGCATGGGATGGAATTGAATGAGAATGGGCTGGGTGGGGTACACCACAGGGGTTAATAAGTAATCTGCATTTTTTGACATTTATTTATGTCTTCAAATATGTGAGACACTCTCGTTTCCCTCAGTGCACGGTGTGAGTGTGCGTGTGCGTGTCTTCGGGGCGGCACCGGGAACACAACAAAGACCAAAGGACGCTCCAGAGAAATACAACAGCTGTTGAAAGTGTCATTAGAGGAAATATGCCCGGTATCTGTGCCAGGGAACAGATTCCCATTAGCAGCGTCGTCGATGGCAACGAGCGGAGGCGCCCAACAAAGTGCTCGACAATGTTGCCACACAGTTTCGGCTTAATCTGTACATGTCAATATAGCTAATGTTCCATATATGGTCGGTTCATACACATGTGCTAGCTCCCATCTGAACTATTAAGCTCATTGGGGGTCAGTACAGCATTCGCTGTCAGAGATTAAAAACAGTTTTCTTAATAGTCTAGCTGCACTCGTACGAGAGGTTTGCCCCTGAGGCACCTATTCATCTTTAGTGTTGAAAACAACACTGAATACTGCTTAGCTTCCCTTACCTGCACTGCCCAACTAATTGTTTAATTTATAACAAAGTTCTTTAGTTTTCCAAGAAAAGTTTTATGGATACTCTGGCTATGTGGTGCATGTTCTTAGCTGTTGATGTTTGTATGAACAATGTATAAAGGAAAACAGAGAATAAATCTGGCATATTTTTAAGGCAAAATGAATAGGCTAGTTAGACGATAGGCAAATATATAGGGAATTTTGAGTTATTCTGCGGGACTAATGCAAAAGCCCATCAAACACGGACTACTTATGGCGAAATCCAACTACAATTGCCTGTAGGGTATCTAGCGGTCGTGCACTGCCAACTAGTTCTTATGGCTCACTTTTTATAGGGTCCAGCCGAGACTCCTCTCCCATACGGCGGGCGACATTAGGCTGAAAGATGGTCGGCAACTTGTCGCTCATATCCGCAGGGTGATTAAAGCCTACGCACTTGTTGGACTGACTGAGAGAGGCAAGTGGGGAATGGGGGAGTCTGCTGAGAGCTACGTGCCGCACAAATCTATATTTACGATTATGGAAGTTTATGATGCGCCTTCGACATTTAAGTGTCATTCAGTGCTCGGCTGTAAACGCGACGGTTTGACGACTGTTTGACGAAGTCGGCCCGGGACGGCAGGAGCAGCAGTTGAGGATGTGGCAGGGGCAGGTGCTGGGACGGGGGCTGCGGCTGCGGCTAGAAGGGCCTGCATAGTGTAGCGCGTAGTGCGTTGTGCGTAGTGTTGCCCGACGTTGCTTTGATGCCAGTGCGCCGGAGCGGCCCAATGACAAATGCCTTGCAAAATGGTCACACACGCAACGCACGCATACATCGGCCCCGCCTACGTCCCTGCGTCAGCTGCTACGCGCCCGCCCACAATCATTGCCTTTGGTGAAAGTGAAATTGCCATAAAAAGTGAAAGGCAACTGGGGAATGGCTGCGAAATGCTCCGGCTTTGGCTCCGGCGCCGGCACCGGCACCAACGTAGTCGGCGACTTCACATGTCAAGGTAATTTGGACGCACTTTTTGTGCCCGCCTAGTTTTATGAGTGAATTAAAATAGTGTGTGTGCCACGCCCAGTCGCCTACATTGGCAGGCACACACACACACACGCGCACAAGCCCACACACGCCCGCACAGTCGCACACACTTATGTAATTACTTAGTTTATTATATTGTAAGTGCGAGTATCAACGGTCCGAGTTGGACCCCATCGCAGCCCCCGTTCGGTCTCCGCTCGCACTCCGCCTACTTTCGCCCGGCACGCACAAGTGAGTGGTGGCCCCGCCCCCGCCTCCATCCTCCTACTAGCTGCCCCCCTTTTTATAGTTTTGGCAAATCGTAAAAACTTTTACAGCATTTACATGGAACGCAGCAGAAGAAGCAGCAGCAGCGACAAAAGACGAACGCAGCAACGTTACGTTGCGTTACGTTAGTTCCGCAGGGTTGCTCAGCGCCAGGCGTCAGGGTTGTCGCCACAAAAGTTTGTGCCACTGTTGTGTGCTCTCTATTTGTCTTTGAAGCAACAGCAGTGGCTGCTTTTTCAATTACCCAGCACTTGTCCCCATGCACGCCCTGCCGCCCTCTCTCTCCCGCTAGGCACTCCTTACGCTCCACTCTATGCTGCACTGGCCGGGCGGGCACACCCCCATCGAGCCACACTTAAGTCGCCTGACCAAAAAATCATTAACTATTTTAATTTCAGTTTGCAAATTCCATGCAATTTAAATGCGAGCACTGGCCAGGGCCAATGGCAAGGGCGTGTTTGAGCAGCGGCCCAGGGATCTATCCCAATCCGGCACTCTCTCCCCCTCTCCCCCTCTCCCGCCTTCTCCCGCCCTCTCGCACTCTCCGATTCGCCAGTGTGCACTTTGTCCAAATGCTGAGCAAATATAATTAAAGCGTCTAAGAAAAAAGCCAATAATTAAAAATGCACAAACCAAAAGTGAACACCGAACCCAGACTCCCGACACCCGACTCCTAGCAGCCCCACAAAGTCTTACTCCCCCCTCTCTACAGTTTGTGGACTTAGCCAGCACTTTGGCTTATGTATTCGTATGTGTTTGTGTGTGTGTGTGGGAGGGATGGCAACTCTAGCAAGTGGTTCGCCGCCTGATTACAAAGCATCGGGCAAAGGGAAAGCTATCTACTATTTTGCTACTTTTCTATCGCTCTTAATTATTAAAGCAGTCGCTCTAAGGGGATAATGGAAAACCATGGGAACAAGTGCTCCGTCAAGGCTCAAGGGCGAAACTATTTGATGTGGAGCTCAAAATGAGGCAACCTTGCAAAACTGTTTTCAAAATAAATGTACAAATATGTGAAAAAATGTCGGGATTTTTTTAGAAGTTAGCAGAGGCGGCATAAATAATAAATAAAAAGGTGTAAGCTATCCCGCTCTCGCATTGTACAGGGTATAGGAATGCTCAACTCTTATCTATTCACAGGAACCCATTTATCCGCTCTATAATCCTTTGAACTGCGGTCTAATCAAACTTATCCATCGACGGTCTAACCAAACCGGCGACAGTCGGGCTACTTTTCGCGGCGACAAAGCGGACATGGATGCCGATGCGAGGAGGCAGAGAGTACACCCAGACGGTCGCGGACGTGGACGTGGGCGTGGACGCGGACACGGCCACGGACATGGCATATTTTCCGCGCAGTTACTTGCGTTAATTTCCAACGCACAACGAGGCGAGCGATAAAAAAATCGAGGACCTTGGGCCTGGAACTGGAAGTGCTCGGCAAAAGGGTCGCTGCCGGCGGTTTCCGGTTTTGTCTCACGCGTTTTTACTTTTTATTTACTCAAAGTATTTTTATCCCACACCTCAAGTCAAGTGCATACCCTGTGTGTATACCTAGGCGAGATGGTATATCTATCCATCTCGAGTCTATTCAAATAGTATAGGCGTGGCACAACGCCTCCGCGAAGGGCTAACCGGCCGGGCAATAATTTACAATTTTAATTTTATTTTTCTTCTGCTCTGCGTGTTTTTTTGTCGGTTGCTCGGCTGGTTGGTTGGGTAGTTGCCTCGGCTGGGGCTTAATCGGATAATACGAGTTTCGTAATCGAAGTTTGCCGAGTCCTTGTAGTTGTCCTGGGGGCTGCGGGTGAACATGACTTGAGTCAATATATGCAGTATTTTATGAAAAGCTAACCCTTTTAGCTTTTTTTCCTACTTTGCTCGGGTGGATTTGCATTTGCATGACGACGCGTGCGGCAGATAGAGAGAGAGAGAGAGACTGGAGTAACCCTTCGCCGCCCGCGTCGTGGCTTTTGTTTTAATGTCAGCTCGGCGCGGGCGGCGTCGCTGCTCAATTGTCTAACATTATCTGATTTAGCGTTTAATACTTAACCCTTGGCAGTGCCGTCGTACAGCCCCCGCGTCCCGTCGCCTGCCACACACCGCATACCCGCCTCCATATCCGCCTTTGCGCTGTCGACACACGCGTTGCCATTAGGCAGGCGAACGGAAAAAAAGCCGAGGCAGAAAGAAGCAGCAGAAAGCAGGCGCAAGGATAACGAATTAAAAAATTAAAAATCGAAAAGCAACGACGCCGAGGACGAGAACGAGAACGAGCACACTGAGCAGGACAAGGACAACGACGAGCGCGACGACAAAAGGTAAAAATGCGAAAGGGGTGAAACATGATTAGGCGTGTGGATGGTTAGCAAGGAAGGAGTGCAGGGGCGGGGAGGTTTGACTGGCTGATGCGCTGCCGCTGATTAGGCAGCGCCCCGGGGTTAGCGGATGCGGCAACGGGGTTCGAGGGGCAGCCCAACTGGTTGGGGGACAAAGACAACAACGTCAACGACGGCGACGACGACGGCGGCATAATTAAAACTCCCAACGCCGTGTAATAAATGCCAAGGCAGGCACGGCCAATAAATAGCAACAACAACAACAACAGCAGCAGCAACGAGGGCAATAAGAAGACGAACAAGCCGAAGCAGCTGAGCAGCGACAAGAGGAGGAACGCAAGCATAACATTAGCAACCCTTTGTGCGACCTTTGCCACAACCACCCCGCGTCAAGGAAATAAAAGAAACAATCGAATTTTAATCAATTCGCGCCAAACCACCGGCAAACGCTTCGCCAGTTTCATTTGCATTTGCATTTGGATTCAGTCTGCCTGCCATTGCCAACCCGCTTACGTTGGGCCTCAAGCTTGCTCGACCTTTTGTTTCTGGGCAGCGAAGCGGCAGCTCAACCAGATCTCCTGCACCGGAAGTTTGCGCACGCAAGCAGCGCCAGCAGCTTTAGTTCCACTTTCAATTTCAGATCTTCCCCCACCCAGACCAGGTTGATTATTTAACGCGCTGACCCGTACAGCCGGCGCAGTCCTACGAGCGGTCCAATTTATGCAGCATGCTCTGCGGCGGCCAATCGAAATTCGGCGAATTGCAGGCATTTGCAATATTTGTTGCATACTTATAAGCGCGCACTGATATTTCCACTTGATTGCTGGATTGTGTATCCTGTGCACTTTACAAATACTATTGCCTACTTTGCAGCGGCAGCTATAATTCGTTAACATGGCAATAAAGGCTGAACAAATCACAGAACATTCCAATATTTTGAAATTGAACTGACTTCACGCTCAGCTATTTCAAATATATATTTATTTTGTTTTTATTTTCTTTGCTTAGCCCACCTGTCTTCGTAGGCGCCTTAGCGACGACGTCTGCGCTGATGGGACTGTCAGACGCTGACAGCGCCAGCAGCTGCTCCCGCTGTGTGTGCGTTTTTTTTTGTTTTTGTTTTTGTGTTCCTTCTGTCCAATCATCCGGTCGCCTGCTTTGAGCTGTCAGCGTGCAGCAGATTGAGGAATGGGCAGTGCGGCATGAGAGATTGGCTGTCCTCCATTCATTTGTTGCTCCTCTTCGGGCCCATTCACATGCACATTCACATTCACCTGAGCCGCCATGCTGCATTGTGCTTGCCATTTGCTTTGGCAATTTCTATTTCTATTCATTGCAACTCATCAGTTCTGTCGCCGCTACTTCATCTTCTTCTGCAACAGCTTCTTCATATTGCACTTTCTATTTTTTTTTTCGTAGCAATCACACATAGTGAGCGAGGGGCAAAGAGAGGGAGAGGCATAGGCATAGGCAGGGAGCAAAGTCATCTTGCTGCAGGTAACCTTTCCTCTCGTTTCGGGTTGCATTTGCTGCTGTTGTTGTTGTTGTTATTGCGGCTCATCATCTTTCGGCCGACAACTGTCCCGCTCCTTCCATATAGATAGAAGCAGTCCCAGACTATCCCCACGCTCGTCCCCAGCTCCATCTTACAGCCATTACCATTCCCAATTCGCATTCGCATTCGTTTTTGTTCTCATTCCGTTGCTGCGTTCGTTCTCTCGACTCGCTCGCCTGACTTGCTCGCTTTGCTGTTATTTATAATTTTCGTTTATTTGCATTCGCATCCAATTTGTTTGTTCGCCTGTGCCCTGAACCTGCTGCTGCTGCTGTTCTGCTTCTGCTCCTACTGCCCCAGCATTTTTTATGCCATGCTCCTGCCCTCTCTTCCTCTATCTCTTCGCAACAACAAAAGCAGCACCATCTGCCGCCTCCTCCCCAGCACAAGCAGCTGAGTCCAAGTCCTAGTTGGCCCTACCAAGAGTTTGCCCAGATTTCAACTAGTTTTTGCCATACCCTGCAGAGCACAGTCAGGTCTCCGTCGATATAACCAGCTGCATCGCGTACATGACTTGCTGCAGGTATTCCCACAGTCGGATACTGCCGCCTCGCGTGCGCTTCAACCATTTTACGCCATTATCAACGTCATCGTCGTCGTCGTCGTTGGCATCTTCTGTCCGGCTACGGGTCGGGCTCGTCCACGGCTGCCATTGTTGGGCTTGGCATCATCAGCTCACCTTTGCCAGTTAGCCCATTGTTGTCTCTCTTGTACCACTCACACCGGTGCCTGCTCTTGCCCATCACCATCCCTATCCCATCTCTCTCTGTCTCTCTCTCTCTCTCCCTTTCTCTATCTCTTTTGGCTTCTCCGCCTGCACTGCTGCTGCTGTTGTCAGGGCATATTATTGGTGTGCGGAAAATGTTTGCGTAATTGCAATGTTGACATTCGTATTTTTCGCTCACTTGTCGAGCAGGGACAGGGGCGAGATGTGGGAGGCGGGAGGAGCCGTGCTGAGCTAGTGGCACGCCCACTGTCGCCCGTTTTCATTTCGCTTGCCATTTGTGCTAGTTGCGCTGCGTGGGGACAGTGCGAATCCACAATCCAAGTGCATCTATTAGCCACATCCTAACGCCCAACAACACGACGCCTCCGGCCGTCAGGTAAACCAGCGCCGACACAAAATCGTTGCCTAAGTGAGACATCACGGATCACGGGACCGCGCAGAAGGAGGAGGAGGATGCTCTGCCAACTCATGCCTTGTTGACTTGCTCGTCCTCCCTCCTCCATCCGTCAAGTGCGACGTGACATTGCTAAAGCTTCGACAACTTGTCAAATTACCTTAAGCAAGCCGCCGGGCATAGCAGTCCCCTGCTCCCGTCTCCGCTCAATTCACGTGCTTGTCAATATTTAAAATTGAAAAATACGCCCGTGCACGCTTGCCTCCACCCCCCCCCCCCCAAGACCACCTCACTTACGTATATTTTACATCATTTCAATATCATTTGAAGTGAATGTGGCCCGCGCAGGGAAAGAACAAAAAGCGCGAGTCAATGAAAACCAGAAATCTAAATAGAGCAGAAGCGCTTCGTTGAGATCGAAGTGCGTATACTCTAAGTGACATCCGCGCGAGCCCGACTCAATGGAGATCTGCAATATTTACACGAATTTTCGCTTGGCAAACGCGTTCGAACCAACAGTTTGGCACAGCGCCGTGCCCCGTAATGAGTAAGGTACGAGGCGGCGCAGAGGTGGAGTGTCAAGCGGCGCAAGGACATCGCAAGACACCCTCCGATACGGTAAGTTAGCAAGTCACCGGGGGTTACCATTACCGACATTCATCCATCCATCCAGCCATCCATCCATCCGGCCTGCTTATACAGTCTGTCGTCTATCTGTCGTATGTATATTTCATATGCCCTCATGCGACTCTATGCGTCTGTGTGTGTGTGTTTGTGTGTGCGACGTCGCGTCTTTGCATTTCTCAATGTACTCGAAAACGATTTATTAAAAATATCTTTGGCACGGCATCGAGGCAAAACAACAAGCAAGCTTATTAAAAATTTATTACCGAGCTTAAAAAATGTTACCCCAGTCGCTTGTCGCTCAATTCCTGTAACGCCCCTGCACCTCTCTCTCTCTCCCTCTCTCCATCTCTGTCGCTGCGACAGACCCGCGGGGCAAGGTGCGCACCTTAAGCGAGGATGAGAGTGAAGCTGAGAAACAGGAAGAAGCTCGGCAAGGCGAATCTGCCGGGGGCATTTGATATTGAAAGGTATTTTGGCTGATTTGTTTGAGTTGGAAATTTAATTTATAACTGTAAATGGTGGAAGAAAGTAATGTAGGAAGCAAAGAGGGGAGTGAAGAATGAGAGAGTGAGAAGTAGAAAGCTAGAGAGAGAGAGAGAGAGAGTGAGAGAAAACGAGGAGCAACACGAGTAAGGAGCGTAAGAAGACTTGCCAAAAGTGTCGCTTTCCCAGCACTGCGCTGTATATGAAGTGTATTAGGCAGAGCTTCGACCCTTTTATATAGATTGAGAGCATACTGTATAATACTATAAAGCATACATATAATATGAGATAAGTATCTATATCTTAGTTAGTTTCCTCGACTATTAAGTTTAGAAGGAAAGTGTGATGACTGCAGAGTTCTAGAGAGTTCCCGACAGAAACCTTTACTTATCAGCTGGCTGGAGAATCCAATAATCCTCGCTGCTCCAACGGATTCCACACGAATTTATATATATTCGAGCTCGCTGTCAAACAACTCTGACAGTTGCAACTCCATCTTCAATTGGCTGGGAGTGAGCAACTCTGGCGATATAGATAGGCAATTTGGTGTCACAGCTGCGCGCACAGCTGATGGTCATCATCATCATTAGCAGTGACCGAACTGCTCAGCCCTTTACGCAGCCCACTCCCACACCCCATTCTCCTCGCCCCTCACTCCTCACTCTCCTCTCCCACTTCACACTGCCTCTTTCTATCTTGAGAGCCAGTTCGCAACGGTAACCGCAAAAAGCCCAAGAGTCGACGGCATGCTCAGGGCCAATGACAAATGATCAAGTGTCACACATGGAATTTAAAGTAGCTCCAGCTGTGTGTGTGTGTGTGCGTGTCTGCTTCTGCTGCAGGGGCAGGTACACGCTTATTAGTTCTTAGCCCTGCGCCCCGACTAAGGGTTGACGGGCTGACGGGGCTGCTGTCGCACTATTTGATAACTAAAACTCATCAGCGTGCTCGTACCCATCCCTGGGCATGCCACGTATGCTCCCGTTCCGTTCCCGCTCTCGTTACCCGTCCACCGACTGTCCTTTGCCCCTTCCCGCTGCCGTTCTGCTCGTTGTCCTCGTCATCATTTTTATTATTTAGCCGAAATGATGAAATGAAAGCCCGTGAAGGCTTAAGTGCCACACACACACACACACACTGGCAGTCCTTGGTCCTTTTTGGCTGGGCGGTGCACATGTGGCGACACACACACACACACACACACACACACACACACACACACACACACACATGGCTGGCCCTAAGCCCGACGAGACAGTGGGAAGTCGCCAGCCAAAGCATTTTTCAATATTTGACAACAGGCTAAGACTGGCAGTCTGTGTGTGTTTGAATGTGTGTGTATGTGTGTGTGCGACTGTGTGTGAAAAATGGCAACTTTGACAGCTTGACACTTCAGCGTTGCCAACCACGGCACCTTCTCCAGCCCCAGCCCCAGCCCGCTGCCGATTGCCAGCCCAACCCCAGAGTGCAGCCCACACACGCTGCCAGCTTGAAGAATATTTTAATTTAAACGTTCCTTCAAGCCAATAATAATCATGCGTGTGTGCTTGTGTGTATATTAGTATAATAAAAATGTTAACCTCCACCACTCCCCCCTTTCCCCTAATGCTTGCCAAGCCAAGGCGCAGGCAGAACCTTTGCAGTTGACACAGTTTTCCGCAGCTCAATTTCCAGTTGGGCCCGATTGGCTGACGTGTATCGCTGCCGCCGCCGCTGTCGCTGCTGCTGCTGACTGTGCCCAATTTGCTGCCGCCGCTCTGACGTCACGGCTATTTTGACAGCTGAACGTCACATTTGACAGCTCAACCATTTGTCATTTGCCATTTGCCGTTTGCGTTTTTGCTCAAGGTTTGCGGGCGTAGCTCGCAGCGCACACACGTTTTAATTGGCATAGAGGCAGAGTGGGAGTGGCAGGGCGGTTGAAAGAGAGAGCGAGGAAGAATGTGAGTGATAGAGAGAGAGAGAGCTCTAGCTTGATTGAGAAGTATTGATAGGAACGCAGTTAAGTTGTTTCCATTTTAGCTTGCAATGAGATCCTAGTCGCGTTCTAGCTTACTTTTGACTTGGCTGAGTCACTGCACAGGCGACAACTAATTGACAGCTCTTTCAGCTAGTGCAGCAACGCATCTGTCTCCTTCTCCTTCTCCCACTTTCTCTCTCTCTCTCTCCCCCTTTCCTTTCTATCCACCTCAACTAGACACATTGTCAACTTCAGCTTTTTCTGCTCGTGCTGCTGCTGCTGCTGCCCGCGCCTTATATCAACTCATTAATTTCTATTTCTGTTTGTCTTGGGCATGAGTGCAGCAACGAGCTCCTCGCCGCCCCCCTCCCCTTCCTGCCTGCTCGGGGCCTCTTGAGCGCTGCTACATATCTGAAATTGTACTTTGTCCTTTCTATAACAATAATTATTATTTCTTTTTTCAAGCAGCAGCAGCAGCAGCAGCACAACAATCAGAGCATCTCTGGCCGGTGTGAAGGCTGCTGCTGGGTGGGTGGAAAGTGGGCGTGGGAGATCGGGTTGGAGTAGTGGGGCTGGTTCTGCTGGCAAACACTTAAAAATGCTAAATAAAACATATTCCACTTAGAGCACAGGCGCAGGCTGGGGCTGCGGGACAGCTGCAGGTCTGGCTGTGAGTCTCAGTCTAAGCGGGTGTGAGGGTAGCGGCTGTAGGGGCGTAGGGGGTTGGGGTATGGCTGGGTGGCCAGGTTAGGTGCCGACTCACAGGTGCCGCTTGTTAAGAAACAGGCACAGCGAGGGGCTGCAAGGCAGCAGGCTGGTCATATTTGCAATTCATATACGACAGACGTCACGCACACACTCACACACAATCGCACACACACACACTCGCACACACATGGCACAGAAAAAAATAATAATTTGCAAAAGTAGCGTCGTGTGACAATTGTCGAGCCCCGCGCCCAACCCGACCCGACCCGACGGCAACCCGGACCCGATGCGATCCACGAGTCTTCTCCAGTTTTGAGTCAACGTCTCGCTGCGTGCTGCTGTTGTTGTTGTTGTTGTTGCTTGTGTTGCTGCTGTTGCTATTTGAATTTTGAGGACATTGTGATGAGGCTTTAGTTTGCAAATCTCTTGCACACACAACAACAACAACAACAACAGCAGCAGCAGCAGCAACAAAAGATGTGGCCCCTCTCACAGCGCCTACATAGAGAAGAACAACACATAAACAAACGTCAACGAGCGACGGCAACGTCGTCGTCGGCGTCGGCGTCGACTGCGGCAGCGACTGCAGCTGTGCTGCTGACTTCGATGGCAGCCATTGCTGCGCAGCCATGGCCGGCCCCAAGCCGAAATTGAGGTGAATACAAAAATCGTTGCATACTTTCGAGCGGGCGGGATAAATCAGCAGCAGTTTCAGCACAGACTGCCTGTCGCTCTGTTTGCACTGTTCCCATAACACTGGAAGCACTGAAAATCGAAAATAATAAATATATATGCAACCAAGAATATTATGATAACAATAGTTATTAATAACTGCAACTGATAACAATAGTTATTAATAACTGCAGCCGAGGCAGACTAGAGCCGCAGTTAATGTCTTCTTTGGCGAGCATTAAAACGTATTTTAGCTGCTTGTAAGCGCAGCCCGGCTGCCACTTAACCTTTTACCATAGCTGAGGTTAGCTTGTCCGATCTCGCTGGCAGTCCAGCATATGCCACACGGCCTACGCCCGTTATGTTTGTCGAGCTCTTCTTCTATTTTATTAGCTATTGCGTAGCTGGAATTTGAGATTCTTTTGGTTCGCCTTTGCGACGAGCAACAACGAGCGGCAGATTTAGGAGACCAGTCAGCCCGTCGGGGAGGCTGGGCAGAACGGGAGGGCGGTCGAGCGGTCGGGCAGTCAACTAACCAACAACGGCGTTGTGCAGGTGTCACTTGCCTCCACATTTCTCCCTCCCCACAGCCCACACTCGTCGTGCACTTCCTATTTAGCACAGCCCTGGCAAGCTACTGCACATTTGACGCCCCCTTACAACGCCCATGCCGCCGCTGCTCCTACGGCACCCATCCCCTTCCCCGCGCTCACCGCGCCCCCTTAGACAGTGCGCTGTCAAGTGCGCTTATGGCTGTCATGACGCCCATAACATTGTCATCAACATTAGTTTTGCAATGTGCAGGGCAGGCAAGCGGGTAGATAGGTAGTTGTGCGGGTGGTGGGCGCTGAGCGCAGCCGCTAGGTGGCGTTGCTGTGCTGCGCTTTGCTTTGCTTCGCTCGTTTCTTCTTGCCGTTGTTGTTGTTGTTTTTGTTGCTGTTGACATCGTCACAGAAATTGGTGCAAAATGCTTCAGTTTGCTCTTGTTGTTGTTGTTGCTTCTGTTCTGTTTTTTTTTGCATGTTCTCCTCGCACACATGCACCATGTGTGCTTAAGATAAATATCTCATGTAGCTCGTACGCTTGCGTGTGTGTGTGCGTGTGGGCTGCAAGGAAAACGCATCCTTCGTGTAGCCTTCGCTGCCTGCGCTGCTGCCTTCTGTCAGCGCAGCTCACCTACAAATTTATTGGTAGCGCCCAAAAGTAGGCTATAGCTAAGCGAGCGCAGCCACTCGCATGTGCATAGACACACACACACACACACACACACACACGCACACACATGCATATAATTAAGCGTTGACTATTTGTAATTTTTAATAAGACAGCGGCACAAAGCAACAATATCTTCACCCTTCCGCCACCCCGGCTACCCCAGCCACGCCCACGTCAGTCCCAAAGCAGGTGGGATGCAGCAGCATGAGAAGATAGGGGCGGGAGGGGGTTGAGAGGGTGGCAGGTGAGCCCGTTGGCTGCTGCACTGACAAAACAATATAAAATAAGCATGAATAATTAGAATATGTTAAGTGTTTTGGGGGCTGGCGCACACTCGACACGGGCCGCTCTGTGTGTGTGCAGGTGTGTGCAGGTGTATGGGTGCGCTAGTGTGTGCCCGCATATTGTATATTTATATACAGTCAGTCAGTCAGTCAAGTTGGGCGCACACAAAAGCCACGCCCACACAATGTGCCCGTCGCTGCATGTTGGCGCAGGCGAAAGGACTCGAGTGCCCACCTGACTTTTTGTCATTCAAATGAAAACTGTACGTCGTCATCGTCATCGTCATCCACATTTCATGCTTACACCCACACACACACGCAGACATGCTCGCATGGCAGTCATCAACAGCTCTACAGCACACACACACACACACACAGCGACGCAGCTACACCTGCTCTGATTGCTTTGTTCAGCATTTTTCTAACAATTTTTCTGTCGCTGCATCTTTTGCATTGCATACACTTAGGCGCGACTTTTTCACTTGTGCTTGTATGCATGCCGAGTCGTTGTTTTCCTCCTGCATGCCTCACTTCCCCCTACCCCACACGCTGCTGCCTGGCATAGAAAAATTTACAATGCAATTGAGTATGCAAATATTGCCTACTTGTCATGTAGACAAATACAACGCGCTCGCTCCCGCTCTGTCTCTCTCTCTCTGTCTCTCTCTCTCTCTCTCTGTCTCTCTCTCTCTCTCTCTGTCTCTCTTTCACGCCTTCCTTTTCACGCTCACACATCACACACGCTTTGTTGTTTTATGCATATACATGTGTGGGTGTGTGTGTGTGTATTCTGTATATTTATTATTGTTAGCTTGCGTCTTCATTGTTGTTGCAATTTTCGAAATTAAAATAACAATATGGACGACGACGCGAGCAGCTTCCCCCTCAGTCCAGCACAACTGTACTTGGCCAAGCAATAGGAAACAATCTAAAAGCATTTCCTCAATTATTTTTTAGAAAGTTTTCCACAGTTTCTTGATTAGAAAACATAAAAGTACCATATCATATCCTACTATAAAAATCTTTTTATATAAAGGAATACACATTTTCAATATGTTCTGACATGAGTTGAGCATAGATTTTATCTATTTCTAAACTAAATTTGCATGTTAAGCAATCCCCTTCTTTCGTATTTTCCTTCTAATAATTCCTCGAAGTTGCTCTTAAAGTCCGCGAACGATAATCCTCATCGAAACTTCTTAACATGTTATTTATCTCCGGCTGACATATCTCGTTTTATGTGCGTGTTCTGGCTGACATTTATGTCTATGGCATTCATAAGAAATGCTTTTATTTATTACAAATTGTTTGGTATTAAAAATGTACGAGTACATTGTAAGTGCGACTCTGCGACCCTGCCAGTCTGTGGGGCATGTGAGAGCTGCGGACCACCTAGCAAAAACTTTGCCCAAGTAAATCATAGCGAGATGGAGCAGGAAGGCAGGGCGTGGAGAGGGCGTGGTGTGGATAGCTTCCGCAGAACAATGGCAATGTATAGAACTGGCGGTTATGTATTTCTTTTTGGCATCCGAAAATGTCGAGAAATTAATGGCATAGCCCAAAATTTATGGGCCTTGTGATTCTCGAGTGTGTCTTCTCCGCCGTGGGGATGGTATCGGATGCCATTAGATGTCAATGTAGACGGCGCGATGTGGCTGAAGCAATTATAAAGAGTGTGGGCAGAGAAGCCCCGCGCAATTTGCATATGGTATAGTCAGATAAGCCGATAGATAAGCTATTTCTTATGGAGCTGAAAAAGTCATCAAATGTTGATTGAAAAAGCTTCAATTAAATGAGTTTTTTTTAAGTTACCATGGTTTCTATTTGAGAGTTTGTTCTTTCCGAATCTTAGCTTTTAATTTAAACAAGTCGGTTAGGCAACAGTTTATATCGCCCAACAGTAAGATACCCTTCACCCAATTTTGAAATTCCATTACAAACTTGTAACTGCACTTATAATTTCCAACAGCTTCTGCACAAATTCTATTATTGGAGAATCAATCTAGAGGTCAAATAATGAAGAAAATGCCATCTCCCGCGACAATCTGATAATTTTTATCGAAGTTATGCGTTTCCAAAGCCTTTGAGGATGGTCAAATTTTTTGAAAACTTTAGATTCATAATATTTTGATGGAGAATCAATCTAGAGGTCAAAATTCAATGGTCGAAAGGTGTAAAAATAGTCTGCAACTCGTTTTTAAAGTTTCTTAGTTTTTCCCACATTTAACTCAACTCAAAGGGAAAGCTCGTTGAGAGAGACTTTGCGAATCCGTGTAGCTGACAAAATTCTCCTGCAGCATGCCGCATCTACTCGCACTCATCGTCTGCCCCATTGGGGAACGCTTCCGGTCGAGAAAGGGTTTTGTGGTCAGTTTTGACTGTTTTGTTTAGTTTTTGCCAGTGTCGGCGTACCCTCCGTGGGGGGAAGTAAATTCAATTTACAAAATGTGTGCGAAGGTAATGCAATTTATTTGGACTCGTAATAAAAATTAATAACGAAAACGTGTCGGCCCACTCACACGGAGCCACTAATATGACGAGGCACAAAAAAATATGAGGCAAGCCAAAAAATGAAATAAAGCTGAAAAATACTCATAGGAATGTGGAGCTGTGCCGTCCGTAATGGCTGTGCTTAGGTCCTTTTAGTGGACCTATGGACCCAGGAGGGCAGTCCATCGTGCCCCGTCTGCCCAACACACAACCCATCAGCCCATCAACCCATCAACCCATCAACCCATCAGGCACTACTATTGTCTATCTAATAAAAATCAAACAAATTATGCTAACAAACTGGATTTCATGGCTCGCTTTGTGTGTGCCGCCCGGAGTCGTGGTGATTTGCTCAATAACCCTTGTAATATAAACAGAGCTTGTCCCAGACCCGAATCCCAACACAAACACAGACACACACACACAAGCAGAAAGCCACCCACATATGACATGACTTTCACTTGGCAGCAGTCCATCAGGAGGACAGTCCATCGCAGTGGCGGACTGGGGAGGATACGAAAGAACAACAAAAAAAAGGACATGACTTGAAAATCACTTAATCTACTTGGGCTGTGAAAAAAGCAGCAGGAAAAACCAACAAACAGGGCCAAGGCAAAGGCGACGCCGACGCCGACGACGACGAAGAAAAGCAACGAGTGCAAACGAAGTGAAATCGAAACTGAAAGCGAAACCGAAACCGAAACCGAAACTAAGACAGAGACGTAGACGGAGACGAAGAAACCCTTTCGGCTGCCAGTTGCCTTCTCACTCTTTGCATACTTAAGGGCGCGTCCGGTTAACCCCAAAAGACACACACGCACACTTGCTTCAGGGCGGGCAGGGGGCGATACTCGGCTCGGCCAGGACATCCGCACAAATCAACAAACCATGACAACGGCATATTTCACATATGAACCAGGGCAGGGCAGAATCGAAGGGGGAGTGGCTGTAAATTATTGCAAATCACTAAAACCAACAAAAAGAAACTGCACAAGCCGCGAACAACCACCGCGCTGGCGAAAGGGGCACAAGGCGCAGGCGATGTAATTGAATTCAATCAAAATTGTTTGGTCCATCAAACAGACAATTACAAGCAATACATTCTGCCAATATCTGGAAGCCCGAAAAAAGGATAACCCAACAATGGCAACAATCGCAGCATAAAAGCAACAGCGGTAAGGGGAAACAAACAAGCGCAAAAAAAAAGCCAAGAAAAACAGCAACCCCTCTGCCTTTTTTCGTGGCATTTTCATAAAGTTGTCAGTCAAATCATTCACCCCCACCAAACCCGACCATGATATGACCATATGCCTGAAGTGAGTCCACCATATCGAAACGAGGAACACACACGTAGACAAGCAATTTGTCAATCGGTCGATTTGATGAGCTCCCCGAAGGATTAGGGTATCGACTTATGCGACGAAAGAGTTGCCAGAAGGGATGTGCAATCAGTGCGATAGTTTCGATAGGCGAGCTAAGTAGATTTGCAAGCGGATTACGTTTTTCTTCTCTTTCAGAAATTGCATTTAATAAATGTTTGACTGATTAATTGAAATCATAGCGAGGCTTTGCTTTTATTACTCAGTTTGATACGTTTTATTTTGTTAACTGAGTGGTATTTCGATTTATCGATTGCTTGCGGCGTTGCCATGTGCTCCGATTAATCTATTCAAATATTGTTTGAAGTAATCTGTTATTTATTGAATTTGCTCTCTTTTCATTTCGCGAAAACGCTTTCCCTTCCGCCAGCGCCTTTTTCAATTCCATCTTCAAGCTCTCGATGGCTTTTCCATTGCTGCCCATCCACGTGCTTTGCTTTTTTGCCAAATCACTTGACCAATTTGTCAAGTGGCACTTAAGCGTGTGCGTCTGCCTTGGTCCCGAACTCAGAGCCCCCACCCGAACCCATCTATGCCGATACTCTAGTCCATCCCCCGGCCGGACTATCTCGGGGTTGAAGCGTGATGCTTGTAGTCGTCTTGTTTGCGGTGGTCTTTTGAGAGTTTGCCATTATCCTGGCTACAATTTGCATGCATTGTGGTGGGGTCCATTTATCCAGTTATCCTTCCCCCCCTCCCCTCCCCATCCCATCCCAATCCGACTTCAGTTCCGACAGTATCATCTTGCGCTACTACAGCTATTCATCCATACATCCATGGTCGTTGCGACTATCCCTGCTACTGTGATAAAAAAGTCACTTGTCATTTCTTTTCTCCCTCTCCACCAACTGGCTGGCCACTTATGCCCGGCTATTTACGTACGTTTTTTATGATTTTATTAGCTGCAAAAACAAGCAATTTTGCTACAATGTTTATTGGTTAGTGTTTGCAACTGGGATTCGGTATAGAACTGCGAACTGGGATTGGAGATCCGAAGGGTTCGGTCTGCCTCTTGATGTGCCCTTAAAAATCATAAGCGTGAGCTATGTGAGCCGAGAGGGTTGCTTGCCTCGACCTCGCATATGGGACATGGACGTAGATAAGCATGTAGAGCGTGTGGGTGGGTTGAAGGAGGAGGCGTGGCCGGGTTGCCAAAAGGCAAATTGCGTCAGCGATTTGGCCTGATTTGTGTGATTTCATTTGATTTGATTTGATTGTGTGCAATGTCAGGGACGGGCCACGAAAGGGAAGGGCACGAAAAGGAGCTGCAATTATGAGTTGTATTCAGAGAGGTTCCTGCTTTCAAAGAGCTGCAATTGCCAAGTAGCTCACTATCGCGATAACATCGATCCTTAGCTGATTAAAGAGCAACCGAAACTGGGCCATGTAATTGCCATTTGGGGCGTAGCAGGGCCGACCTTATTGATCAGGTGGCGCGTCGTACCGAGGGTAGGGCTACGGCAACGCAGACGTCTTCATTTCAATTGTTGTCTGCCACCCCGTGACGAGGCTGGGCACGAGACGCGTTTGCTTTTAATTGCCCACCCCAGCCCCAGCCGCGTTCCCAACTGCTCCAGCAACATCCTGGACTGACCATTTCATTAACTGGCGCAGCCCAAACGAAAACGTTGCGGCGATTAGTTCACAGTCATAACACACGGCTGCGTTTCGTCCTCGCCCTCCTCCTGTGTCCAGCTACCCCCTCTGGCTGGAGACCAAGCTAAACTATAAAATTTTATGTGTTTCTACAGGCTACTCACACACACACGCACACACACTCTCGCACACACGCTCAATTGGTTTCTGCTTTTTTCCATGTTTGCAGGTAGTTTAAGCTTCCCCCCCTGCCCGTACCGACCATGTGCTGCCGCTGCTGCCTCGTTGCCGTCGTTCGCCAAATTGCGCAAAATGTTAACAAGCAATTGAGCAGACAAACAAACAACTGTTGAGGCCAGGGGCGGTGTGATGGGAGCGCGGCGGGGCGGGACAGCCAAGGTGGCACAGGCCAAGCAGCTGTCGATTGCCAAAAGGTGGCGGGGGCGCGGGCAGGGGGCCTGTGCTGTCTTGGCTGCAATTGGAGCCCGTGCGTTGATTAGTTTAACGCGCCCAACGTTGCGGAAAGTTGCGACGGCTGCTCATTAAATCGAACCGCGCCGCCTTTTGGCTTATTAGTTGCAATGTGTCCCCGCTGGGCTGCCAGCCCCCGCGCCGCCACTTCCGTTTCCGGCTGCTGCCCTATAAAATTCCATTTTATATCGAGTTGCTGCCGCTGCTGCTGCTGTCCTGCACGCTCTTTACGAGCTGTAAATGTCCGATCAAGGCGGGCGGGCTGCTTCTTGAATTACCTCATACTTAATACACTTTAATACCGGCTGCATTAGCTTTAGTGCGGGCTTGGTCTGCATTTTGTGACTAGAAACTGAACAGAGCACCGGAAAAACACTTTAGTTTTAACCGAATAGAGCGCAAGACAAAGTTGGTATGCCCTTAAGTGGTCAATTACTGCAGCTATGTCAATGAATTTTATTTACCATATATTTAAATATATTTTCTTAGTTCTGACCATGTTTCATCCCATTTGGCGTACTAAAACTGTTGATTTTCTCAATCCGCGTGCAGCCTGAACTCGAACTCGTGTCTCCTGCCACGTCGATAGTTACGTCTGCAGGTGAAAAGCAATCTTGTTCCCTGCCTTATTGCTTGGCTACAGCCCTGTTCAATCCGCGGATGCCAAGTACTTTTAATATGCTTCTCCCATGTCTGCCCGCTCCCCTCCACTCCGCTCTCTGAAGCCAAAGCTTTCCTGTCAATATTGACTCGTTGCGTGGAAATCGCGCAACTTTTCGGGCCTCTGGCATAATAACTGTCAAAAATCTTTCAAATTTTAATCAACTTTATTTTTAGCTGTGCTATTTGCTCTGGCATACATTGGGCCTCCCCCGTCCATCTATCCCTCCCTCCTACTTGGCCACACCCCCTGTCTTTGCCTACATGGTGCGTCTTGTGTGCGTGTAAACTTTGCAGTCTTCTGTTTTTTCATAGCCAAACAAATATGAAAATGTGTATGTAAATGTGTGACAACTCTGCCGCCCCCTACCCACCCTGCCTGGCACTTTGTCTGTCTCTCTCTCTCTGTTTCTCTGTCTCTCTGTCAATCTGCTTGCCTCCTGGTCCCACTGTCTGTTTGTCTATGCACGCCGAAAAGTATTAAAGACGCATTTAATTAAGTTGAAATTGTTGGCAAAGTGACTGGGTTGGGGGGGGGAACTGGGTAATGTGGCCAAGGAGTGGGGACAGAAGTGGCACAGCAGAGCGATGAAGATGGTGCCGAGGCTAAAGCCTCGAAAGATGACGCAGCTGGAGGCAAGTTATTTCCCAAGATTTTCGAGTTAATCATATGAGTGTTGCCTTTTCTGCTTCAATGTGGATTAAAGTGCGAGGTGGGTGGAGAAGGGAGTGAGTGAGGGGAAGGGACAGGGGCAGGGTAACGGCAAGTTCTCAAACATTGCATATACTGAGAGCAATCTTGTGATTCTTTATCCGTCGCTAGTTAAGCGCTGAAAGTCGTAAGCAATTAAAAATTGTTGATTTCGCTGCGAGGGATTCATCGGCAGCCATTTTATCTCACCCTCTGCCAACCCCTTATGCTCAGTCAAAGCTGTCAAATGGCAAACGCCTTCCGCACCCCCTCCCCCCCGTTCCCCATCCACTGCTCATTGCGGCGCGTGTTGTTTGTCAGAAAATTTAACGCGTAAGTGGAAAAGCATAAAAACAACACGGAAAATTCGATGTAGAAAACAGCGAAAAGAAAAAAAAATGTTGTAAAAATTATCAAAGAAAATTTGTAGAACCCACCCGAGCGACCAGAGCATTGATAAGACAGTCATCCCGAGACCGGAAAAAAGCACAGCCAAAGCGAACCCAATCTGAATCCGCATTCGCCGCTTCCCCCTCCGCCTCCGCCTCCTCCTCCCTCTTCTTCTGCTCGCGCAAACGAAACGTGTAAATGGACTTTGGGCGCCGTTGACTGACTGACTTACCACCCCCTCCACACTTCCCCACTCCACTCGTCACTCAAATGCAAAATGGCGATTATTCATAAATCATTAAACACCATTTGGCAATGCGCTGGGCGGGGTGGGGCGGATGGGCGATTGAGGGTGGCGGAGTGCGTCGTGGTCGCTGCTGCTGCCTTTAAATTTTTATCGCTTTCCCAACAAAACTGGCAAAGGAAAATTCCTAATGAGCCAAGAAGAAAAAACGAAATAAATGGCAGCAAAAAATGTTGAGAAACTTCGGAAAAAATCAAAGGCCGCTTCTGACCGTTGCAGGGGGACGGGAGGGCAGAACGGGCTCCGGGTAGGTTGGAAAATTTCGCGGACTTTTTAACAAGGCGCCCAGGCAGAAGGCAGAAGGCAGAAAGCAGCAGCAGCAGGCTCAGGCGAAGACATTAAAAATTTTGTTTGATACTTTGGCCGCCGCTGCCAACGTCGCTGTCGCCGTCGCAGTCGCTGTTCTGGTCGTTTGATTTCCGCTTCCGCTTGCCGTTGAGATTAAAAAACATTTTTCCTGCACTTTTTTCCTCGTTTCCCTCATGTTTTCACTGCGACAGCGACCGCTGCTGCTGCTGCTTCTTTTTTTTACGTTTCGCTGGCTGCGCTTCTATCTGCGTATCTGTGAGATACATTAAATTAAAAATTCATCTTTAATCAAAAATTATTGTTGGCATGCGCAAGACAAAGTTACCGTGGCCGTTGCCGCTGCCGCTGCCGCTGCCGCTGCTGTCTGGGCATCTCTCCCCTCCTCCAAGGTGCTGGCCCCGCCCGCTTTGCCGGCCGGAAGGTGGATCAGACCGCAGTGGTGCTTAAAAGCCGGGCAAATATAGTTGACAATATATCAAAGTTTTTTGGCAGCTCGGTGGGCGGGGCAGGGGAGTTGGGTCGCGCCATATTGTAATTGCTGTTGTTGTGGCTAAGCTGGGGGCAGGCGCGGCTGATCGGGAGCAGCTGCAGCCGATAAGCGCACAATGGAGGCACAATTAGGCGGACGAAGAAGCTTGTTAGATAGGTAGTAGCTGGATAAGGAATTAATGTTATCCACCACGATGATATCAAAAAGGCAATTGACTAAAGAACTTCTCTCACTCTACATAAAAGAAAGTCAATACAAGCGAGAAGCCATTGCGAATAAGTTTCCGAGTCGCTTATCCGGTGAGACTTATACTTTCTATCTATCGCTTAATTATCGACTGACTATCGAAAGTTATTTTGACTACTATTCAGGAATCTTCTTGAAGAATCCTCTCAATATTGCTTAACTTTAGTTTAACTATCAACGGACTATCGGACTTCCTTTTCTAGCTCTTTACTCTCCAATATACCTCCTATCTTTCCTCTTCTTAAAATAAACTCAATACTATCGTGTAACGATCGCCTTACTATCGGCTGACATTGTTTCTGATGCAACGCTTCATTTTCCCGTCCCAAGCCCACTTCTTTCGTAACCCTTCACACTCTAGTTTAGCGTTTCTTTCTGCCATCTCAACCCTCGCTTTGCTTTGCTTTCATTTTACACCGCTTAGCATGCTAAATGAGTATCAAAATACATCCCCTAACCCGTTTCAACATACATTCCACCTAAGCCTATCAATTTTGTTTGTGTTTTTGGAAAATTCAGTCGATTTAAGATGCCGTTATCAGCAACTGGCATAATCAACAGACAGACAGGGCGGCCGACAGGGAGACAGGGAGACGAGCGTGCCCATTAAACTCAAAGGGAACCAGCAGCAATGATGCCTTCAAGTCAAGTTACAACAACTGAAACAAGCAGCGCAATAAAAGCATGCACACGCATGTCACACACCCACACATGCACACACACACACACTCCAAGCGATTTGCCTATCAGAAAGTTTTGATCTTTGATTGTGTGAGGCGGCTTTTTAACTAATTTGCAACACCTCCCCCGGCCGCCTGCACCTGGCCCACAGACGCCACAACAGGACATACACTCTCTACCCAATTGACAGGCACACCCTCCGCACACACACTCACGCAGTCTCACACACCCACACCCACTCACATACACACACGCCCGCCCCAGCATCAAAACGCGCGAAAACCGCATGCAAAACGCGTCACATGCAGTCGCTGGGGAATTAACAGCCCACAAGCCACACACACCATCCCCCTCCTCGCTCCTCGCTCTTCACTCTCCACTCACATATTTTGCATACGTTCGCGTCGCTTAAGCCGACATACCCCTCATTGCCCTACCCCCTCCCGCGGCATTGCCTTTATTTGCGCAATATTTTTCTGATAATAACAAATTCGCGAATATGTTTATCTGCGTTTTCATTGCCGTCTTTCGCCGTCTGCTTCACTTCGCGGCATTCCTTCTGCCCCGTTTCGCTCTCTTTCAATCTTTATTTTTCTGATTCCCAAACTCCTTGCAGCTTCTCCTTGTTGTTGTAGCTGCTGTTGATATGGAGCTTTGGTCGATGGTTGTGGGGTTTGTTTGGATTTGTCGGCGTCGCGCGTTTTTTGCCATTTGCCCGCGCGCGCGCCACTAATTCCATTTGAGACGTAACGAAAACGAAAATGACATCAATTTATTTGTGTATTTTCTTGTTGTTCCTTTTTTTATTATTTCTTCCTTTCTTTCGGGTGACAATACGAGTCTGCCAAGTGGCAAGGGCCGGGGAGGGAGAGAAGGGCGAGTGGGAGTGTGTGTGTGTGCTGAATTGGATTTCCTGTTTCCATTGCAAACAGTTTAAAGCAGTTCACTCGGTTAGGCACACACAAGTTGATTCGGTTGATTCAAATGCATTCGAATTGGAGCAACTGAACTTGTGAGTGAGAGTGACTCGTTTGACTCTATGAGGGAGCAGTAGGCATGCAGTTCGTACTTAACCGAATTGTAGAGGTTTCTATTAGTTTTTGCTTCTCATTTCTATTCATGATCTATGAATACAGTGGAGCTCTGAGTAACTTGCAAGTGAGTGCGTAATTTATTTGAATAAAGGCATTCATGGAAAGTCTTACATGATTTGTTCGAATGGAAAGGTTTATCTATAGACGTAGAGATGGGAACTACTTAACTTAATCAAATATCTTTCCATACATTCCTCAGATTTGGCAATATTCAGCAAATATGCAAATTAAAATAAGAGATACACTACAATTCATATGCAGTAGCCCCAAACCACTCCCACTCTGTGCTCTTTCGTTTCCACCTCTTTGTCCTTCCAATTCCCCCTCCCCCCCCACCACCACCACCACAACCAATTCGCCCTACACACCCTGCACGAAGTTACGCTCGTCCTCAAGTGACTCGTCTCGGCGTCTCCTATCGGCCTCCATCAGCATCAACTCGTTGCTCCAACGCGCGCAAGCAGGAGAGATGCGGTGGAAGGGTGCAGGAGAGGCGGCCAAAGTTAAAAATGCAAACAATAACAACAATTACACCCAAAGGATCAGTTGAAAAGTCAATAAACTCCAGTGTGGCGGGCGGACAATGAGCTGGGCCTGAGCTGAACCGAACCGAGCCACATCGCACCGAAACGGAGCGAAACGATACGAAATGGATTGGTATGGAATGCGATGCGGCGGAGTTGGTGTTGCTGCTCTTGTTGCTGTTGCTGCTGTTGTTGCTGCTGCTGTTGTTGCTGCTGCTGTTGTTGAAGCGGACGCTACAGGAACGCGCCAAAAAGCAACCGCAAAGTAACCGCAAAAAGCAAACAACAACAGCAGCAACAACAATGCACAGGAGAGCGCAACGGGCGACCACACAGGACGCTCCCAACCCTGTCGACGGCGCGAACCCCTTTCTACGCCCCTTCCATCACCCTTGCGCTGCTGCCCCCGCCAATTGCCCCGCGGCGTAAACCTTTTCCGAGCAATTTTTATGTGTGTTTTTTTGTGTTATTTACAAAAGCCATAAATCAATTGGACACGCCACACACACACACACTCACACACACACACATGCATACACAGAGAGAACTTTCCACTTATATACGAATGCAAATCTATTTTTAAATGCGAAATAATACGAATCCACCCGAAAGAAAGATAGAGATTGTTCGAGCAGGACGGGCGGAACTGCGGGGTAGGGTAAGATAGACCCCGCGGCAATGCGTTGGAAATCGCGCGCTGTGAAAAAAGGGCAAAAAATGCCGCAAAAAATAAGCGAAAGGTCGAAAAGGAAAACTAGACAGAGAGAGAGAGAGAGAGAGAGAGAGAGTGAGTGAGAGAGAGAGAGGGAGGGAGAGAGACAGAAAGAGGGAGTGCGAGAGAGCTGCCGCGAGCTAGCCGGCAAACGGACGAAGGCCACGCGGGAAAAGCCGCTGATACGACATGTGGGAAAAAGTCGAAAAGCGTAAAAGTCGGAGGGAAAATCGTCGTCGAGCGAGCAGAGCAGCAGCAGCGCAGTCGGAAGAGAGTCAGCACGAGTCGGCAAGGAGTCGCAGTTGGAGTCGCAGTCGCAGTCAGAGTTGAAGTTGGAGTTGGAGTTGGAGTTGGAGTGTCGCGCAGTTGGGCAGTCGCCGCTGCTGAAAGGGCAAAGAGCACGGCAGCCGGGCTGGAGAAGGGGGCGAAGATGCGCCGCCGTCGACCGCCCGCTGGCAATAAAGGAGAAACACGAACAATAAAAATTCAACAGCAGCGGCAGCAGCACGTCGAGAACGGGTTGCATAGTCGAAGAAGCAGCAGCAGCAGCAGAAGCAGAGGCCGAAGAAGGAAGCAAACCAAACAAAAAAAAAAGTTGACTGCAAAAAAAAAACTGACACACTTTGAAACCCAAATGCGGGGGAGCAGCGCAGGATTCGGTCTACCAAGAAATCGGCAGTTTGCACAGCAGGCACAGATTCGCAGGGTAGTGGTTCGCCGGCCCTCGGGGGGCAGGGTGCTGGCATTAGGCGCGCGCCTGTTCGACATTCGTTTTGATAGACTGACACGCATGTCCTGTGCGAATCCTTTGGCCGCAAATCGGGCGAGAACAAGCCGAGGCACAAATCTGATATCCGCATGACAGAATGTGGGACCCTGCAGCAGATTCGCACGGCCAGAACTGGCAAAGTGGCTGGCTTAAGGGCTTACGGGGATATCTTGGCAGTTTACCCACAACTTAAAACAAGTTAAGGGGTTTTCTGCTGAAGATAGGGAAATCTGGAAGAGTTCTCTGGCATAAAAAGATAAAGAAGAAGATATCGTAGATGAAAGTAGTAATAGTTCGAGCAAAGCTTAACCCTATTGAAGATTAAAAGAAATTTTTTATGTAACTTGGAGAATATTAAAATATATATTACATATATCATTAATTTATCACATTTTATCTATATTTTCAGAAAATTTGGTAAATATCACACACATAACATTATAGATCAAATTTTCAATAAAGAACTGACTAGAAACTAAGGAAATTGAAAATATCTCGGAAATGGCGTATGGTAATTTCATGCTATACCACACCGTGAGCATGGTGAACTCCATGATCTTTTAGGCATTGCCCCGGAGTGGCAAGTCAGGTGCATAAAACAAACTATTTGCGTTTTATCAAAAGATTTTTTCACGCGTCGTTGACAAAATGAAACGTGGCAAAAACGAAATGGAGCAGGACGTAGGGGGAGGAGGGAGTAGGTGCGGTGCAGGGTCCGGAGGACGCGGGGAGGGGCTTACAGGTTGCCAAAGCCAGCAAAGGAAGCAAGCCAAGGCAAGCCACGATGATGACGATGATGAAGAGCAAAAGGAAGCGGAGCTGTAGTAGAACTGCGACTGGAACTGTAGCTAGAGCAGAAGGTGGAGCAGGACGTGGAGGTGGGCAGGAGACGGCGCGCCATCAACTGCAGAACGCATGACGGAAACATGCTTTGCTGAGCGTATGCGCCCGTGGGCCGTAGGGGCTAAGGGTTTGGGGCAGCTAAGAGAGGGGGAGGCAGCAATGAGTTGGTGACAAAAAATAGATGGTGCGCACTTATTCAAATTAACATAAATCAAAAGAATTTGCAGCGCATGAAATATGAGCGAGACGGAGAAGGCGACAGAGTGAATGGGAGCGAGAGAGCGCGAGGAAGAGCGAGCGGTGTAGCGGGAGAAACAGGTGAAGGAAGCTGACGATGAGCGAACGAGGGAAAGGAAAGACAGGCGAAAAGAAGAAGAGTTGCCGCTTTGAGACCACAGCAAAGTCAAATGAATGCGGCATAGGTGACTGGAGAGCGACTAGCCGAAGCTGAGATATGATATGATATATGTTTTAGGTAATCAGCCAGTGATATATGCAATAAACGACAAACTTACTGATCTATCCGTTCGATTGTGCTTAAGACACAGTACTAGATGCATTTCATCGATAACGATCTACTCTACAAATGCACAGATGCTCTAGGGTGAGAGCATCTCGGCTTCGGCATACCCAGATATGCTGAAATTCACTCTGGCTTCTTTTAATCCATTCACTCTTTCTGCTTTATCATTTGCAACGTTCTCATGCCGGAACAAAACTAAAAAAGAATCGCAGATCTCGACTTTGGCGGAAGCTGCTCTACGCTCCATATGTAAAAGCCCGAAAGTAATGTCGCTCTGCGTGTGCGTGTGTCAGTGTGTGTGGCGGATGTCTGTAAGTGTGTGTGTGTGTAACGTTAACATTTTGCGATTTTTCATAATTTTTTGAGCGAGTTTTTCACACCTTTTGCTGGGCTGGCGACAACGTCACTGCGTCGCGACGGTTTCGCATCATTTGCTCCGTTGTTGAGCATTTCCATTTCCATTGCCACTTCCGTTTCCGTTGATTTGTTGCCGCTGCCGCTGCTGCCCGTAGCCAAAACGGGCACGTCACGTGGGGCGTGGCAGGATGTGGCTGCTTAAAACGCCGCACGCAGCAAAAGGAGTAGAACGAAACGAAGCCTTTGGCAGGGCCAGAGCCAACGCCAACGCCTCAGTTTATGCTGCACATAATTTGTAACAAGTTTGCACCCACACACACACAGAGAGAGAGAGAGTACAGCCCCCTCTCCTCTCTTTCTTTTCCCCGTACATAGGTGGGTGGGACAACGACTGAAGCGTGCACAATCGCGGCATGCATTTGCTCCAAATCGCTCGAATTTAAAATAAACCCTCTCTCAATGCCCGCCTACCCTCGGGCAAGACCAGGCTCAGAGCCAGCCCAGCCCCCTTTAAGTTTATAACGCTTCATCGTCATTCCACTTTTCTTCTTATTTCTTTCTAGCTATTCCTCTTTTTTGTATATACGCGAATATAAATGAAATTTTTGTTGTTTGGACGTGACACATTTAGTTTGAATATATGACGACAGTCGTCGTCAGTCGTCAGTCGTCAGTCAGGCGCGCATTGGCTCGTTAAGTGGACGTAGGTAGAGGGAGGGGTGGGGGTGGGGAGGGGATGTGCCAGCGAGAGGGAGAGGAAGGGTGATGGGTTATGGGTTATGGGAGACAGCAGATTCGGGCTGGACTGCTAACGAGAAAGTGCAGAAGACTGTGACTTAGACGACAAACGCAATTTGAATGAGAAATGCTGAAAGATTAACCAACGCTAGTCATGGATTCTAGGTGACTTTTTCGAAATTGAGAAACACCCTAACCCTATAACAAATAATTCTACTTGAAAATAGATAAGGAAAAAATGACAAGACGTAGAAAGAAGAAATACATGCAAGTGAGCCAGATATGTGAATAAATGCAGGGATGGATGGATGGATATACATTTTTGTTAAATAAATAAGAAGTTAGATAAAGAATTAACACTGAGATAGTTCGAAATTTATAAGGATTGGTAGGTTAATAGATTAATAAAGGGTTGCATTGTTAGCAGGGCAAATTAGAAGATATATAGACCGATTAATGATAAATAACAATGCCGAGCGCACTCATTAATTCTTCATTAAATTCCCTCCAACTTTAAACAGTATTTGAAGTTTTTCTCCTACTCTAGATCAATCAAAGCCCCGCTTGACATTCCTGCTGCTAAGTAGCCTGCTGCAGTCGCTCTAATCTACCCTTCCCTTACACCTTTCGCAGCAGCAGGCCTGCCTCCCCGCCGAGCTGGCACACTTCATTTCCCGATGCCGACGTGAAGCCATAAGTCACCAGTACTCAATGTCAGCCCAATGAACTGCAAGTGGCACAGTCTGAGCTGGAACTAAGCGCAAACCACGTGATGTGAGTGCTGCGCCCCTCCATGCCCCATGCTCCTGCCACCCCATCCCCTCGGCACGATTCCACGCAATGCAAGTGGAGTCGGCGTCGCGTTATTTGTGGAATTTCTTGAGTACATTTCGATGATAAGCAGCAGCCGGCAGCACAGGCAAACACATGTGCGAGAAGGGGGAGGGTTGAGAGGAGTAGATGCTGCTTGAGTTTTCTTAACAATTTGTCATGCATGGAACGCCAAATATGCCGAAAGGAGAAAAATGTATTAAAAGCAACCGCCCAACAGTCGAAGATGTAGAAATGCGAGAAATGCGCAAATAAATCATTTCTTTTGCGTGCCTTTTTTCCCATCTCTGTGTGCGAGAGTGTGTGTGTGTGTGTGTGGGTCGCATAGATAGGCAGCATAGAAGGTCTTGGGCCTGGGCCGGAGTCGGAGTCGGGGCCGGGGCTCGGGCTCGTTGGCTGTCTGAAGTAGTTTTGGTTTCGCAGGCACTCGAAATATTTTCACGTGTCTCGAACAAATGTCAAACACACGCACAGCTTGGCACAGGGAGAGCAGGGGGAGGGAGTAGCAGAGCAGGCAGGGGCAGCACATAAATCAAAAATTGCATTTGCACAGGCAGATAGACAACGCACACACACAGACACATCTGTGAGTGGAAGGCATGAGGGGGATCAGCTCGAGAAAGTATTGAAATGTAACGCATTTATTTTCATTACAGCCTGCCCGCAAAAGTATGCTATGCAAAAGGCGCAGCGCACTGAGAGGCCCTCGTTGCGTGCGTGTGTATTTGCGGGCGTATGTGTGTGTGTATGTGTGCGCGTCACTAATGTGAAAGTCGGCAGCCCTTTAAGCCGCTGCCGTTGAGCTATAAGCACTTTATTGGATCATCAGACTTATTTTGATATGTGGCCAAATATGAAAAAACTCACACACACGCGCGCTCACACACGCATACGTATGTGTGTTTGTGCGGCAGGCATTGACATTGTGCAAAGCAGAGCACTGCGCCGGGGCTCATAAATTCTTGTCATGCGGCCGGCGACAAGGACGCTTGAAGTCGATGTCAGCTTTTGCTCAAGTTATTTTCATTTGTGTAACATTTTTGCATACTTTACGGCGCATTTGACGCACGTATGCATGAGTGTGTGTGTTGGTGAGCGTCGGCGTCTGCGTGTGCGTGTGCATGTGCGTCTGCATGCTCTTTTGCCTACTACTTTTTGACAAATCTACTTAGACATTTCTTTGGTTTTGCTTTGTTTATTTATGTTTATTTGTGATTTATTTCGATAACATAATAAATATCATTCTCGTCTACGTGCCAGCACGTGAGTGTGTGTGTGTGTGTGTATCATGTCTGCGTGTGTGTCTGAGTATTATTCGTAGCTCACTTAGCACACTTATTCATGAATATGCTGAATACGAAGCTCTGCTGGGAAGAACACAACGCTGTGTCTCGCTACTTGTCGGCCGGGGTCAGTTGTCGATGGTATTAGGGAGTCCATATTTATAGCATAAATACCTTATAAGCATTGTGTTTGTTATATTAATATTGGATCGACAACTGAACAAATCTAAACGTTTTTGCTGAGCCTCCAACACGCATAACTATGAAGGAAAATGGAATGAGCTCGTGCATCGATAATACTGAAACAGTAATCTATTTAACTTGTTTAATGCACCTGTGTTGGTTGACGAACACTCGAAGACATTGCTTACTTATTCACAGGGTATTTAGCAGTCGAGTGCGCTCAATTATAGCATGCTGTACTGGTTTTCCCTCCCATAAATGCAGCCAGCTGCTTTATCCAGCCTTAGCTCACCTCACACTGCTGCATTTGCATCGTCGATATCTCAATCAACAGCCAGACCCATCTTGGCTCCTCCCTTCCCCTGCACTCTACGCCCCTGGCCAGCTGTCGAAATCAAATTATGGCAAAATTCCCATTAGTTTTAATGGAGCTGCTCGCGATGCCGCTACGCAACGCTATCAAAACGCTGCAGGTGAAATGTGGCGAGCATTTCGATAGACAATTTCTGCGTTTTCCCATTTTCTTTTCAATCTCGCTATCCATCGCACTCCCTCTCCTTCTCTCTCTCTCTCTCTCTCTCTGTTGCTTGCCTCTATTACTTGCGTTGTATCACTAGTGGCCATTTTTATGTAGCCGCTGCGCTGTTTTTCTCATTTTCCATTTATTTATTTTTTATTATTATTTTGCTGTTGTTGTTGCACTGTTTCACCTAACCATCCCCCCTCCCCCTTCTCTCGCTCTCACTCCTCTTCCTGCCGCAAAAGGAAGCAGGAAATATCTCTGGCTGGCCGCGCACTCTCGTCTCGTCTCGTCGCGTCTCGTCTCTCTTTCTCCCCGTCGTTGTCGTCGTCGTCTTCGTTCTTATAAATGACAATGCCTCATCGCGCAATTTGTTTACCTTACTTTCTTGTGGGGTGGCTCTTGTTCTATTCCTCCTCTTCTTCCGTATTCTTCTGCTGCTGCTTCCTCCTCTTCTTCTTCGGCTTCTTCGACTTATTCTTTTTTTCGGGCCACAACGAACACAACAACTACAGCAAGAGGAACAACATCAATTTTGAAATTGCTACATTAGTGTTGCCCACTTAACAAGTTTAAGGGGGCCCTCGGCTTGGGACACCCATTCCATTCGCTCGCTATCTGCCCTCCCTGCTGCCCGTCTCTCTCACTCTCTCTCTCTCCCCCTGCGCTGCGCGTATTAAAATTGGTGATTAATTTTTACGCTCAAAATATGCAAATGTTGCATTGATGAATACATTCACTGGGCACCGGTCCGCCGCGGGGGCGTGGCATCTTCATCTGGGGCGTCACTTCATTTTCTACTTCATTGCCAAAGTTCGACGCGAGGGACGCGTCCGCAG
This sequence comes from Zaprionus inermis, assembly GCA_018151445.1. Lineage (NCBI taxonomy): Eukaryota > Metazoa > Arthropoda > Insecta > Diptera > Drosophilidae > Zaprionus > Zaprionus inermis. The sequence continues at coordinate 6,710,058 of JAECXD010001688.1, read as the reverse complement.
GGAATTGCGAGAGCGCCCGTTTCACTTCGTCTTTCTCTTTGTCGATTTTAACGCACTTTTCTCAAGGAAATGAAAAATTTTATGTCATATTTTTTATTTAATTTTTTTTGCTTTTTTCTGCGGCGCACCCGCCCTCCCCAAGTGGGCGTGTGCGTGGCCAGCGGCCAAATTGATTATGGATGAACGCAGCTCAGCGCGGCGCTGCACGGCGCGTCGTGTCACGTCGCGTCGCAACGTGGCGCAATTAACATTATTTTTAATTCCAAGCTGCCCACTTTCGGGCGCCGCTAATGAAGCATGCAAATCACCGAATCTGGACGAAAAAGGAACGGAAAGTGGAATGGTGAAGAGAGATGAAGAGTGGGGAGAGAAGGGGAAGAGCGATTGCCGACCACGGCTGATAAGTTGTGCTCGTTCCAGCGCTTAACTTAATTTTCTCTATTAGTGTCGAATTTTTAATCTATTTCGCGGCAATTGATATGCAAATCACAGCAGAAAAAACCCGAAAAGAAGACAGCAAGAGAGAGAGAGAGAGACAGAGAGAGTGAGTGGAAAGGCGATGCCTCATTGCGTTGCCTACTTTCGAGCGCCTGGCTGAAATTCGTATGCCATAACGAAGGAATTTGTTGTGACATCAACTAACAGCATAATTATCATAGCTGAGGCGTGGCTTGTTAGCTGTATGGATGAAGAAATAACGCAAACATTATGTATATTCCTAATCAGCACGGTAAGGCAAGTCGATGAAGTCGTCAAAGTCAACAAACATGATTGAAGATTCTTCGCTTTTTTCTTTATCAGATGCCTCTGCTTCGTGACATAATACACAGACATTTCTGCCAGGGTTGCCCCCGTTACAGCCAAACGATTTTCCCGATTTCCGCTGACTTTGCTAGAGTTGCCACCTACTCTCAAAGCTATCATATTCGTCTGCAGACGCTGACACGAATCTTGGCAAGCAGACCCCAAAGAGGCGCAGCAGCAGCACTCAAAGGGCGAGCAGGGAGTGCAGTGAAGTGCCGTTAGGAGCCCAAAACAACAAGCGTAGCAACACGAAGAAGTGAATTTTCCTGCTACATCCCTCGCCAGACCCCCCTGGAGCAAACTGCTTGGCTGCTGTTGTGCTGCCCTTTTTGCATTAAGAAATTAAAATCCGCGCGGCAAAAATGCACGGAAAAGCGAGAAAAAGTCAGTGGGAGAATGGTAGAGGAGCAGATAGGGAAATAGAGAGAGAGAGGGAGAGAGAGAGAGAGAGAGAGCGCGCGCGAGAAAGAGAGGGCAGCGCGAGCAACAACAGAGGCTGCACATGTGGCGTGCGCGCTCTCGACGCCTTCATCCAGCGAGTGTTTTGTTATTTTTGTAGAAGTTTTGTAATTGCGGAAATGGCAACTGCTTCAGCTGGTGGCGGCTGCAGCGGCGGCAACAGCGGTGGCTGTGGCAGTGGCAGGACGATGCCTTCGTCGCGGAGTCGGTTGCTCAAGTGTTCGATATGCGGGACGCTGGCGGTGGAGCGCGACAGGGGCACGTGGCATGCAAACTTACAAAACTTGAAGTTATGGACGCGTAAATTGAAAATACACATGAGCACAAACAAGCCAACTCACGCAGACAGAGACACTCACACACAGAGCGACACACATGCACAGGTCTGCTGGTGTGTAACTCACACACATGGCAGACAAATAGCTGCAACATGTAGCGCGTTCTGCTTCACATTATTGAAACTATAAATTTCTAGCAGCAATCTTTTGCGGCCAGACAAGCCCAGGCGCCAACGGGGTCCTGGAGAGGGTTGGGGGGAGGAGAGTAAGGCAGGAAGAGAAGGGCGAGCAGGAGCATCACACGGGGCGTACAGGACCAAGAGGCATGCCAGTTTATATTTGTTTTTGCATTGTAGTTTTAAGCACCGCGAACGCAGCTTGGCTTGGCTTCCTCCCCCCGCCCTGCTCGACGCTTCATGAGGCTGTTCGCAGTGTTTCTTGCGTCAATGTTGTGGTCGAAAAGTTTTCTCATTTTGCGTGGCAACGGCAATTCCCCATTTTCATGCACTCGCATTTGCATGCCGCGCCTGAAAGTAGGCAACGCATTGCAGATGGATGGCTGAAGGTCTTCATCAATCAATGTTCGGCAGGTAATTGGCGCTGTTGGCAGTTTGAAATGTGATGAAACGTGGAAAACTTTGAAAGCAAGAACAATTTTACTTTGATTTTTCAAGTTTATCTCCTCCGTTTGTCTGCCCAATCCCGCTAAGTTTCTGTCTCGCCCTCGCCCTGCCTGCTTATGAAACATATTTCTCATACGAGTATAAGCTTTACGCATTTCTTATCCTTAGCATCGTATTTCTGCCCCGCACACAGATTCATCCAAGGCGCACACACGCTCTCAGCTCGTTGGAGGACATGTTTGTATGGTGTATTAGCGCATCAAAGAAATTGATAATCTCTTAATAAGCAGCCGCCAAGACGGTCGGGCAAACAGAGCCAAATCGCAAGGATGCTTTGGGTATTAATAATCGCAGGGAAGCCCAAAAGCCAACAAGAAGAACTTCAAAGTGCCCGCAGAGCTGGACACGTGAGCGGACCATATAGTAGCATTAGCTGTGCCAGATGGAGAAACTCTTCGTGGAGCACTCCCGTTCCACTCGCAGGCTGCTAACAAGCCTCAACCCACTCCCTCGCTGCCTCGCTGTCTCGCTGCATCGCTGCCTCCTTCTGACACGCACACAAATCACTTGATTCAATCATCTCGAAAATTGATAACATGCCATTTACAAATGACATCGAAAATGGGCCTGGAGGCAGGGCCGGGCAGGAAGGCAGGCTAAAAAACTCGCCTAGAAGTATGCAACAAATTATTTATGGGCAGCAAAAGCAAAAGAGCAAAGCAGCCGGCACAATCACACAAAAAATGCCAAAGAAAAGAAATCAAAATTAGGACACGTGCCGCCAGTTGACCAACACAACTGCCAAACAATGCAGCCTGCCCCTCGACCCGCTGCCCCCGCCCCAAGCTGCTCATCATGCTACTCACCATCGCCCACAACATTCCCCTCCCCACTCTCAACAAAAAAAATAACACGAGCATAATTGGAATGGGGGGTGAAAGTTGCAGTGAAAGTGAAACGTTTCAACCGCACGACGGCACGCACCCGCACACACACCCGTACACACGCACACCCCTCGCACACACAGACCCACACACATAGGCACAACGAGTATTCCCGACTCTCATTTGCGATGCCCTGCACGCTGCGCCTTTCATTTCAATTTGAACTCGATTTTTTTTTAGAGTTTTCTTTCTCTCTACATAATCTGAACAATCGGACGGGCCCAATCGGACAATTGATTCGAACGCATTTGCGTGTTTGCCTCAAATAACTGCAAATTATTTTCGCTTCGCGTCCCTTTGTGAGTACCCTGCGCACCGCCCCCTGCCCAGCCCGTCCGCCTTTGCCCCTTGCTGCCCATTGTGGCATCATCAGCGCACGCCACGGACAACGAGTGAGCTGACCCCTCCCCCCTGTCCGGCTCTATTTATCTCGTTCCCGCTCCCCTTGCGGAATTAAGTTAAGTGATTCGCTACGTGCGTCTCTTTTGGGTCCTAAAAAACGCACCAAATTGTTAGTATGGAAAATAATGAGCGGGAAAATTTGCCATGACAAGCGGCTGCTAGGCAATTGGGCGGGAATAAATCAAGGCTATTGGAAACTACATGGAAACACAACCGTAGCTTATCGGCATGTGCAACCACATATTTTTGTGGTTCGGTCTTTGAATCAATGTTCCTTTATAATTCCTGATTTAGGGATAATTAAAGCTCATTCAAGTCCTTCATTTAATTGAAATAACTTGTTAAGAAACGAATAAATAAATACATAAATAAACAAATAAAATTAATTAAAATTAATTTTCTTATAGAAGAAAATGACATATCCCGCTTTGGCTTTAGTATTTTCTATTAAAGCTATGCCCAAACCATCGCCTTCTCATCGCAACGCTTCATTATACGCAAACAGAGAAGGCTGCAAAAAGACTTGAGTAAACTTTAATTAAGAGACTCCAGCGAGAGCCAAACTCACCCACACACACACACACACACACACACACAGAGAAAGCTCAACAACAATGGCCTTGGGTCAGTTCTGGTTGCCAGGGAGGATGAGCAGGAGCCGGAGGAGTGGGAACCCATTGAAAAAACTGACCAAAAGTCAGCAACACTTGAGCAAAATGTCAAATACACAAATAACAAAATGAAAACGCCCTCCGGGGTGCATTTGCCGGACTCGACTGAATAGTTTCAGTGGCAACTGGAATGGCCAAAAAAGGTTGAGACCGCCGCTGCTGCTGCTGCCCCAAACCGAAAGCGAGCGACCCGAATATCGATAGTTTTGCCAAGCAAAGTTTGCAGGAAAAAAGGCTGAGGAAAACGAAAACAAAACACACAAGTGACAATAACAAGCACAAATGGACGAGGCGGCTCGCTCCTGCTCCTCCGCCCGCGCGATGACAATGGTCCGGTGCCCGTTGCCGGGCTCAACAAAGGCAAACTGAAATCTTCAGACGAAGCAGTCCGTCCGCTTGACATCCGGCATAAATGTCAAACGCCAACTTTGACCACAGGATACATGTTGGGTCAATGCATTGACAGAATGCCCTGGCCGGAGGGGGAGAACGGGTTACCAGCAAAGCAAATATATTCATAGCCGGACTGATTTCAATTGAGGCTGGGAGAGGAGCAGGCACGGGAAGGGCAGGACAACGCCGGCCGGCTGGCAACTGCTCACTTAACGCCCTTTCCCCTTGCTTTATTTCACAATTAAAAAGCCGAAGCTGTAGCCCAACTGCAACTCTGTTAAATACCAGAAAAATACTAAATAAAAAACCTAGAAACTAAATGACAGCAATACTTAATACTAGACAAGTTTGTTGCAATTTTTGTTAATATTCGTTAACATTCGCGTCTCCCCGTTTCGCGCAGTGTATGGACAACAACGAGGCGATCCAGCCAAGTGCGTCGTTTAATTACAAAACGAACAACGCATAAAAAGCAACGAGAGTGGGGCGGGGGAGAGGGATAGACAGTGCCCAAAACCGAAGGACGAAGAACGATGGAGTAAACTCATGACGGGCAAAGAGCACACATGGCGCAAGGCACATGGCACATGGCACATGGTACATGGCAAATGGCAAATGGCACATGCTGAAACCGAACTGAATCTGAACTGGAACTGAAGCTGAAACTGAGCGGGGCACAGACATGCCGCATTGACGGTGTTACCACAACAACAACAGCAGCGACATAGGAGAATGGTAGCTGGCGCGGGAGCTGGAGCTGGAGGATTGTCTGGCGGAACCCATCTCGCTTGCCCGGGATCAGCCTCGGCGTTTGACATTTGCAATATTTGACATTTAAGTAAAGGCATAAATTTGCGTTTAATGAAAGCCGAAGGCAAACTGTTACTCCAGCAACAGCCTCAGCCACTGCTGCTGCTCCTGGGACTGCTCCTGCTCCATCCCTAGCGCTGCTCCCTCCCTCTTGCTGCTCCCGCTTCAACTCCTTCTGCGATTTGGGCTCGCATAGCTGCGTGTGTGCCCCAAGTGGCATGTGACGCTGTTGCCGCTGGCATTGGCATTGGCAATGGCAATAGCAATGGCATTGGCAACGGGAACCCATTGGCCATTAGGCGGCTAGCCACAAACGCCAGATGGCGCCACTGGCCACGAGCAAAGCGGAGTCAATCGAGTCGCACGTGAACGTGTTGCGTGAGTTGTTGAGCGGGCTAAAAACGAAATTTGCCAGCAACTAGCCAGGCTAAAAACAAACCCCAATTATCAAAAAATGATTAGCCATATATCACAGCAATACTTGACATACTATATCAGTTTATTCCTGCAATTTCGAAACTATTTTCCAACCTTTTCAATCGAATTATTCGAAGTCTTCGATATTCACTTGAGAACTTTGCCATTTGCCGGGGCAATCCATAAGTTACAATATCTTTCAATGCATGGGGTTACTTGTCGCTAGTAGGGGGTGTGGAAGGGTGGCATGGCGAAGGGGGAAGGGGGTTTGCAATTAAAAACTTAAAATCTGCGCTGCAAAACAAATAAAATGCAATTAGCATGATTTGAATTACTTAAGTGGCGCGCACAGTGCGCACTCGCTAAGCGTGACAGCTCGACAGTTGACAGAGCGAAATTGCTTGGCAAGGTACGGGTGCATTTAGTCAGTTTCCACTGTACTTTACGCAGCCAAAGGTAGCAAAAACTTTGCCAAGTGCTTTGGTTCGAGTTGAAGACGTGGCAGGAGGCGGTTAGGGCGCAGCGCAGGGCACACGACTGTGCAGTGCCTGGCAAAGACGTGTGCTAGACTACACACACTCGCACACACACACACACACACACGCACACACGCACACACACACACACTCGCGCAGAGCTGCCGCTGTGTTGTCTTTTGTTTATCTTGCGTCGACAATGCGACGTGGCTGCCGGAGCCACTCGAACGGCAACTGGAAAGCGGCGCAACTCTTTTCGGCAGCGTCCTTCTGCCACATTGCCACGCCCCATGCCAGCGCCCACTGGCCCACGCGAGCAGCAGCAACAGCAACAGCAAAGTGCAATTATCGCAAATACCTTAAGGTTTACATCGTCAATGGGGAAGGCAGCCGTGCAGGAGCTGGGCCGACCAGACGGGCTCGCTGGGCCACAGGTGTGCCATAGTCCTTGCAGCACACATGCCTGGAGAGTCCTGCTGTCGGCGTGTGTATGTGTCTCAGTGTGTGTGTGTGTGTGTGTGCCTTGCCGTTTGTCTGCTCCGCCGTCTTTCTGTTGTCTGTTTTCCGTTCTCTGTTTACCCAAGTGCTTTGTATTGAAGTGCATTTTGGCATGTAATTTGTAGTTCTTTGCTATTTGATTTTTGAGCACAGCGCTTAACCTCAAACCCATCGCTTACTCGCCTCGCTCCCTGCCCCCTCGATGTTGCATGCCACAGCAGACAGCGCAGTGTCTCTCGGTCTCTCTCGCTCCCTCTGGCCTGCCTAAGCCTGTTTTATCACTCTCAGATGTCTCGAGTCTGATTTAAAATCGTTTAACGAACTTGTGCGCTGCGCTGATTACCTGCTCTTTCCTTGCCCTTCCCTCAGTCTTCCCCCAGTCTTTCCTTCCTTCCGCTTGCCAGACATAACGCAAGCGATCGTGCCAGTCAGGTGTGAAACAGTCACTGCAATTGCTTTATTACGGCTAATTAGCAGTGCTTGCGCTTAAGTTACAGTCAAACCTCACTAAGTGGCATAGGGACAGCAGGCGTAGATCGTAGACCGGACTATCTGCTGCTGCTGTACAGTTTACTCTTATAGTCTCCAAGATCCGGGTGTTCGAACAGACGGAGAGACAGAACAGACGGACTGATTAGCAGACCATCTAAGCTTGCAGATCTTTCTTTCTGTTTACTCTAGTCAAGCTCTACTGCTATGCAAGACTACCATAAACAATTATCCAATCTTCAGGCAACATCCTACAATCTGCTGCTCTCACTGATCTCTCGCTACTCTTAATAGGCCTGGCAGAGACACAGAGAGGTGGAAAGTGAGAGAGAGAGAGAGAGAGCTGCCTGCAAGTCGAGCCGAAACACGTTCGAACAGCAGCTGGCGATCGTTTGCAGCGCTCTTACCTGATCAGTCAGAAGTAGTGTAGGGTTAGGGAGAGAGGTGGGTTTGGGGAGGGAGCTGGACTGCAAGGGAGTCGCCTTTGATGTTCGATAATTGCAAATTCCATGTGCATGTTTCAGTTTGCATCAAATCGTCGTGCAATGATCGGATTTAAATCAGCGACTGTAGCGCAACTAAATTGATCTTTTATCGCTTCAACGACGCTGACGAGCGAGATCGGAGCGTGTGGATTGAGGAGCCGAGGGAGCGTTGGTGAAGGGGAGTGCAGGGTTAGCGATGATGTTGATGGTGATCTGTGGTAGCCGGCGCGTAAAAGCTTACAAAATACGACAACGCACAGAAGCGCATAACTCAAGCGATACCCGAGCGAGCGAGAGGCAGAGCAGAAGGTAGACTGAGAGGGGAGCTGAGGCGGGTGAGACACGACTGGCAATCGGCAGTGGGAAGCAGAATCCGATTGGGAATGGGCATGGGGGCACACACGGGGCACTGAGAGGTTGCGGATGGATCGACGACGTTCACGCGCTGGGATTAAATCGGAAGTTATGCGAGTGTCAAAAGCTTGTTCCAGCTCTCGTTCTCCCAGCCCCCTCCAAACCCTCTGCCGTAGCTCCTTCACGTTGTCCCTTGATTGTGCTGCCCGGGGTGATGAGGTAAAAATTGTTACCGTATCGAATGCGGATTAAAATCAGCTAAACAAGTTGCCTGACAACGGATCGGTGAGGCTCAGTGTAGATTGCTCGGGCAAGGGTAAGGGGCAGGCGGTGGGTAAGGGGACACAGTGATCTTGGACATCATCAGCGTGCCTTGTCGAAGCGTGTGGATATCGTGGATTGCGAATAACGAATCAATTAAGCCGGCGACTTGAGACTTTTGCTCTAACATCTAATTGAGCTAGCTGCCTGTACCCCTTGAAGGGTTCTCAGCTGCTCAAGTGTCATACCCTGCATACCCCTCTTCAACCCCTACCCTTCTCCCTCCACGCCACTCCGCCTCACGCTCTAATCAGCAACATTTGAAGTAGCTGCAAAAAAAGAGCGAAGAAATCGCCTCGAAATGAAAAGGATTAAACAAATAAATCACTTGGCTCAGTTTTTCAGGACATTTTCGGCCCACGCTTTGGGCGGGGAGCGGAAGGGGAAACGAGCAAGTAAAAAAAGGGTTGCCCACACCAATTAATGAGTTAAAAATTGTGCTGCATTCATTCAATTGTGAATGAACCACCCACTACGCAGACCACTGCCCCTGCCCCCGGCCCTGCCTCTGCCGCGCGACCGCCAGCAGTTGCAGCCAAAGGCTGCTGACCAAAATTAATGAAGATATTTTCTGTCGTCGTCGAGGACCGCCGGATGCGGGACGCTAAACGGGAAGGGGTTCGACGGAGGGGGAGTCAGAGTTAGTGCAAGGGGAAAATCATTTGATTTTTAATTACGCTGATTTTTCTCTGCCTTTTTTTTTCTTCGTATTAGAAGCGAAACAGCTTGGCGTAGCAAACACCTTGGAAATTAATACACGCGCCACGCCCAATGCGCTCCTCCCCGGCGCAGCCATTGCCCGCAGCTGTAGAAGAGATGCAAAGATGCAGAGAGACTCTGATGACAAGTGCGCGGCAGGGAGGGGGGCTCGAGGGGAACGGGGGAACGGGTGCGACCCAAGTGACTCGCCGTCGGCTCTTGCTTGGCCACTTGAGCCACTTGGGGGACTTGCCGTGGGTTTGCGGCGGAAGGGGCGGGGTGGGCGGGGTGGTCAACTGGCCCCGGTACGCACGAAAGGGTTTCAACTTAATTAAACCGTTTCACTCTCCCTCTCTCTCCTTCTTTTGTATTCCTTCATTTCAGTCAATTTTTTTATTTTATTTTTTTTCCATTTGCCTCTCTTCACTTTTCGACCGGCAACGGGCGACTGTCATCGCATCGGTCGCGCCGAAAAGTGGGCACAAATTGACATCTAAAGTGCTTAAAATTTTCTTTAATTAAGTGTGACAAACTGTGGGCACAACGGGCCAGAGGGGGAGTGAGAGAGTGCAGACATCCCTCAAGGACATGGTCGAATATCGCGTGATGAATTGCGAAGTGCTTTAAGGGATAAGCATAGATAGATGTGTAATGAAGGTATCAGAAAGATATATTGTTGAGATCTACGCAAGAATGGAAGGATTCTTTATCCAGAAGTTGGTAAAGTAATATGAGATGGTATAAGCACACAGAATTGATATATAAGTAGGCATTAACAGGTTTTATATGCATCAAAGTTTGACTAGTTTCGTATCAGATTTGAAACTCATTTTCTCTACAATGGAATAATATGTTTTTGTCAAGGTATGCATAACAGAGCTCTGCGATCTTGTATCTTTCAAGACAACAGAAGAACGATGCACGAAAGGGTTCCAGAGATTGTTTAATTCATACACTGCCTTCTATTTACTTACTCCTATATCTTTGATATCCCAGACTTGCTCGCACAATCCTTTCAATCATATCACACATGTTCTACTTCCAAGTTCGTGTTCCATGCCACGCTCAAGCTCACTTCCCTTTGCGACTGCAGCGCAGTGCGATGAGTCAGTTGAGCCGGAGAGACCAGAGGCTAGAGGCAAAGGCAGAGGCAGAAGCAGAGGCAGAATGCCCACGTCCAGTCGGAGGCGCTCAATGGGCGTCATTTGGAGCTCGTAAATAAGCAAAGTGCAGCATTAATAGTTGCTGATTAAGCGCCTACGAGAAATTAAAATTAAGTAATTTGCCCTGCCGACGGCGACACTGCGTAGGTGCAGCAGGCACATGGCACAAGCCCAGCCCGAACCGGTTGTGAGCAGCAGCAGCGGCAGCCAAGAGAATCAACTGCGATTTTGGAATTGAGTTGAAAAGTAAGAAGGATTTGAGAGCAGGGCAGGGTAGCGGCAGCAGACCAATTCAAAGATCAATCAAGTTTTCCAATAGACCATTGATAGGGCACACAATTAGCCAAGCGCAGTGGGTGTGGCAAATGGCAAAGGCAACGGCAAATGGCAAATGGGCAGCCTAAGATGGCATAAATAATAATCAATTTGAAATCAAATTGTCGTGTGCGAAATGGGCAGGGGTGTGGTGCGTTGGGGGGAGGGGGTATTGGAAGAGGCTGTCGAAACGGCGACGAGGTCTTGCCAAAAATCAGAATTGATGATTATTGCTTCTTGACAGAGATTCGCCAGCGAGACGACAATAAAAACAACAAGCAGCAGCAGCAGCAGCAGTAGCCCGAAAGAGGCCGGGACTCAGCTCCTTTTATGGCCCAACTTGTATGTGTGAAAGTGTGTCTATGTGTGTATGTGTGTATGTGCGTATCATGTGTGTGTTAGTATCAATAAAATAGCCGCAGACAGTGGACCAGGCAAAAATATTTATGTGCATGTTATAGTAAGTGCAAAATAATAGCCGCCTGGGACGGGGCTGGTACACAGCAGCAGCAGCAGAGGGAGGGTGAAGGGGAGATGGCGTGGGCAGAGGGAAAGGAGGCCGGCTGACGGCGAAGGCGGAACTGAGGCACGTAACACGCGCTGGACGACAGGCGGTTGTTTTTAGTACTAGAAATGTTTCAACAATTACCACGGAGTATCACATGTCTGTGTGTGTGTGAGTGTGTCTCTGTGTGGAGGAGTGTGTCGGTGTGTGTGTGTGTGTGGACAACGGGCAATAATGCACTCGACACTTTTATTTCTTTTTCATTAGCCAAAAAGCGACAACGACGACGACAACAAGCCGAATGCGTTCAACCACCGCCCAACGCCCCCATCCAACCCACACTCCCCAGCTCCATCATAAGCGCCTTTTGCTCTTACAACGTGACCTTCACATGGACGCATGTGTTTCTTTTCTTGGCAACGCGCAAAGCAGAAGGGAAGTGTGAGCAAGCTGTGGGCGAGCAGAATTGAAAGCGAAATAGGTCGAATAGGTCGGAATAGCGACAGCTGCAGCACTATCGCGATTGCACGCATGCGATAGTACGATTTGAAGCTAGCGATAGTATTGTAAGACAGCAAATTTAAGTGTTAAACTGTAGATAAAAATACAAGACTTAATACAGGCTAAAATTATTATAAAATAGTCTCGAAATATAACAATAATAATAATAAATATGTGCTATATATTAATATATATTTTGCCTAGCAGCAGGGCAACAATTCATTTTTAAGCTTTTATATGAGAATAAACAGAATAATAGTATGATGAATGTAAATTAAAGAAATTTAATGAAAAACTTTTGTCATATAAAAATAATTAAATTTTTTCTCAGTGTACCGACAAAGCAAAATATCACTGTGATATCGTTGGGCGCAGCAGTAAGTGTAGCACACAAATCCCTGCGTCCTGTTTCCTTGAGTTCTTTCTTTTTTTCCCCTCCACACACACTCTACACACACGCTCGTGCCATTCATATGACTTCTCTGCTCTGCTCTGTTTTTTTTATTTTTATTATTGTTTATGTGCAAGACAAGCGCTCCAATATGCCCAGCATCGATGCTCAGCCCGCATGGAGCTGGCCTGCACCATCCTCCTTCTGCCAGCCTCACTCCTGGCGGGAATCTATAAATTTAACGATTTACAACATTGATGCTCCCCAGTTAAGTTCTCTGGCCCAGTTCATTTCCCGTTCCCCTCCCTGCTCGCACACTCACGCGTGCTTTTATTTGTTTGCAATCGTTCTCTCTCCCTCTCTTGTGCGTGTGTGTGTGTTTGTGTGTGGAGGGGGGGAGCAGCGGGGCAAATTGCCGGGGCTGTCATAAGTTCTAATACTTAACGCAACTGCAGATAGGCGTCGCTTGCCATAACCCTAGTTTATTGTATAATAATGTTGGAGCTGAGTGTGTGCGTGAGCGAGTGTGTGTGTGTGTGTGCGGCATTTGGAGGCCAATAGTTTGCAATTAGCGGCAACCGCCATAAAAATGCCAATCAACATAAAAATAATCGAGGAAAATTCTCGTAAATGCCAACATTGCCAGGCTTCCACATTCTTTCGGGCATCTCAACTGATTTTCACTGCGATTTCCATTACGCAATCTCCATGTAAATAATTAGTCCGCCTCCTACACTTGTCGCTTGTCTCATGTCGCTCTCTCTCTCTCTCGTCTCCTCTGTCTCTTTCTACGCCTCGGGGCAATGCATGCAGTGCTAAGTGTAAAATTTAATTGAACTCGCACAACTGTGGAGCTAATCAAGCCGAACCACGCCTGCCGCCTGCCCCACCCCCTCTCAACTGCTGTCACTGGCGTTTCCGACGCCCGTGGCCGCGACTGTCCACAGCAACTGTGCACATTTCCCACCGCAAAAGGAAAGCGAAAGAGAGAAAATCTATTAAAAAATTCGAGCGAAAGTGGCCCAAAAAATATTTTTCGTGTGCGCGTTGTAACGTACAAATTATGTAAACAAAGTGCGCGAGCGGGGGTAGCCAGGGGTAGGGGGTGGTGCAAGAAATTATGAACCTTTTGTGGGTTGGGGGCGGGACTGGGAAGATGAAAAATGCGACCCTAGGCAATATTTACAATTAAAAAATTAACGTAAAACAGACGAGGAAGACGCTGATGCTTGCGGCAGAGCGTGGGCTCTCTTCCACCTCTCTTCCCTCGCCCATTCTCTCCGACCACTTCGACCAGCCCGTGGCCAGAAAACTGTGAAAAAGCCCTAAAATCAATACGAACAAAAAATAATGTAAAAAACTCCGCAAAAAAACCTGACAAAACATGAGAAAAGTATGAATGTGGTTCGAGGGATTTTCCATGAGGCCTAATGGAAATTGTATTTATCTCGTTTGAAGTTTTCGGGCGGCGGAGACTCGTAAAATCCACCCCCATAGCCGCGAGTACCCCCACCCCCCGGCCGCATCATGCCACTCCAACTCCGCTACCACCATGACCACCATGGCCATCAGCGACACCACCGACAGCATCGCGCCTCTTGTTCCCCCTGCAACACCGACCCGCTCACCCCTCCCCCATTCGACACTTGGTCTCACCTTGGCCCACGCCACGCCCCCTGCCTCATGTTGGCCGGCCTTAAGCGTTTTTTATAAATTAACAACAACAACAACAGGCATGACAAGAACGAGAGCTAAGCACAAAAATTATCAGAAAAACGAAATGAATATTTTTTTTGTTAATTTTCAGTCACACGAGAGACTCAGCACACACACACAGCGAATACTCTTTAAATATGCGCAAAAAAATTGTAAATATAACTACAAAATTGCTTTAAAATATTGATATCAATATGACAAACTTATAAAGATTCCTATGATTCCTAAGATTCCCTTAATTTGTGAGGAAAGCGTATCGCTTCGTCGTACACTGCACCAAACAATTTATCATTCTTTTTCTTTGCCTTAAAAAATATGCATAAAAAATTTGTTTTTTTTTTAAACGTTCATAGGTAATTCGTTGGGTTGCTTTGACTGGCTGTTTGCATAGATGGTGCTGCTGCAGGTGGTGGTGGTCCTGCTCGTCCCAGTGGTTGCTGCCGGCTAATTAAGGCGTTAAAACGGCAGACTCGCCTGACAATACCGAAGCAAACTGTAAAATGAACAGTTGGCCAATAGATTGACAGGTGGTGCGGACCGTCTGCGAATCGTTTGTAGCACAGTTCCATGAATATTATCGAAAATGTTGAATCTGAGTCTCCACCAAAACGCTTTCGAACACTCTTAACGGCGTCGAAAATCATAGAAGTGTCTTGTGAGTTCACATTTTCTCAATCGATGCGATTTATCAATGTTTTGTCGCTTGAACTGTCAACTCTAATTGTCAGCACACTCTGTTAGAGGCTGCCTGCTATGAAACAACAGACAATGTGCTGGGAAATGGTAACCCTAATGTCAAAAAAACAAATTGCTATTAAAAACTTAGATAATCCATGCAGAAAATGGATATCCAAAACATTTTGTACCACTCTGAGGCAAAGGCAGCTCAATAAGATGGCCAACTTCGAGTTTCCAGCAATATCAAGTTTTGGTATGCTGTTTGCTGCAATAAACCCAACTAAAACTCTTTTGAAGTTTACATTAAACATAACTTCTACTTCAGCCTGTTTAAACAGTTGGAAAACTTTCATATTTGCCATGAAAATGAAGCGAAGTCAATTAAATTGACGACAATAGCAAGAAACGTACGTGAAAATTGCGCAAACATTTTCAAAAATTCGTCAATAAGGCAAAATGTTTGCCAAGGTTAACTCTGCACACTACAAAGCATGCTGTGCGTGTGTGTGTGTGTTGCGGGTGTGTGTGTGCATTCACACTCAGCCATCGCACGTAGCCGGCAGACGTGCGTAGCTTCGCCAATTGCGCAAATGTGCTTCGATGATGGGAAAACTTTTTCGATAATACTCAAAAATAAGTGCGAAATTTGCTAAATATGCAAGCGGACGGCAGCAGGCACACACACACACACACATATGCACACTTACATGTGCATTTGCATGTTGCACGCTTTTCCCTTTTATTGTTGCAACTTTGCAGAGGTTTTTAATGCTGCATTTGAATTATAAATGTAATCTGCGACGAGTCTGTATGCAAATGCCACAAATTGTAGTAAATTATTTGTAGAGACTCAGCACATGCGTTCCACAACCTGCGCATACATTCCACATGCAGCCCACACACACACACCTCACAACATCGGTTTCTCATGCGTCAAGTTTGATTACGCTTTTCATTTTAATGACGTCACTGATTTATAGCTGTAAAGCGGCTCAGCTGCCGGCACTTTCATTTCACACACACTCTCACTCACACTCACTCACACACGCACACACACACACACACACATAGGCAGACTAACAGACTGACTGTCAGACAATCCTTTCGATTTCGCATTTGCCACGAGTTTCTTAAACGTTCGCTTCCGCTTGCCCCTTCCGCTGCCACTTTCCATCCCCCGCACGCAGCGTCTGCCAGAATTATCGCCATGTAACCAGCCTCCCCTACCCAACCCTGCCCGCCCTCCTTCGGCTTTCGTTTCAGTCCTCTCGCTACGCAGCATTTGCATATGGGAGGGAAGTTTCCTCGCAGCGCAGCTCGGAGAACTGTCAAATTTTACGATAGCGCCAAACATAACTCATTGACAGCTTTGCATTTTCACATGCTGCTTCCCAGTGGGGCAGAGAGCGCGAGGGAGGGGATGGAGGAGTGTAGCCAATGTTGCTTCTGCATATTGCACAAAGTTATGAGCCGCAAATGATAAACGGCGACAGGCGTCGAGACGGAGGCGAAGACTTGCGGAGTTTCCCGTTGAGTTCGAGTGAGAGGGAGAGGGTGCTGCGACAGGCAGGCAGCGGGAGTGGGAGCAACAACTATTGATTTTTATTCACGTTTTTGTTTTTGTAATTTTTCTATTTTTCATTTTTCCATTTTCTTTGCATTTTTTTCACTTACTTTTTTATTTTTTTTTTTTTGATTCGTCAGCGCTCATCAGCGACGCGCAGCGCGTTTATTTTGTCATCAAGCTAATTAATTAATTAGAAACAAAAGCAGCCACAGCAACAGCAACAACAACAGCAACAACAACAGCAACAACATTTGTTTTTTTCAGCTGGTGTGAAAAAGGCGCCGCGACACACCTTGAAAAAGGCGACTTCGGTGCGTTCGCTTGGTGTGTGTCAGTGCAATAAAAAAGTGTCCCCAGTCTAATTAGATAGTTGACAATTGTTGCCCTCACTGCCATTGTTGTTGTTGTTGCTGCTGCGCGTAATTCATCAAATGTCAAAGGCAACGTCCACATTGACTGCACCTTTTGGGCGTGTTGCCCGTCCCCCTCCACCAAATAGGCCTGTCAGTGGAGAAAAATTATTAAAGGATTTCGATTTTCGTACACGCCAAAAAGTTGTGCCAGGAATACCCTGTACAAGTCGGAAGCGACTCTAGAGAACTATGTGAGCTGAGGGTAATTGAATTGAAGAAGCTTACAGTTGCAGAGCAGACTATTATATCAAGGAAATAAATCTCAAAATAAATCCACTTTAAAGTAACCTTTATCAACCCGTTTCGATATGTTTTTGTCAATCTTTCTACGACAATCAAAGTACATCGTTTCACTCACTCGAGAACTGCGAAAATCCAGCACACATTGTCGATAAAACGATGTCAAATCTCATTTTGCATATTTTCGACACCCTTTCCCAGCTTCCCTCCGACTCAACTTTCCGCCTGCCCCGCTCCTCGCATATGCATAACATATTTTCATATATCCGGCTTTTGTCGCCAATTCCTTTTTATTGCCCTTTTTTATAGACGTTTATAGTTTTTTATGCCGCCCCGACGCATAAATTTGCTGCCGCAAGTTTCTCTTGTAAAAGGGTAGTTCGATTTGTGTGCGAGTTTTTCTCAGCGGAGGGGGGAGGGGGGCTGCGGAGGAGTCGCTGTTCCGTTCAACGGCATTTTGTCAATTTTAATATTAGCGCGTGCGCCAAAAAATATGTAATAACAATTGTCATGCATGCAAATGACTTCATTTGCCCCCGCTTCGCTCAACTTAGTTAAGAAATTTCGTCATAGCGCAGAGAAAGTGTGCAAGGGGTGGGGCAGGGTGGGAGGGGGTATAAGGGGCACTTTGCATGATTGAATTGAATTATTGGCGCAGCAAGCGACCCCCCAAACCGAGCCAAAGTTTGCCCACTTCCGTTGAACTACCCCCCGCCCGACTGCGGTTTTAGATGCTTTATGAAGTTTTGTATGTGCTTCTTTTCAGCTCTGCTCCACATTGCATAGTTTCAGGCGCTGGCCGAGTGGAACTGGCTCCGTATCGGGTATATCAAGGATTTTATGTATGCAGATTGCGTGGCGCACGTAAATCCATTTAATAGTGTTATTCGCAATGGAAAATGTCATGGCAATACACAGCTCGCACTCGGACGCACACACACACACACACGCGCGCACATACAGGCACGAACCGAGCAGTCAATATCTTAAAGTGCAATTGACCCGCTTAACAAAACTATAAAAAAAAGGCGAAAGGCAAAGGAGCACACAAAAGATTGCTCTGGCATGCTCAATGAGCGAGTGACTCATGCTCTTAATTGGGATATGCTTGGCAGAGTGGACTAGATGAACCTGCAGTATCCAGAACCTTCGAGGATTGAAAAACGGACAGCTATAGGCTGTAAGTCATAACCGATTGTTGTCAGCTTACAATTAGAGGCAGCGTTGCCGGTATATATTTATTACTTATAAGATACTCGTGTTCATACATGCATTTTTAATCTGTTAACCCAATAAAGCAATAGCTGACCTCTTTCTAACTCTTGCCGTCGCCTTTCAACCTGCCATGACTCGCAGAGCACCGCATTTTCCAGCTGCAGTCAGCGCTTTCCACTTACTTTGAACTGCTGTTATATTTATGCAAATATAACTGTCTATCGGATCGGACAATGCAGCGCTCAGTCAACCACTTTAACCCTTAATTTGGCCAGCCAGTTAGTCGTCCCTTTCCCCAGCTGTAGCCTATAGCCTAGCTTATACCCTACCTGTCTGCCCGCCCACTCGCTGACTAGTCGCTGCTCTGGCGTGGCTATCGGGGTCGTTTAATCGCGCGTCATTCATCATCCAAATCGGGTTGCGTTCGGCGGCGCGACGCGATGCGATGCGAACTATCGATAAGCCTTGTGCCGTTCGGGGCGAACTTCACAAACTCAACTTAATGGCAATTTTATCGATAATGTTCGTGCTGAATTTTCGATTTTGTTTGCTTGCATGTCGGGCCGCGAATTATGAGCGATCGACACGCCAACAACTACCAAGAAATTGTGCAAATCGAGTCCGAGCGGCAGTCGGAGGTCGTGTTCGAAATCAAAAACGTAGCTGGAATAGAAGTTGGGGTTGGGGTTGGGGTTGAAACGCCCAAACCTTTGGCTGATTTAATAGTTTAGCACACAATGTGTTTGTAGGTTTTTATATGCCACGCAGCAGCCTGGGAAAGGGTATGTGCGACTTGGCAAAGTCATAACTAAATGAAGAAGTGAAGGAATGAAATAAAGTTTAAGTTGAGTGAAGCTATAAGTAGGAAGCATCTATTCAGTTAGGAATTCTCTGAACCTACAGCAGACTCTTCCTCCTACAGGGTATGCCTTGGTCGAGGACTCTCTCGCACCGCGCGCGATAGTTGACAGCTTTGGGCTTTGGTTTTCGGGCTTTGGGCTTTGGTTTATGTTGCTTTCGCTGTGCGGCAAATTATGAGCACGCGAATATCGAACCCTGCTGCCTTCCTGGTGGGCGGCACGCTGCTGCCGCCGCTTGATGGGGCGTGCCCGCCCTATCAATTAGAACTGGCGACCGAACATCTTGATAAGGCCGCTCTCTCTCTCTCTCTCTCTCTCTCTCCGCTCGGACCAGCCCCATGGCAATGCAAACAATCGGTATGCGACCAAGTTGTGTATAAATAAATAAAAATAAAGTGCCAACAACGAAATGCGCTTCGAATGGTCATTAAAATTGCGCTGGCAGCGCCTGAAAGTATGCACTGCTAATTGCCGCATAAATAACCAGCCGAACGAACCGGTCGCGCCACGCGCCCCTCCAGAGTTGCCAAGATTTTCCCCCGCCCGGCGCGTCTCTGCGCTTCCGCTACCAACTGAAATAAAGCGCATTTTAATTTATCGAGCGCAGATTATCATCAATGGAATCGGGCAAGGCATAATTCAGTGGGCCCAAAAGTATGTAAAAGTCGGATGAGATTATGAGGGAATAATGAGTTCATATTTATTGTGAATACAGGGATGTATTGGATTAGAATCACACCATTATTACCACAATTTTCATAGTTTGCAAAAATACTGTCAACATCTGCCTATCGATATTCCCTTGTCATTACATATTTCCTTGTCATTACGTATCGACCTTACAGAAAAGTGAGTGAGAAAACTTTTGTCAAATAGTGAGAAAAAAAAAGAAGGAACAAACCCAAATTAAAACAAAAAAAAGCAAGCAAAAGAAAGTGCAACTGTCTGATACGGTAAGTTGCCCGGCGAGTTGCGAGCTACGCATTAAGTTCAATTTAAGCCACTAGATAAGAATTTATGACATTGACGAAACAATAAAAATGTTGCCACTAGCCGAGGCACAGACGCACACGCACACAGGGAAATACATGAGCACATAAATGTGCATTACGTGGCAGAGGCTGCTCAAGACATGGGGCAGCAGCAATATAACTGACCAGCAGCAGCAGCAGCAGGAAAATGAAATGCGACGTGCAGACGGGGGCTAGAAAGGGGAACGGTGTCCGGGTCGAGGCTGCCGATACGGGGAAAGCGAAAGCCTAAAACTATTAATTTCAACGTAGACGAACAACATGAAATGAGTAGAAAAATGGTAACGTTACAGAATTGTGCAGGGTTCCCGGGTTCCCCTACCCTGCCCTTCCAGCCGGCCAAGGGGGCAGGCTGCGCTGTGCTCCAGCGTAACGAGAAGGCGGCCGCCCTTGGACCAGGGAGAAATCTATATTTACGATTATTGAAGTTTATGACGAAACGTTTTCGTATCATTTTGCGTCGCCTCATAAATGTGTGGCCAGAGAGAGAGGGAGAGAGAGAGTGAGAGAGACAGGGAGAGACTCAGCGAGCAACTGACAGTTGACACACGAAGGAGCTGGAACGGGGACAGGGACGGGCATAAATGCTTTTGCACGCAAGCTGCTAATAATGCCGACGCTCCGGACGAGCGAAGAGCTTCGACGTAGCACAGGTGCTGGTCAGCGTTTCGTTTACGGTTTTCGGGTTCGGTTTCTGCTCTGCATCGGAGCAGCCGGATCTTTTGGGGGTTGCTGCTGCCGCCTGCCACGCCGATGCTGGATGGCCGCAAAAGTGCAATAGGCTCGTAAAACCAATGGTCAAATGGCCCAACGAGAAATGCCTAAGTAAAAATGTTGTGTAATTACGTTGCGTTACGCACAGATAGAGATACACATGGAAATGGACGGTCGGAATTAGAACTGGGAATGGGAATGGGGAGTGGGGTGTGATGGGTTGACGCGATACGGGGCAACCCCAGAAGGCGAAAATCGTTCTCCTGCCCCAGCAAGACTTGACCGCACTGTCTGTCGGAAAAATCATAATTAGGCTTCGGTTTTTCTTCTCACACCAATTTGTGCTCTCTTTCCCTTCCATGTATGTGTGTGTGTGTGCGTGTGCGTGTGTGCTTTTTATTGTTTTAATGAACACACGAGTGTAATTTTAGACGAAGGATAGAGAAGGAGGCGTGTAATGTGCCGTCAGCTGCTGCTGTCAGTTCCATCAAACGTGTTATCGACACTCGGTTATCGTTTTGAGCTCGATATGAAACAATTTCTGATATTTTTGCTTTTTACAAATCAAGTTTACCCATGCTTTCAGTTGTCTCAATTACCAGACAGAAGTTCTGCGAAACATTTATTCGTGCTGCTCAAGTCAACAAGAAAACTAGAAAATCTGAAAAAAAATCGTGTTTTCCAGAAAACCAAAAAAAAAGTCTTTTAAAGGTCAAGTGAAATTCAAAGAAAAACAATTTTAAGTCTTGACTAATTTGAAAAGAAACTTTAAATTGTGTTAAGAACTAATCTAATAATTTGCTAGTCGAGTTTCCAATAAAGTCCTCAAACATGCGCGTGACGGCAGTAACTGCTTACAAGAGTCGGCTGCGGTATCTGAAGCGAACCCTGTTGCGTCCGGTGGAGTCGACCTCGTTCAATGTGTACGAGAGAATCATCAAGACGCTG
Organism: Zaprionus inermis; assembly: GCA_018151445.1. Taxonomy (NCBI): domain Eukaryota; kingdom Metazoa; phylum Arthropoda; class Insecta; order Diptera; family Drosophilidae; genus Zaprionus; species Zaprionus inermis. The sequence continues at coordinate 6,688,678 of JAECXD010001688.1, read as the reverse complement.
GCGGGTCTGCGACTCTGCGAGTCGTTGGAGGAGATGAATTTGATCATACGCGTCGGCGTGTTCATGGCACGTCGCGAGGAGCAGCGTTTCCTGAAATTCTATTTGCGCATACTCTACGCCGAGATTGTGGCCCATACCGACAAGCCGCCATCGAGTGCGCTAACCATACTGCTGAACATCTACAATCACAGGCAGATCATCAACCATGTGTGCATTCTCTTGGAGATGTACTACAAGGAGGAGAACATACTGCGCACGGCGCACTGCCTCTTCGAGTGGCTAAGTGCGTACAACTTCTGCGAGGACATCAGTGTCTGGATACTGGCCATCTATCAGAAGCTGCGCAAGCAGCAGCGATTCAGTGTGGTCGATAAGATATCGAATGCGAACATCGAGAAGGCATTCAATATGTTTCTCTCACCCGAATTGCGTCCTCGAGTTGTCGCCGTTGTCTTCCACATGCTGGCCTATATTGATAGCAGTCCGCAGATATTCCTTAGGGTAAATCGAGAGTAAACAGTTTTTCGAAACTAGCTGATAATCGATTTATTTGCAGATTCTGCCGCAAATGCCGAATGTAGTGAACCATCTGAAGAAGAATCCGACGGGTATCGACAAGTCGGGTCGCGATACAAACGACATTGCCAAAGACCTGGTCTTTATCACCTACACGCTGATGGAGCGCTTCTCCGAGTTCAATGACATCTACGTGCCCGTCAAGATGGCGCTCGCGCTGATCGACCCGACGTTGAGCTTCGATAATGTCGTATATGCAGCCATACAAAAGGAGCCCAAGCCGCTCATGCAGAGTTTGAGTCACTGCGGACTGGTTAACATGGGCAACAATTGCTATCTGAACAGTGTGGTGCAGGTGCTGGCCATGACTAATGAGTAAGTACACAGGAGTTGCGCAATTTAGAGATGTAACTGCAGCGATAACTCGCCGACAGATTCAGCCGTGGGTTGCTATTGATCCCGTCGCAGTCGGTTATGATGCGGGAAATGCAGAAGCTGATCGCCTTGATGCATTACTCGGTGCGCGGCGCGGTGCAGCCCACAAACATCATGTATGCCACTCATCCGGACTACTTTATACCTGGCGAGCAGCAGGATAGCTCCGAGTTCCTTGGCCACTTGTTGAATCTGCTGCACGATCAGGAGATCACACTGCACTTCCTGCAAGATCAGTCAGTTGTGGTGAATGACTTTAGTTTGGCAGCAGAAGCAGCAGAAGCAGAAGCAGCAGAAGCAGCAGAAGCAGAAGCGGCAGAAGCAGAAGCAGCAGAAGCAGAAGCAGCAGCAGAAGTACTCGATGACGAGGAGTGGTCGGTTAGCGGGGATTTCATCACGGTAACGGACAGAGCCTTCGCCGGCCAAGTGGCCACGATCTACAAGTGCCTCACCTGCGGCACGAAGAGCCGCAACGACGACAGCTTTCGCGAACTGCAGCTCTCCTTCCCCGAGCGCACTGTCAGCGGCAATCTGTACACGGTGCAGAATCTCGTCGACATGTACTGCTCCCCCGAGTCGCTGGACGGCGACAATCAGTACTTTTGCTGCCACTGCCAGTGCCTGCGCGACGGCGAGCGCTGCATCCAAATGATCAAGGCGCCACTGAACATCATACTGACCCTGAAGCAGTTCAATTTCGAGAAAGAACAGCAGATTCGCAACAAGCTGATGCACAATGTCTTTCACAACGAGATCGTGAGTAGAACAAACTTTTAAATTGGTCTAGCTTACCCTAGCTTCCCTTCCTGCAGATCTACATGAAGCGCTACTCCAAGGAGACACTCGAAGAGGTGTCCATTGTGCAGTACAGTCTCTACGCGGTTGTGGTGCACCAGGGCCTGTCACTGGACGCGGGTCACTACTTCACACTGGCACGCGATCACTGCGGGCATTGGTACAAGTTCGATGACAGCTACGTTAGCACATCGCTGCCCAATGAGATTCACAACTTCAAGTCGCCGAACACGCCGTACATTCTCTTCTACAAGATGTCGGCCATTTCGCATGATCCGTTCGCCGAGGAACCTGTCTTCGATATGCTGTATAATCTCAACGCCAAGCCATTGGCTATGGAAGAGCTGCCGCTGGAGCTGCGCAACTTTGTCGCTATGGATAATCAGTTGTGCGAGTTGGAGAAAATGCAGTAATAGATAATAAAATGAATTACATTAGAGGGTACTGTGGATCGTTTACCAGAGAAGCCTCTGCCATGTGATCTGCCTATTGTAGAACAATGAAATAATAGATAATAATAAAATGAATTATATTGTAGAGGTTACTGTGGATCGTTTACCAGAGAAGCCTCTGCCATGTGATCTGCCTCCGCTTGCCGCGTGTGGCATGTAAAACAATTGCCACACAATGCCACGCCTAACTCCGCATCTCCCACCCCTCCCGGCAAACGTTTGTAGATGCGCACTCAGACCAGCGTAACAAGCCGAGATAACATTTAAGCGAAATCGCTTTAAAATCAATTAACCGTAAAATCACTCGCCTATTTGCAACAACAATCGCGACTCCTTCGCATGCCCCATGGACATCGATGCGGCAGTGGCAGTGGCAGTGGCAGCGACGGCAGCGGCGTCGGCCAAACAATCAAATGTGGTGGCAATAACATTAGCTGCCCAACCATTCATATGCACCCCTGCCCCTGCGCGACTCATCTCTGCAGCCTGCAGACGGACAAACAGCCCCAATGGCAGCTCCCCATAGGCCGCCCTGCGCTGCTGCTGCTGCTGCACTTGACCGCCCCGACCGGCAACGGGAGCCCGGCTGAGAGGAAAAGGGAGTCGGGTTCGCTGTGCGCGGATTGCGAGGACGTGCTGCCAGGTATTAACCTCCATTTAATGTTAAACAAAGCCGCGTTACATGTGCAGGCAAGGCGCAAAAAAATATGTAAAAAATTGTGTGTGGTGTGCACACATGTTTTGTGTGCGTGTGTGTGTGTGTGTGTTTGAGTTGGCGCCACACCCACTCGGCAGCATCGTTGGCCGCCAAACGTTTCGATTAACGTGCGCAAACACAGTGGGAAAAAAGGCAAAACGTGCAGGGACGGCAAATTGAATTGCTCGCAAAGAGCGCAGCGACCTGCAGAAGGCAAAAAGGACTAGAGCATCGAAGCAGGCGGAGTCGTAGCCGGAGTCGTAGCTGGAGTCGGAGTCGGGCATGGAGCAACAGAATCAGCTTCATCGTCATCAAAATCATTTTAAACAAAACGGACTAATTAAGCGCATGTCGCCAGGCTTGGGCACCCCGCAACCTTCCGACCGGGATACGGTGTCAACCTTCACGAACTGCTGCTACAGACGGGGATACACGTAATCAGTCTCGCTTACGAATGCAGTTTTCGCATAGATAAGGTAAGTCGATTTCAAAAAGGAATGAAAACTTCAAGAGGAGGAAAGAGCCAGCCCCCTGCTGAGTCTACCTATACAGATAGCTATATATATATGCTTTATGCTCAGTCAGTCAGATATTGCAGCTGGCAACAGTCAGAAAAATCGCTTTTTGAGTAGTCTGTCACGTGGGACGGGGAGCTAAGGCGCTTTGATGTATGCGAGTCAGTTGCCCAAGCCACACCCCCCCCCCACACACACACACATACACACACACTCATATAAGACACACACAACTCAGACAGATACGCAGAGAGTTTTGGTGTATCGTCGCGTAAATCCGTCTTTGAATAATGATGCCGTTGATAGCCGGGATTATAACCCAGGCCCGGCCCGGGCAGGGCTATCGCCTGCTGCTGTGTGAGCCTGGGTGTGTGTGGCTGTGTGGATGTGTGTGTGTGCAGCCTGGCCATTTATTTATTATGCCACAATATTCAATGACCCTTAATGGCATTTCGTAATAAAAATATTGGATTAGTTTGTTAGTTTTGGCCGCGCTGGAGCATATCAACCACCGTCGAGGGGCGTCCAGTCGCATCGGTGCTCAGCTAGCCAGCTATACACCCAACCACCCACCGACCCACCCGACTGGCAACCGAGAACCGGGCACTTGGGCACTTTATCAACTGGACTAGCATTACGTATTCCATTAAACGCCTAATGAGCCCATTGTGCGGCTTGGTGTCATCAGGGGCCAGCCGATGCCAGGTACTCAGTGATCAAAGGCAGTGGCGCGTGCATGTGCCACGCCCACGCCCAAGCCCACAATCGGCATATGGTTAGGCTCTTATTTATGGCAAATAATAGATCAAAATAGTATAGATACGTCGGCGAAGAAATGTGTAAAAACCGTATTAGCATAAGGTTCATCACGATGATTTTGTGACTGTGACAGATATAGCGTAGACACCTATCGATACTTACTTTCGATATACCGTAGATACCTATCGATAAATATTGTGTACTTCTCTCACTTACTATCGCAGGCTGTTCGCATCGCTCGCTGTTGTTTTTGAATGCAAAGATTAAGAAATTTATCCTTTGCTACTTTCATATTCATGCAGCATATTAAAATACCAAACGCCTGCTGACCCGGCACGTAATCGAAACCGGAGTCGGACCCGCACGGAGACGGGGACGGAGACGGAGATGGAGACGCAGTCGGGTCTGGCTAGTCAGGAAGCAGGACCTTAACTGGAAACGGTGGACTGCATGCATGTGACATAATAAATATTAATGACAACTGACCGACAGCATTGCCATAGATCCCTGCCCAGTGGGTGGTCACGAGGAGCAGCAGCAGGAGGGGATGGGGGAGGTTGTGGTGGTTGGGCGGACTCTGGGTCGACGTTGACACACATTCGACATGTGACAGATAAATTATGGCAATTGGATGAATGCCGCCGCACCTCTTCAGACCTGCAGCTCGCTCTGTCTCTCTCTCACTCTCTCTCCTTCCTTCCTTCCTTCTCTCCAGCCCACTGTAGCCTTCCCCTTGCACGGGTCAACATCGTGCAATTTCGCCTCAGCCATGAGATCATTTTTCATTTTCATTTCATTTCGTATTTTTGTTTTCTTGTTGCCTTCTCCTTGTTTGTTTTCTTCTTTCGGGTTCAGCTTGTGACATATGTGCGCTCAGCTCTAATGGCAGCCAAGTTTATGCATGCACGCCACACCACGCCACACACACACCCACATACACACAGGAGTAAAATATCCCTAATAGTTTTTCAGCGCTAATGACCGAACGACATTAGACTGAAATGAATTACAATAATCATTTATTGCTCAATAGTTTCCCTTCATCTGGCTGCACATTGAGTGATAAATATGTTGAGCGAATACTTAGGGGATTTGTGATCAGTTTAACGCAGTTTCACCTCTTGCCTAAGTAAGTAATTATAAGTTATTGCAGTGTATTAGTTCGTTTGTGGATGGGAATGGTGTTCATACAGACGTATTGCGCACTCCTTAGATTTTTATCGATTCTCATCGTCTTATATACAAAGCAACCGCATAATCTTCCTGCCTATCGACCAGATATCTCACCACAGGCATCTCTTTTTCGATTCATACCTCCACCTTCACCTCGGACATCCTCAACCCCCCACCTACGGCCTGATTAATAGGCTTCCATCAATGCGAGTCAAGCCATATGTCACCAGGTACAATCGACTTGGGGCAGCCAATTTATTTATTTATTTATTTATTATTTGCGCTGCACAGAAGCCGCCTTCAATAATGAAAAGCTATAGAAAAGCTGCACAGGATTATTTACCAACAACGAGCTTAAAGCGAAAGCGTATTCAAAGCAATGAAAGAAACCAAACAAACAACGCGGCGAGCAACGGCAAGCCGAACCTGCCTCTCTCCCCGCCCCACAACGGCCTGGTCGCTGTGGTGAGGTGGGGGTGGAGGGTAGTCTCTGCTGTCGGGGGGTGGTGGGTGCAAGTAATACGCGTATATAAAAGAATCAAAAATCTAGATTTTGATTTGAGATACTTCGGACTATGGAGACAGACCGGCAGCTTGTTTCGTTTGAATTGGAAGCGATGGGGGCAGGCACCCGGTCCGGATTCGGATCCGGGTCTAAGTGTAAGTGTGGGGTCAATGCTGGGCTGGGGACTTAGTGGTGGTTCTGCGGATATGTATCTGTCGTAGAGGGCCGCAAGTCAAGTGGCGCTTAGTGCGTGTAACACGCGCGCGTTTTACTCGCGACTAAAACCGCTCGCATTTCCAGTATCCGCCACGCATCGCACCGTGCACGGTTGTTGTCTTGCCCCGTTTTGTTTTGTTGCTTTCTTCGTTTCACTTGGCTTTTCTTCTCTTTTTTTGTTTTCTTATGGATTCCACTTCAATGAATTGAAAAATTGCCTTGAACAAATTTGAAGCGGCAGCGTTGGCATCGCGCGCGGCTGCTTTGCATTCGGCTGCTGTGTCGCTCGCCGCCGCCGAGGGTTTCCCAAGGTTGGGCGCATGGCTTGGCATCGGAGATGGGCCTGGGCACGGCCAGGAGAGGGGGCTGGGGTCACAACATTTTCCTAAACATGACATTTGACATTTGATAATGTCATTTGCCGCGTAATTGTTTTTTGATTTGATGCTTCGCTTTGGCATCGCCTTCGTTCGTTCTTGTTGTTTTTATCTGCCACTTTGGTATGGTGGAGGGGCAAGCAACGTGGCAGTGGAATCGCCACTGATTGTGGCAGCTGGAAAACGCGTGCAGCGCAAATTGATTTGACTAGCGATGCGTCGAATGGCCCCACGACGACCCCGCGGAAACTGTCTCCATCAGGTCGATATAATTGGGAAATACCTCGACTGCTTTACACGATACACTCTCCTGTTACCGGAAAAAAACAAGAGAATTACACAGAGCTGTATAGATACTACATTGGGTGTTGTCGCTGGGGTTCGCAACGTTACTCCAAAAACACCTCTGATTCTGTTCGATTCGAATTGCAGGTCAGTTGAAGCTACCCCTACAGCGAAGCAAGGACACGCCCAGTCGATTATTGGTTACCTATTGGTTATTGGTTTTTTGCTCTTGGCTATTGGACATCGATACGTGTGCCGAGCAGGCGCAGTAGACGGCCCCGAAGAGGGAGCAGGCTGTAGACTGAATCGTTAAAGCAGACTGAATAAAAAAAACCAAAGCAGCGAGGAGAGACAAAGAGGAGAAACAAGAGCGAAAGAGAAAACGAGAGAGATTCAAATGTAAAGCGTTGCATGAAATTGGCAGTCGTTTGCCTGTCGAGTGGAGCGTCAGAGGGGCTGGGAAAGAGGTGCAGCGAGGGCAGGGAGCGTGAGAGCCGAAGGAAGAGCAGCAGCAGGAGCAGGGCCAACATTCAGCATGGCCAGCCACTTCCGGCTAGGACCTCCCGAAAGGCAGAACGTTAACCGTAAATTGCGCTCCATTTTTATATAGTTTTCCCCCTCGGGGGCAGCGAGCCGGTGTCAATTTCGGGCTGCAATCGCATTCGCCAGCCAGCGGGGTGCACGCGGAGGGATAGGGTGGGATATGGGTTTCGTTCGCGAAAAGGGTTACAGCATGAAATAAAATGCAAAAAATTATTTATTTCTGGGGTTGCCGCACAGAACTGAACCGAATCCGGGAGTATGGATGCCAAATTTTCTGGGCTGCGGCAAAATCTAAGTAAAATCCAAAACGAAAACTATGGAACATCATTTTTAAGTTGCGCATAAGCGTACAGGCAGTTATCGATACTTATAGAACTATCGATCTAATATGTATCTCTAGCTAAACTAGTCTAAACAGTCTTATGCTGCTCTACACTTAGCTCCATTAATCCTCTCTTTTAATCTCCAATGATAACTATATTTTACTACGATTCGTAGAACCTTTCTGACTATCGTAAGCCGCAACTATCGATAACATTTAGTTCTGCCGTCAGCTTCTAATTTGCAGTTTTTTTTTTGTTCACTTGCTCACTCACCCCTACCCAGACACGACTAATAACTAACGCTCAGTCGCCCCCCTCTCCGCCTCTCTTACACCCACTCTCCTGCTCTACAACTCCCTCCCGGCTCTATCAAACCCTACAAAGTTAGTTTATGGCCAAAGTTCAGCTTGAAAAAATACTACATAGAACTCATAAAAAATTTCGAAAAAAACGAGTAAAAAATTGGCCAAAAGCTAGTCACAAAAAAGTCACAACGTGTGAGATACGTGAAAATGTTGTACGCGAGCGAGAGGAAGAGAAAGAGAAAGGGAGAGAGAGAGGAATGGAGAGAGAAAAGCTGAAAAAGAGCAAGCAAAACGCAGACGAAAAAAATTGGTTTGTAACGGAATTTTTTTTTACTCTCGCTTGGCTTTTCATTTGGCGTTGCAGCCATTAGAGCAAAAATCAGCAGCATCAGCGGGAAAGTGCGAGAGGGGTGGGCGTGGAAGGTGGTTAGGGAAATGCAGTGCTGAATAAAGGTTAGTTCGCGCTGCTGCTGTTGTTGCTGCAGTTTCGGTTGTTGCCACACATGTGGAAATTGTGCGCGTTTTGCAGTTTTTTAATTGACCAACAAATTTATTTGATTCGTTAGCGACGCGGCGTTTTTAGTCGCTAAGACTTTTATTTATTTTTTTCTTCTTATTCTTTTTTTTTCTGTCGACCGCCTAAATAAAATAGTATTATTTATACTGGCTTAAAGTTCTGGGGCAAAAGGGCTCCTGTCCCCTTGCTTGGCCAATTGAAATTCAAGGCAAGCGATATGCTTCGATATACGGCCGCACTGGGCTGGGCTTGTTGTTTCTAAGGATTACATATTGGTAAACAACGATTACAACAACAGAAACAACAGCAAGGGGGCAGCAGCACGACAAGCAATAGCAACAACAAAAACAACAACGACAACTTATTGTGCTACAAATTTGTTTGCCCGCCAGCCGTCCTGCCCTCGCTCTGGGAAAAGCTGGGGAAAAGCATGGAAAGCCTGCCAGGGGCTGTTGGGGCTGTTTGATTTGATTGTTGACTTTATTGGTCAAGCGGTCCTTTGGTGTTTGTTGTTGCTGTTGTTCTTGGGCTTGTCTTGGTCGTTGAGCTGCTGTTTGTGTTGTTTTAACGATATTTAATCTATGATTAGAATCGGTTTTGGCCAGTGGAATCAATTAAACGCTACACTTGACTTAATTTATTGTCGCGCTCGGTGAGCGCAAAAGACAAGTAGCCGCCAGTCGACTGCTTAAATACCCAGTAGAGGAATGCATATCGGGTATGCTTGAGTGAAGGGTAAAGCAACAAAGGGATGAGCTGCCCTCGAGCCGGCGAGGCAAGCCTTGAGAATCGATAGACTCTTTTCCATGTACATCAACTAATTCTCGCTACATAAGTGGTATCTGTTAGTCGTTCATTTGGCAAGCCTTGGCGTCTTAGTCGCTTTATCTATATCTGTATTTCGGCTGCTTCGGTATTCGTGTATTTGTGCACAAGCCCGGCTAACCGAATACAAAAATCCGATGCAAAATGATATCATATGAACCGAAAATGCTCGTAAAATCAAATTGGCCTCTCCGCCCCGTCCGGCACCGCCCTCCCCCTCAGTCAGGGCAATCGTACAGTCCGATACCAATAAAAATACACCAGCAAATCTGAGCGTACACAAACACTTTGTCGGTCCGCTCCGCTCGCTTGTTGGTATTTATCTTTATAGCTCGATCTCGTTCTCTGACCGACAACGACAACAACAACGACGGCGACGACGACGACGACGACGTCGACGACGACGACGACGGCGACGGCCAAAGATAATTTGAGTACTTTGGCCAGCGGGGGTCCAGGCATACACACACACACACACGCATGTGCACGTGCATGAGTGTGAATTAAGCAGAAGCAAAGAATCACAAATTAAATAAAATAATAAAGCATTTAAAAGTGCGACTCGAGATTGGAGCAGCTAAAATTCCGAACTCGCACAGCATTAATCGGCGGCAAGATCTGCGCAATTTGGCATTTAATGCGCCCTGCACTTGCCATCATATCATAGAGAGCATATGCCATTTCGAACAGTTCGAGTAGCAAAAACCAAATAACTTGTGAAATTTCAAGTTTCGTATTCCATTCTAGCAGTACTACGCTCCCAAAACCAAGGGATATTCGTAAAATCCCTAAATGAATATACTCTCCTGTCTACCAGATTCAGATTCAGATTAAAGCTCATAAGTGATACGAATCATCCAGTTCGCCAGAGATTCCCCTCAATTTGCATGAACCCAAATCCAATTCGAAAATTTGCAAATATGCTCGCTTCAAACACGAATGCAAATGACCTACACAACCGCACCGGGTACTGAGTACACTGAGCGAAATGGACAAAAAAAAAAAAAAAGAAAGCGAAGTATGGGGGGAAGGGGTCGTGGAAATACCAACAGAGCTTTGAGGTCTGAGGTTTGGCATTAAAAATTCCGTTTAATGATGCAATTGGAATTTGATGGGTCGGAAAAGCGAACGCAGCTGCTGATGGAACGCAATCAATGCGTTGCCACTTTCTGGACAGCGGGCCAGGACAGGCAGTTCGAACATGGGTGCACAAGTGCGCAGTACTGATTCCAGATACCCGGGCCGGGCAGGTGTGCCGTGTCAGCAAGGCGGCGGGCAGGTAAATTGCAACCAATAATAATGAATAATTGAAAATCCAATCAAACACCAAATGAAAACGGAGGCGCACAACGTGGCCGTTGCTGTTGCTGCTGCTGTTGCTGCCATTGCCATATCCATATCCCATAACACCCGCACACACACACACACACCATCGCACACAGCGTCGCACACACCGTCGCACACCCCGTTAGGCAGATTCGACAAGGCCGTGCGACCGGTAGCTGCTGGTGTTGATTTTGCCGGCTTTATCGAAGGACATTAGCAAACGGTTGTTGGATTCGGTGAAAATGCAATCAAAAGTGTGGGCCAACAGACAACACACACACACACGCACACACAGCAACAGCAGCAGCAACAACAACAACGAGAGTAACGACAAACCAAAGCGACCTGCATAGATGACACCCCAGGGACATGGCCAAAGTCAATGAATGGTAATAGGTGTCGACATGGCGTTAGGGCGTGGCGGCCATTCTCAGCTTGTGTGTTTGTGTTTGTCTCTCTGTGTGCGTGTGTGTGTGTGAGTATGTTGTTGTTGCGGCTTTATTGGTGTTGTTCTTGCTGATTGCCACTTTCGCCCACGGATCGAATGTGCCGCAGTCTGCTGCAGCCCCGCAGCCACCTCGCAGCGTCCCACTGCCCTTTCCTCGCTCCAGCCTCGGGTTCAGGTTCAAGTCGTCGACAGGTTGGCCCAACGGTGTGGCCAACATGCATTAATTGCCAGTTAAATTGACTTTGACTGCGTCTCTCGACTCGTCGCTTTGGGCTCTCCGCATTGATTCCGTTTGATGAATGAAACTCGCTGCGCTGCATTCGGCAAATCCCAGCTAGGATCTAAGAGATTGCACTCGAGCAATTACAACTTCATTAATTACCGAGTTCCAGGCAACTACGGTGTGGCCAATTTTGTTTGGTTTCACTTACGAAATTGATGCGAACTCGAGGCGAAAGCGATTTCCCCCCCGTTTGCCGAAGCATGTCAATTATGGCGGCGCGTGCTGATGCTGTTTGTTTGCCGCAAAATATGCTTCATATTTTTGAACACAAAACAAACAAATATTGTGTATCGAAAGTGCCGCGAGGCGATCGTTCCCCCTCCCCGCTGCCCTTATTGCTCACTGCAACCCTCGCATCGAAGCTGTAAACGCATTGCAAATTGTCGCCCGCGGGCGTGGCAAGACAAAAGTTTGTGTGCTCCGACACACATGCACACACACAGACACACGCACACACACACACTCCTATGTGTGTGTATAAATTTTTGATATAATTACACGCAAATATGCCGCTAACGTTGAAATTTTCGCCAAATTGAGTTGAGCATGAATTCAGTTAGGCCGGCAAGGTGTGCGAGTGTGCGAGTGTGCGAGTGTGTGTGTGTGTCTGCGTGTTTTCTGTCGAATGTTGTTCAATTAACGTGCCGTGCTGTGTTTTTGTTTTTGCTATCTGTTCGCGAATCTCATCACCCTCCCTTACGGCACACACACACAGGGTATGGCACGCCACGGCGCGCACAACAGACACAAAATGGCACCGCGAGCGTTTTGTGTGTGCCGCCCCGCTCAATACTTGGCTGCAGTTGGGCCGACGCGACGTCGCGACGTCTGCCTCGACGCGGCATCAACATGTTGCACAAATATAAACATAAATCAATTAACAATTTCGACGAGCAACAACGAGTGACGCGACCAAGGGCGCCAGCGCACTTTTTGGCCTCCCGCCTGCGGGGCCGCTCTCCGAAATCGACAATTTGCGGCAGCTGCTGCCTGTCGGACTACGTTGCGCGTTGCCTACTTTTAGGCGCGTCCCGAAAATGACAAGCCAAGCTGTGTGTGAGTGCCTATTGCACTGTGCCCGCAGCCTGATCAAATTTGAGTGTGCTCAATCGAGAACTAACACACGTACAGCTGCACCGTGCTAGGTGTGTGTTGTGCGATTATTAAAGACCACGGGCATCTCGCACGATTTAGTCGTACTTTGACTTGCTTATACTAAATGTGAATTATCTAGCTTCTGTAGCAATCCGCCATATGCAAACACACTGTGAGCAAAAATGGTTTTCGTTCCCTGTCAATTATTCAGTTTGCAGCACGCATATTTAATGCGGTCGGATTCGCATAAAGTCAATGTTCGTCCCTGCCATTATGGCCAAGCCAGACACAGACACAGGCACAGCACTCTCAAACACACACACACACACACACACACTCAGTGAGGTAGACGATATTACACACATGGCCACAATGGGGCGCATCGCAACAAACCGAACCAAACCGAACCGAACTGAACAGAAACCGAAAAACTTGTTTCATAAATTTTCTATTCAAAATGTAATTAAACCCTTTCGCTGCTGCTGCTGCTGCTGCTTCTGCTCATCTAATTACAACAAAAAGGCATCCTCGAGCCGCACAACCCGCCCAGGACCCAGGCAGGCAGCCCGACACCAGAGCAAGATACCTGTTTCCAGTTCCAGCTCGAGTTCCACTTGAAGCCAAATGGCACCCAGAATGGAAAGGCGAAACGGAGCAATATACTCGATAATTGCAAACGAAATGGCACAGGCGACAAGGCAGCAACAATAACTCGAAATGGGGCAGGAGTCTGCCACCCATACCAGCCCTCCCCCCCTCTATGCATCCTCGGTATTTCCATAAATATCTTCAAAGTCATTAAATTTCACACATGTTGGAGGCAAGCGCTGAATGCTTTTAATTTTAAAATTATTGTCATTAATTGATTTTTGATACAGCCCAAGGAACGTCGAAAGTGGAGGATCAAGTCGGAGCATCGCCATAAATCTGCGTGAGTGCGTGTGTGTGTGTGTGTGTGTGGAAATTTACAGCTAGCTCGTGGTGGGGGGTTGGCTGGCGCAGCATCTTTTCGAACAGTTGTGTTAAGTGCGAGAAAACAGTTACAAAAATAATTAGTGACTCCGAAAACAAAACAAAAAAAAACTCGATTCAAAGGGTTAGCTGGGTCTGGTTTGGGTTCCGGGTGGATGGCACTCGAATCGAAGGCAATGAAGGTGAGAAGTGGCAACTGGAACTGGAGGGATGTATCTGGTACTCAACTGGAGGGATTCCGAACTGGGGCTAACCGAAGGTCGGGGGTGTCTCTGCGTTGCACTTTACGGTTTTGCGTGATTATTGAGACCATTATTTTTGTTTAATTACGTTACGGGCGTTAATGTGCGGATAGCACCAGCTACGGCAGCAGCAGTGCCAGTCGGCCCGCCTGCCTGCCAGCTTCCGCACTCAACGCCCCCCAAACTCAACCAGCTCGCATTAATTTCATTTTATATTTATATTCAACAACAACAGCAGCAGCAGCACGAACGTAAGCAAACATTTCTGAAAAAACATTTTCGGGATTTTTCAATATATGTTTTTAGTAGTTTCTGCCCGGGGGTGCAATCTTTTCGGGGTTGATTTGTATAATCAAAAATCGTCAGGCTTAAAAGCAACCAGTTTCAAATACAAATCTACGCAGTTACATGATTGGCAATATTGAGAACAGAAAACAAGCTAGATATGATCAGGGAGTATTTGTAAATCAAGTTATGTTGCCAATAAGTCCCTTAATCATCATTTAAAGCAACTAGAATATCGCGCAAAACTTGATTTCTTAACTTTTCAAATTCAAAAGTATTCAAAATATTATGCTGGGTGAGATAGTAGCGATGTTTTGTCATATTTTGTGCGGTTACAGCGTAATATCACGTCTTGCACACTATACCTAATATCCGATGCTTCCTCCAAAATAACTGCGAATCAAAGGTAATCCAAGCACACTGTACACTGTAGCGTCCATTTGGGTTTTTGCGCCTGCTCGGCTTACCAGGCTAATCCCGGAAAGTAGGCAACAATATTTTATTTTATTCTGCGTTCACTTCTTCTTGTTCTTCTTCTTCTGCTCGGCGACAAATTTGTGACACGTTTCCGACACGTTTGCCATGTCGATTTTTCTTAAGCAAAACGTTTGTCGTTCGCCCGTCTCATATATATTTTATAACTGTATACGAGGACAAGGAGGATGCTATATGTAGATATACATACATACATACATCAGGCTGGTGGCTTTGCAGCAGGGAAGGGAGGCGAGTTTGAATCTGACGCTGGGGTGCATGAGCGTACCTGTGGTAAGAGGAGGAGCAGGAGCAGGAGCAGGAGCAGAAGGAGGAGGAGAAGGTACCAAGAGGTGGTTGAAAGATAACCGTCAGTTGCGTTGACTCATACGCAAATTTTTACTCATATGCCGGTTCCTGTTCTGGCCAGGACTCTCACTCTTGCTCTTGCTCTTGCTGTTGTTATTGTTAATGGTTTGATGGGTTTAAAGTCGTGCAGGGGAGGGTGAGTCAATGTATCGCCTGCCTGCCTGCCACCGGTCGCGCTGCTCGTATATTTTGCATATGGACGCACGCCTGGGCGGGCTCACCCACCGCGGCCACCGCTCGACAGTATCTTATGGCTTTAATAACTTTAGTGCTGCTACGTGCCATTGATCCTTGATGTGTGTGTGTGCTTTCATATGCATAGGTGAAGCGAGAGTGTGCCGCTTGCCGCATGCGACAAAGGGATTTCTACCCCCTCCCACCAACCCGCTCATGTGATATGAATTATGAACTTGGGAAAGATTCAGACAGAAAATAATCAATTTGATAAGTGTATGCAGTCATTTTTTATGAATTACAACAACAATAAGCAGAAAACCCTATCTTCATTCATTGTATTTCACTCGTGCGAGCCATCTGCTCGGCAGCCATGGTAATTTCAGCACTAACCCGCCCTCTTGCCCAACAACTGCTTTGCTATATTCATAATGGCAAACGAAAATCGTTCTGCTGCATTTACTCCTGCTCCTTCGTATACCGTGAAACGAGTGAATTGCCTTGCTGTCTCTCTCCTCGCACGCTGCCCAATTATTGGTGAGTGGCGCCCTCTATTGACAAACTATTGGCAGCAACAATAACAATGCAGTCGCAGCTTGCATTGTTCGGCAGGCGAGAGAGCGCCCTCACTGGATTCCCAATTGAGAGCACAGGCGCTCTCACTGAATTTCTTAGTAGTGAGAGAGCGCATTTGATTGAGAGCGCCTAACAAGATGGAATGTGCTTGCACTGTTGTTGTTGCTGCTCAATTTGTTTGAGTGATTTCAGAGCATGCTGTAGGAAAGCGCGACAGGGATAGAACTAGTTTTCGTTGCTAGTCGAAATCCAATGGAAGCTGGATACGGCAAAGGCGATCGCTGCACCTGAGAGTGGGAATGGGAGTGCACGCGCGTGTAAGCTGTCGCTCTCGTTTTCGCTGCTGCAATTGACAAATTTAATGGGAGACACAAGGGCGGCCATTGCAGTTTTGTAAACAAAAACAAAGCTTGGCATATTGCTTGACTGTGCCGCGGCCATTGGGTAAATAATTCGAATTCATTTCGCCGCGCGCCATTCCCCAAGCATTTCGCCCCAATTGTTGTGCCTAGTTCTGGGGCAATTTTGTATTTGACTTCGCTGTTGCTTTATCGCCGCTTTTATTTGCCAGTTTTGATGGCCCATTCGCCTCTGTGTCTCTGTCTCTGGGCCCGAACGCTGCTTTTGGCCACTTTTTGGCGGCTTTATGCATAAATTTCATTTTCTTCTCTACGCTTATTGTTCACTTCTTTTGCATTTTGTATTTTCTGTGTGTGTTTCGTATTCTCTTCGTCTTCATCTCTTTGCTTATTTATTTACGAGCGTGTGTCTGTGTGTGCGTTATTAATCTTCGTGGGAGTTATTGCTATTTTCCCGTAGCTCTTGGAATTATTTGTAATTTTTTTGTTGTCAGCAGGAAGCCACAACACACACACACACACACACACAGCCGTAACTCTGCCCCCCCTAGCAGCAGCCCCAGCGCAATGATTTGCGTTCATTTGTGTATGAAATTAAAATCACACCCATGAGATGCATTGGCTGGCGTGGGGAGGAGGCGCGACTTGAACCTGGGACCTGCACTTGGCAGCTGATGAATATACAAATACATGTTCAAATACGTTTATATATATATATTTGTTTGTATGTATCTGGTGTATGTGTGTATTTGCATTTGGTTTTTTCTTCATATTTTATTTGGTTTCTTTTTATTTTCGAAATGGTCACCCTGTGGGCAATGGAATTCCGCGTCCGCTCCAACTGTAAATTGAGTTGTTGCCCTTTCGCCGAAGCAGCCGAGGCTGGCTAAACTTTGGCCGCCGTCTAATTCATTCATGAAAACCGTTGAACCGCCTCCTGCCCCTTTTCCAAATGCCCGCCCCCTCTACCTACTGCTGCTGCTGCTGCTTAGCATACAATTGCCACATTAACTTGCCAGCCCCCAAAGATAAATCGCACAGCTAGCTGCGAATTTTGTTGTCGTTTCTTGAGCTGCTGCTGCTGCTGCCGTTGTTGTTGTTGTTGCTGCAGCTATTTCGCACTAAAGCCCGCAGCGCAACACACACCAAAATCGAGACAAGTTTGGAGGAAATGCTTTTTTGCAAAGTGCATTTGAGGCCTCAAGGCACAACAACAACAGCAAGTGGCAGGCGTAAATTGAGCGAGACGAAAGCCGAAGTCTGAATGTGCTTGCTGCTGGCAGGGTATTCACCAAGTTTAGCTAATGAAAAATGCAATAAATATAAACAATTTTAACTTAAACCTTGTGTGATTCGATTTCTGCTTCCAACACCGATTCGTAGCATTTCAAATATTTGAATGCTATAACAAAGTGAAGCTTCCCTGCATGAGAGAGTGTATAGTTTGCAGCAGCAGCAACAACAACAACCCTAACAAAGACATGGAACAGTAGAGAAGCGTTTTTAATGTGTTTGCGCTTTAGCCAAAAGTTGGCGTTGGGCCCATTTTTCTTGGGCTTGTTAGATGCGGCTGCTCTCAAGATTCGAAACACTTTGGCAAAAGGTTCGCAGAGCAGACGGAGCTGTGGCCGAGTAGCCAAGTGCAAGAGCAGACAGCAATCTTGTTGTAGTTGCTGTTGTTGTTGTAGTTGTTGTTTATGATACGTCAGTTGTTGCAGTTGTTTGAAGAAGTTGTAAGAAATAGGCTTGCCAGCGACGACGAGGCCAATGTGGCTGAAGTGAAGACGACTGCGACTGAGCAGGCGACTGTGGCCGAGAGTCGAGGAACCGCCAGCCGTCAGACAAATGAGCAGCCACCGCGCTGAGCCGACGCACAGTGGTACCATGCAGCGTAAAACTATGCGAAATCGATCGAACAGTCGAGCAGTTTGCGGCACATGGCACATGCAGCACACGGTGCACTCAGGCCCCGAAATGAAGTAGTTAAAAATGCGCTAAAAAGTCGTAGCATCTATTACCGCAAACGCATTGACTGTGGCCACTTCTGCGCTTCTTCCCAGCCCCCTCTGCCCGCGCCCCACCCTCCTCTCCGGCCGCTTCTTGCACATGCAAATGCAGGAAGTTGCCGTTGCACGAGGCCGGCCCACTGAGCCAACCCGTTGATGAATTAGACGCTGCCTCGTGTGCCCACGAGCATGGACAGCGGACACTGGGCAGGGTAGGCAAAAGGGGTGTTGCAGGGCGGGAGAGAGGGGTGCGGGCAGACAACCGCATAGCTCATTTTTCGCATGCAGCGAGTGAGAGACAATTCATTTATTAAACTGCACTTAACATCAACACCACATCATCATTAATTTTGCTGGCCGAGAGGGGAGGGCCCAGCGACATGGCACATGGAAAACGAAACATGGACACGGCTGCCAAATGCTGGTTAAGGTGCTTACGCGCATCGAGTTGAGGATTTTCCTTGGAATCGTTTGACAGGCGCTTTCCAGGCGGCTATTTATAATGGCAGCCTGCCAACAGATTTGACACTCAATTGGGAATTAATTAGAAGGGAAAAGGTGCGAGGTGCGGAAGGATATTCCACATATGAGAGGCAGAGTCAGCTGCAGTCCTTGCTGTCCGACTGCGAATGATCTAGTTCATCTACTTGCTTTTATAATCCTTTAATTTCTGCTTAGCTTAGCTCGATTCGAGAGCATGGAAAATTGAAAAGCCTTAAACGAAAACGAAAATACTCAGCTTAACACAAATCGCATGCCATGCTCAATCTGAATGCCGCATCCGAATCCCAATCCAGAGCCAATTCCCGCGCAGCGTATGTCAAGAACTCATGTTCAACTGTCAAACTGAACCGACAAACCGTTAATTAGCAAATCAAAGATATGCCACAGCACGGCACGCCACGCCACAGTCGGAGCCGGAGCCGGAGCTGGAGCTGATGTTGGGGCCAATGCTGGGGCTGATGTTGGAGCCGTGGCCACTGACAGCGAAGCAGAAATCCGACAGTTGCGCACATTCGAAAAAGATCAATGAGAATTGTGAAATAAGCTGAAGAAATACAGCAGACGGCGAGCAATTAAAAGATCCCGCAGAGGGGAAGACAGCGAGGGCGAAGAGGCGGAAGAAGAGTGTGGCCGTGGAAGAGGCCAAAACCGAAACGTTTAAAGCGCCCAAAGCACGTCAAGTTGTCAGTGCTCGGATGGATGTGGACGCACTGGGGGCTGGCAAAGCCGACGAATGCCAGCAAACAGGGCAAACGCTGGACGAGATGCGTGTGCTGTGTAGTTGTACCACGGTGCACAGGCAGCACACGCTGCACACGTTGCACAGTGCAGCAGCAGCAGCAGCAGCAGCGGCTCAATTCAGCTGTTGTCAATCATAAGCCCGAGTCCAAGTCCAAGTCCGACTTGAAGTGTCTTTCTAGTGTCTACGTGCAGCTACGTCTAATTCTGCGCCTCTTCTCGCTCTTTTGCCCCCCCTCCACCAAACTCCTTCTGCATCATCTTCATCTCTCTAAGCGCTTCTAACGCACTGGCGCAGCTGTCGGATTTGCATTACCGCGTCGACTCGCCTTGAAATTATGTGAAATTGATCAATTTCAACGCTCTGCAATCCGCGCGCGACTCTCGCCTCGGACATGGATTCTATCTCCGTCTTTGGGTTCAGTTCTGGTTCTGTTTTTGTTTCTGTTGCTGTTGCTGTTTCTGGTTTCTGGCCTGGGCCGCCTCTCGCACAGCGGCCAGTACATTTAATGTAAAATGTCAATCAAAAATTGCACAAATAAATGGAAAACAAGTTGAGAATTTAATTAGAAATGCGATTGTGGCTGCGCGCAACTTCGCCGGGGCCTGGGAAAATGCGAAAATATTCGGCCAAAGCGCCAAAGTGATTAGTCAATCGAAGCCATGAGAACTGAGCGAAAAGCTGATAGAATGGCATGGAATATCCACGATACTCTGGAGAATTGGTTTGAGTGTCTAGAGGGATATGATGCGATATCGAGTGAAAAGGCAGTAAAGTTAATCGGAGTAGAAAGGTAAATGCAGCTAGAAAATCAAATTGAAGTTATATTAAAACATTCAGACTGGGAGGATCCTTGAAATCCGCATCAAAACCAAACAATTATGAAAAATCTCTATTATACCAGCTTTAGATAAGCATATATATGATATGCTATAAAAGCAAAAGTACCGAGAAATACAGATTCCACAATGTTTATACGAAAGTATCTGGAAATTTCCCAGATACGCTACGAATTGCTTCGTGAAAGAGGGTCAGTCAGTCGCAGCGCTGGCCGTGGGCGGGGTGAGGGGAAGGTAGGGAGTAGAGGAAAGAGGTAGCAGTAACACTTTATAAAGACATTACTCAAATCATAATGATTGTAAATATACTGGCGTGTGTGTTATTAAAGTTTTAGAGCTCGCTTCGCTGGAAAGTGTAAAAGCCGGCAACAGGCAAACACCAAAATGTGGTCGGAAACGGTGAGAAAATGCTCGGGCCATCAAATTATGGCTGCCTGTATTAGTGGCAGTTGTTGTAGCTGTTCCTCTTACAGTTGTTGTTGTTGTTGCAGTTGCTGTTCGCGCTTGTTGTTGTTACTTGTTTCTGTTTTCTGCTTTTATAGCACTTCCAATTTGGTGGAACTGCAAGCGGTTCCAAATTAGAAATTCAAGTCCAGGCCATGTCGCTTCGGGCCAACATCAAACGAACCGATTGACAGCGCCACAAAACCGAAAGAGCGCAGTTTTGTGTATTAATTTGTCAACCGATTTGACAATGCAAAAACAAAAATGCGATCAAAACAAGAAGGAAAAAGAGGCAGATATAAATCACAAATTAACGAATATCGCACACACTCACGCTGGCTCAGGCAGTTTGGCTTGAAAATGGCCAGAAAATGAAGAACTGGAACAAGTCAATTAATGAAGTGGGAGAAAGCGTAAATTTACTGAGACTTTACTCTGCAATCGACGGCCGTTACGTAGGCTAACTAGAGATGAGCTGTAATCGATAGTTTGTTGACTCAATTTGTCATTCAATCGATAAGCAATGCGTAATATTCCATTTTAGCTTCTGGTTCGGCTAGTTTACTTGTCCAAGTATGAGCACGCCGTCTCTTCGTCTCTCTGTCTGTCGGTCTGTCTGTCTCTCTGTCTGTCTGTCTGTCTGTCTGTCCGTCGTATCTATAACACTTTTAGTATGCTTTATTTCTTTGAATTTCATAATTACACGGCTTTGACCGCTCAACGATGCGGCCTGTAAGTGTGCGATTGCGTGTGTACGTGTGTGTGTGAGTGTGTCTTTTCGGGGCCATCTTCAGTTATGAGCACTATGAGTACAGGTATGATATGTTTCTCCCCAAGCCGCCCCAAGCCCCTCCATACCAGCCTGCCCCCTCCTCTCTCGCTCCTCTTGCTGCCCAATTGTCTGCTAACTGTTTTTGTCGCCATTCTCGGTTTCTTTTCGTGAATGGAGTGGCAACTGGGCAGACGGACCGCTCGACAGCCCAACACAAGGGGGGGTGAACAGGGAGTGGGGCAAACTGGCAACTGGTTTTGGTTTTTAGCGCTCGGCTTAATTAATTACGCGTATTGTTGTATAATTTGTAGTTGTTCGCGCATAATTCACAAGAAGCTCATGAATGGCTCGCTTTACACATTTCCGGTACAGTTGTGCGCAAAAGCTACTGCTGCTGCTGCTGCTCCCCGCCAATGGGCCATGGCCCGCCCAGTTCGACTTAATAACGAAGAAGCTCAAGCGAAATACAACAACAAAAGGCAACTGTGTGTGTCTGAAAAAAGGGCGTTGTGGGCAATGTCAATCAATTGGTTGGCTGCCTGCCTGCCTGCTTGCCTGCCTGCCTGCTTGACCGACCACCTGACCGCCTTCCCTTGCCTCCCTCCCGTCGCACGCTTGCCCGCCCCTCCCTCGGTGCGCTCGTGCGGCGGCTGGTTGGCTGCTCTTGGCCCAAGCGAAGCTGCGGCCCCAGCAAAAATGGCAGCTGACTGACAGACAAATCGAAAATGCTGCCACAGCAGCAGCCACAACAACAACAACAGCAGCAGCAGCAGCAACAACAACAAACGAACGAGAGCAACTGAAATTGTGCCGCGGACTGGTCGAGACTCGACTTGACAGGCGGTGGCATGGCACGGCCACGACTTGCAGCCCAGCGAGCCAGCCAAATCGATCGAACTGCCTTCATTAAACAGCGCACTAGCTGCCTCTCGCTCTTGCCAGCTCCCTGCCTCTCTCTCTCTCTCTCTCTCTCTCTCTCTCTCTCTCTCTCTGTCGCTGTGTCTCTCTTTATGCCCTGCATTGGCTGTCCTCGTCTGGCACAAGCGCCAAGACTTTAATAACTCCTTTCCTGCCGCCGATTTGCAGACAAATCGAGATCACGGCGGCTCCGGCTGCCGCGGCTGCTGCTGCTGCTGCTGCTGTTACTGCTTCGATCGGGCAGCGGCTAATTTCCATGTTGGCCACAATTTGACTTCTGTTCGCTGCGTTGTTGTTGCCACATTTTGCAAATTTGCGCGCCGTGATTGCGGCCTCAGTCTCCCCTGCCTCCAACTGGCCTGCCACGCAATTTGCAACAAGAGCAAAGCAACCAAATCGAGCAGACACACAGACAGAGCCAATAATCAAATGTCAGTCAGAGTTCTTCTCCTCGTCTTGCTGCCTCTCTGTTCTCCACATCTGTCCAGCTGTCCAGCTGTCCGTCTGCCAGTCAGTCAGATCGGCGATCCGCTGCCAAATCAGTTTTACCCCCGCTACCTCATTATTCAAAGCTTGGCTCGGCCGCGCCTCTGGTCCCTCCCCTGTGACCCAACGTCCACTCTCTGCTGCTGCTTCTCCTCCTTCGCTCAGCTGCTCTGTTTGCTGAATTTTTTCGGCGTGTCCGATCTGCATGTCTATTCATTTCAAAGTTTTCGATTTTGATTTCATTTCATTTTGGCATTTGGCATTTTGCCTTCACGCTTTGCTGCTTCTCTTCACTTGGCTTGGGGGCAGCTCATTTGCCAGAGGAGCGGTGGGGGGGGGGGTGTGGCAAGAGGGGCAGCTCTGCTCTTAATTGTGTCCGTTGTCGATCGCCTGCGATTTCTTAGTATCGAAATAATTATCAGTACCTTGGGCACTCTAATTCGCGCATGGCAACTCTAAGCGAATACCGCAGATGATTCATCTATGAGTTATACTAAGCTAATTGGGAATCTGCAAGATCTTAAGAATTTGCGCACTGACTCACTGTAGACCTAGATCTGTGTATATTATTACAAGCTTAACGATGAGAGAGAATGCTATTGTACTACGTACGTTTAAAGATCTAGCGGAATGACGTATGACTTAAAGAACTGCAAGTTCCTACTATTGCTCTTCACTTCAAGATCTGCTATAGATCTGCAAATCTTCACTTCCATGTAGACCCACGCATATTATTTGATTATCTGTTCTGGACACTTGACAACGCTCAATGACATTTCCCTATCGCGCCCAATCGCTACACGCTTCGCTTTTATTTATTTCGCTTTGTTTTGTTTGTTCCCCCCTCGCCCCTTTTTTTTTCTTTCGATTATAAATTCTGGGCCATTGGCGTTGCGAGCTTTATTGATTGGTTCCACATAACGCGCGCTCTGCTCGAATAATTAACAATAAAAAATTTCAAACACATTTTGACACAATTTTAATAGTCCATAAAACTTGAGGGAAGCGTTAAAATGAAAACAGGAGCGCCGTCAAGTGCCCCAACAAAAGCAACAGCAGCAGCAGCAACAACAACAACAACTGTTAATGTGGCCATTGTTCGAGTTTTTGTGGCCTGTCACTGCTGCCTTTGTTGTCGTTGTTGTTGTTGTTGTTGTTGACAAATCGATAAACAGCTCAATTAGCATTTTTGATCTTAACATAAAATGTTACAAGTGCTGTGTGCCGCCCAACCCAATGTGAGGGACCGCTACCACGCCACGCCACGCCACGCCACGCCCCACCCCGCAACACCCTTCCGCCTTTCGCCTGCTGCTTGTGGCTTTTCCCTTTCAGGGAAGCAAGGGAGAGGACGGTGGGCAGGGGCCACGGGGTAAATGGTAATCATAAATCAACGCATAAAAATTCAGTTCGATAATAAATTTGTATGCTCTCGTCGTGCGACACACAATTATGCAAAACGAGCTGTCAAACTTGGCAATTGACAGCTCAAAGTTGCCAATTCCAAGTTTCGACTTCGACTGTCAAGTTTTCCTCAAGGGCGAGCGAGTGGGGCGAGTACAGTGTGTCGAAGAATGGAGTCGACAAAGTTCGAATTGAAGACTTGAGCTCTTTGTCAGATAAACCAAAGTGACTATTTTGATGAGTTTCTGCTTCGACTTGCAAGTTATTCCTACTCTTTCTCGTCCTAGCCTGGCCACATCTGCTCCTTTCTTTATTTCCCCTATTGCTCTCTCTTTTCATTGACATCCCAGCAAATTCAATAGCAAAACAAAGACAATATGCACCAATCGATTCGGTATCGATACTGCGTACCACAAGACATTTGCCTGCCAATGTGCAGCTACAACCCCGCGCAGAGTTGCCACAACCGTGGAGACTGCGCAGCTGACAGTTTCCCGTCATATTCGCCGGGACAAAAAAAGAGTTCGGTCCCGCTGGGCTGCAGCGGACGCGTCGAGGTATTTCAATAATTCAATCACGTGTTATCAAATAATTGAATAAGTCATCGTGTCGAGCGACACAAATTTAATTTCAATACGCAGAACGTTTAACGAACGGGCGACAGCGTCAAAGACATTGCCGATTGAGGAACAGGCAAATGTCGAGAGAAAGAGAGAGAGCGAAGTAGCGAGAGAGTGTGTGCGATAGAGAGAGCGCGCAGAGAGACGGAACAACTGGTCGACTGGGCAAGCCGGCAAGCCGGCAAGCAGGCAACGTGAGTGATTGTCGCAAAAGCTCAAAGGCAACGACAACTCTTCGAATTGTACTGATTTTTATTTATTTTATGTTTGAACCGAAACGTTGATGGAATTCAAAATGAAACGGGCAAATGAAATGGACTGCGCCCCGACTAATAGGGGGGCTCCCGCTGCCGATAAGTGTGTGCAGCTGATATAGCGCGATTGTAGCCCAGTTATACGTATGCCAACATCTTGTGCCTCCCCGCCAATTGGTGTGGGAAAATGTTTTGTTCTCTCGCACTACGAATTGGTTCAATGGTAAATTGTAACTGGGCGTGGCAAATTCCCATTAGCATGTCGCACTGCCCCGCTCCAGGCGCAGTTTTAGTTCGCCCTCGATTCTTTGCCAAATCGAATCGAATTTTAATTGCGCCCAGAACATCAACTTGCGAGTGATGCACGTCGTTGCCATAAGGTTATATCAGCTCAAGGTATTACTTATCTATGGCAAATACATTTTCAACTTATACTATTAATGTAATTTAATGTAATTCAGCTTTCCAGTCAGAGTATTTCCACAGATATCGTATCGATAACTGAGCAACTTCTGTTCTCGAGATCACATTAACTCGATCTTTAAATTATCGAATGTCCTCACGTAAACTGGGTCGCATAACTGACCTACAGCAAATGCAGCACTCAATCAGAGTGTCTCTCTGTCCGATCCCCTCCGCCTCCGTCGCTCGCCCGGGCAGACACTGCGATCAGTTCAATGATCGGTCGCGGGATTCGATAGATTTTTGACATACTCAACGCTGGGACACTGACTGTGACTCGGGCGGAGTTTCTCATTCACACGCTGTTGTCCGTGGGAGAAAAATGCGTGAGTTAACCCCACTTCGTCGCCCCTCCGTCTCCTTCGTCTTCTCCCGTTGCTGTTGTTGAATGTTTTGCGGCTTTTTGGGGCAAAATTTGCGCTGATTGGTGCGCTGTGGCCCGAACTTAAACAAATCAATACGAAAACGATGCAAATGGCAAAAGGCATGTCAACAATGCTGGCGAGTAATTGGCAGAGAGAGAGAAAGAGAGAAAGAGAGCGAGTGGAGACAATCAGCGCACGAGCAGCTCAGACGTACCTGGAGACGGAGCTGAAGCTGGAGCTGATGTTGATGATTGCGCTTTGAGTGTTTGCGAGTGTGTGTGATTGTCATCGCGTCACAGTTGCCGCCAAAGTGCAGCTAAACATCTGGAGCGGCAGCAGCAGCGACACCGCCCAACAGTCCAGTCTCCGCGCAGAGTGCCCTGCCAGGCAGGTGATCAGTGATCTTTGCCGACGCGCCCAGCGCGCTGTGAATTGTGGCGAAGAAGGCTTTGATCTGTCACCGCTGGATACCGCTGGATACCGCTGTATACCGCTTGCCAATCGAATCACGGCAGGCGCGCGCAGCACCAGATAAAATTATTGAAATTACATTGGCGCAAGACGCCGCAACGTCGATCAGCTGCAACAGCTGCGATCTTTCTTCGACTGCCAGCTCCAACTCGCTCCGACTTCAACTCGCTGCAACTGCCAGCGATTTCTTTGAGCTTACGCGACACGATCGCCAACACGTTGGTGCAACACAGGGCGAATTAAAGATCCGGCAATAATTATCGCTTTTAGTTTCAACTTGGCCTGTCAATGTAATTCCAAATATGTCGTCAGTGTCGCGTTGCACTGCTGTAGTAGCTCATCAGCGGCAGCGGCAGAGGCACCTACGGCCGGAGCCGGAGGAGTCCAGTTTCTTTGATCGGCACACTGTGATTTTCATTCGATTTCGTGGTGTTTCGCCGCTCGTTCGCCGCGTTTCGCCGTTGTTCGTTCTCTCCGTTTTTAAAATGTAATCATCATTAAAATATTTATGGCCGATCTCTCGCTCTAACCAACAACAGCAACAGCGACAACTGGACGGCTTGTAATGACCATACATAGCAATTGGTTCTCACGTTCGAAAGAAGCGTTGCCAATTTGGCGTCATCGTTGTCACAGTTGGCCGACTTGCAGTTGGACCTGGGCCTGGTCGGGGACTGGTCTGTTCTGGGATCTCATTCGGGAATCGCTGTGCCTGACACTGTCATTGTCATTCGGATTGTCACCTGTGCTGCGCTGATTTGTGCTACGAATTCCGGCTGCACTGTGAGAAACGATAGGCGAAGTAGTAGAGCAAATTGATGGGCCAAGCCGTCAGACAATCATGGGAAAGCTGTAATTATTATTTATAGCTTCTGGGCATTTTTCATATTCTCCTACACTCTAATTTGCATACTGCTCTTAAGTCCTTCCTAATTCGTTCCGCCAAGTGTAGCCACCTGTTAGCAGGATCATTTTATGGCTTCAGATCGTGTACTTTGGTGTAATTTCGACTGTACTGGAAGCTTACAGGCTTTGCTTAACTTCCCAACTCAATTAGTTGTATGTTTATTGATTGGAAATGTTTATAACGAATACTCCAAGGCATATGTATTTTATTATTTGTTTACTCTTAAAGATCGTGTTATTGGAGGATTAATTACGGATACGCTTATTGAGAATCTTAAGAGGCCACTTAATGCTGTCGAAAAGCTTTACATAATCAGGTTTAATCGGCGTAATTGATTCCACAAGTTGTGATAATCTAAGTCGTTTCTGTTCCCCTCCTCCCTACACCCCTTTCCCACACTAGCCACATCTGATGTGTGGCAACACCCGCTGCTGCTGCTGTTGCTGCTGCTTCGATTTGTCTGGGCGACGAGGCGTTCCACTGGTTTCACTGTCATTGCCACTGGCAGTGCGGCGGCCCTGCTGGGTCTGTGGGGTCTGACGGGTCTGCATCGAACTCGAAGTCGAAGTCGAAGTCGAAGTTGTTCGACTGACTGACTTGTCATATGTGGCATATGTAAGTTGTTGTCGTTGTCGCTGCCGTTGCTGTTGCTGCGGCAGCTGTTGTCGTTTATCAATTATGACAAATCTTTGCGCATGCGTGGCCAGCGTCGTCGGCGTCGTCGCGCAGCTATTTTTATAAACTTTTGCAAAAGTGCTGTTTGCCCTTCTTCATCCCGCTCCCGACTCCGCACCACGCCACGCCCCCCTATAAGCATTTGCGTTTCATTTTAATTTGTAATTATTTCTCGAGCGTTTTTGCTCGTCTTCGTCTGCTCGTTGCGGCCTCCTACTGCTTCTCCCTCCACTTCCACCTCTCTCTCTCTTTCTCTCTCTCTCTCTCCCTCTCCCTCTCCCTCTCTACGTTCTTCTTCTTCCTACTCAGCGTGTTCATTATCATCTTGTATAATTTCAAACGATTCCCCATAGTTATTGTTGCCGTTTCTTGCCGTCATTGTTGCTGTTGCTGCCTTTGCATGTTGCCTCTTCGAACTTCATTTGCGCTTCGGTTCGGTGACAAATAAATTAAGTAGCCGAGCAAAAAGCTGCCTGGCGGCTTTGGCCATCATTATAACAACAACAACAGCAGCAGCAACAATAGCAACAGCAACAACAACTATAACAACTAGCTGCAATTAAGCAGAGTTGTCGCCGTCGTCGTCCATTCGGTTTGTCATTGTGCCTCTGCTTGTATGTGTGTGTGTGAGTGTGTGTGCGTGTGTGTGTGTGTGTGTGTTGTGTGTGTGCAAAGTAAAAACGCCCCTTGAAGATTTATTAAATGTTCGGTGATTGGAAGCAGTCAGCGCCGAGCGAGACCCCTAGCCTCCCGACCTCTCCCGCAAAGAGCAATCACTCGTAATGGCGGCCAGGGCTCGCCCCATCAAGCTGGCAGGCTGCATAGCATCATCGATCTGGCAACGCCTGCACAGGGTGTAGAGATCCTTAGTGAGGGCAGAAAATAAGGCATAGGTATAATCTACACACTCTATAGATTATACCAAACTATGGTACGTACTTTCGAATATAATAGACTACGCTGTAAACGCAATTTAATTGAGTATATATTACGATAAAACACCTTGTACTCTACTAAACTAAGGTAAACTATATAGTACACTTATATGATTGCAATGAGATGGTAACAAAACATATAATACATACTATTCAATCCCTGCTCTCCACTATTCTTAGCTCAGCTCAACAGGCAACGTATTATAAACCCTTCAGTTAGTAATAATTTCATTTCGAGAGCCCCTGCTCTCAGCTCTCTCCCGCCGGCCGGGGCTTATCGCATGCCCGGGAGCGAGGTCGCATCCATCTGAGTGCCATATGCCATATACGCGCTGCCAGATGCTGCCCACACTCGGCCAGACAGCGGGCACTCAATCAGCGCTCGCTCGCTCGTTCTGCCAACTTCAAGCCAAATCAGCTGCTACTGTGCGCAGCAAGCAGAGTGTGTGTGTGTTGGGTGTGTGTGTGTGTGCGTGTGTGTGTGTGGGGCAGCAGGGAGACTGGGTTAAGAAGAGCTGAGATTGGTCAGTGAAGCCGCTGCTGCTGCTGCTGGTGTCGCAGGGCTTCAATTGCTGCGCCCGCTTGGCTCGGAGTCGTTTATTAATTTGGCATATGACAAATTATGCCTTGGCCAGCAATTAGAGCCGAAATCAACAGACAACTGTGCGGCTTCAGCTCTGCAGCTTCTGCTACCTCCCCTCCCCACCCTCTCTCACTCCGGCCTTCTCGCTGCGTCTTTGTCTTGGGCAGCAGCAGCTGAAGCCGACTGCGACTGCGACAGCGAGTCCGACATTTAGCGCTGATTTAACAAAATTTTCTGCAAGACACGTACAAAAGCTTCGATCTGGCGGCGAGGACAGGCTCACAACCTGGCTGGGAGCATGGAGCATGGAGCGGGTGGTGGGGGGGAGGGGTAGGCAGAAGCAAGGCGGTTGCCGAGCCGAGGACGAGGTGCGTCAACAGACGACAAGTGGCACTTTGGCGCATTAAGAAAATCTGTACAAGTGTCACTTTGGCAGGGCACAGCAGCGACAGGGGGGAGAGCAGTTTGGGGCAGCGGGTTGCATGGGTAGTCGGGTATTTGGAGTCGGTAGTCGAGTAGAATTATAACGCCAACGTTGACCAGCAGCAGCGGCAGTGGCAGCGGCAGCGGCAGTGCCAGCCAAATGCAATTTCACTGCACAACGAGGATTATAAATTCGAGACTCTGCCACGGCCTCGCCATCGGCCCTGGCTGGGGCATGTTTAATCACTTTTCATTTAAGCAGCAGCAGCAGCAGCAGCAGTTGCAGCAGCAGCGGCACTGGCAGTGGCTGCAAAAGAATACACTGCACATATACATATCTGAAATTTGTCCAGTCATCGGCATTATTTAATGAGTTGCCAACAGGTTGCCAGGGCCTCAGGGCAGGAGCAGCAGACCCGGTACCAGGCCAAGCGAAGCAGAAAATCAGCAGCAGCGGCGGTGGCGGCATCGGTGGCAGCGGTGGCAGCAGCAGCAGCAGCAGCCGCAGCCAAGTCCCGTCCTGCTTCAGTTTCAGCTGCAAACTGCTGAGTCAGCGCCGCAAACAGAAGCCAACAGTCGCAGTCGGCGCATCAGTCAGCCAGCCAGTCGATCCACCGGTCCATGCCCGTGTCCAGGTTGAGGTTGTCCAGGGCCAGACCAACCTACGCCTGCCTGCCAGCCCGGCCGCTTCCTTGTGAGCCTGCGCCTGCCAGAAGTGTCATGTAAATGCAACTTGTTGGGCGCTGCCATCGCCACCGTCGACGTCGCTGGCTGCACTTGACATTGCCATTGCCGCTGCCACTGCCACAGCCGCTGCTGCCGCCGCTGCTGCTGCTGCTGTTGCAGGCTCTGCTAGTGCCACAGCAGACTCTGCTGCGTCGCAACGTGTAATGTCAATTTGACAGACAAACTGTCGACCATTTGAAGCATATTCAGCTACTGTCTACAGTTGCCCATCCACCGATTATGATTTGTTTGATTGTGCTGCGCTACACGCGAGTTGGCAGGGCATATCAGCTGTGTCCTGCACTGCAATAGAAAGCTAACAAGCTTTCGAGCCAGCTGAGCTAGGAACAAGTCTTGGTTGAAGCTTAATTCAGCCTAGCAGCTGTTGGCTGAATTCTTTGATAGCTTAACGAAAAACTTGTCTCCTATAGATCCCTGCTTTGTTTTCTTTATAGCTCACGTATGTTAACCCATTTATTTTATTTATACCTTAAGCTTGAACTGACATTATAGTAGCATGAATACATGAGCAGAACTAAGTCCCAAAAACATAGATTTAAAACATATACATATATATATATAATGAGCTGAACTATAAAATATTTATATTTTAAAATATACCAAACAGTCTGGACAATACTATATATTTCGACCCAGAGACCTAACTTGATCTGGCCATCCTCACACAAAGTCTTGGTCAAGCTTTAAGCACATTAAGGCTGCCTGTAGTTGCTTGCTGGGCGTTTGTGTAGCGCCGCCAGCGGTTGTTGCCGCTCAACCAATGCCAGTCAGCTGAAGACATGTGGTAAAATCATACGCCAACTGGTAGCTGGAGGCTGTAGAAGACTGCAGACTGTAGAGCGAAGACTGCAGCCTGGAGGCTGCCTCGCTGCCACGCTGCCTGAAGACTGCCGTGGGGTACCTCGGCCAGTGGCTGCCAGAGCTACTTCAACTTGAGGCGCAGACAAAGTGCTACTTCACATGCTTAGAGCCACGCAGATTACACTTGTATACACACGCGATACTCGGCTGGCTATGTGTGAGTGTATGTGTGTGTGCGAGTGTGCGAGTGTGTGTATGTATGGCCGCCTGGCGTTGGCATCTACAGCATTCAATAAAGAATTTTTGCGATTTTTATCTTGCGCGGGCCATGCCGCGTCACCCGAATACGAATACAAATATGAATACGAAGACGAGTACCCGTTGCCGATGCTAGTGTTCTGTTCGGTTGCCCCTTTGCTTAATACTCATAATTGATTAAAAAGAAAATTTCCATGGCATTTATGCGTACCACGCCACTCATACACACAATGTCGACTTGTTGACAGCCCCGAGAGAAGCGCAGCCGTGCGAGAAAGAGAGGAAGAGAGCCGAAGTGGAAGGGCGCAGGCTGCTCTGCAACTGCGACTGCAATAGCGAGAGGCAACTGCGACTGCGACTGTGGCCGGAGTCTCTTCGCTGGAAGTAGTTGTCGAAATGTTTTTATTTGTTATCGATTAATCGCTTGAATCAACAGGCAGCAGTCAGTTGTACAGTGGCAGTTGTCAGTCCTGCCCCCACCGCTCGCCCCTCACCCCTCTCCCGCTCTTCTCTTTCCTTCACTGTGCTGCTTGAAGTGTATCTTACAGATTCACAATCACATTTGTATCTGCATCTGTATCTGTATCTTTCGCATGTTGCGGCCACTGCTGCTGCTGCTGCTGCTCCTGCGCGGCTGCAAGAAATGTTGCTGTGTAATTGTTTTGAAGTTTGACTCAAAGATTGGTAGCAACAGCAGGCCAACTGCCTGTCAGCCAGTCGACCAGTCAGTCGAACGCACCTCCCCCCCCCCACCATTCCGCACCAGCCCTCTTACTGCTTCGCTCAAGTAACCCCGAGATTTGCGCGCCTGTCAAACAGCTGATTGATCGATTGTTTGCACACGTTTTTATGAGCTTTCTTCTCGAGCGCATTTATTGAGTATTTTATTAATTTCAACTGATCGATGAGAAAATGCCGACTGTCCCTCTCTATCCCCGCCCGCTCTGCCACTCGCCCCTTTCAGCTGTTGCCGGCGCTACTGCGACGAAGCTGCTGCCTATCGATTGCTTTCGATTGTTGTGGGCGGTTCAGAAGCGTGGCGAATGCCAGAGGCATGTGGGAATGATCGACTGCCAAATACCTAAATATTTTACTATTTTCCACAGACAAATGGAAACATTTCGTATATTGTTTGTCTCATGTTTATTTTCTAATCTTCTCTTTCAAGTTCATAAGTATTAAGAACCTGCTTCGATTTGATCTTAGATCAGTATTTATACGGAAAATCAAGTTTAGCTGGCCCCTTTTGAGGCCTCGGAAAACTCTTGTCCCCACTCGCTGCACTCCACTTTCAAACGGGCCATCAATAATATTTAAAGCACGTTTCCGATCTGCCAAGCTTCTCGTACAAAATACCATGAAAAACCCCAAGAACGCAGCTACCTGGACCGAGCTGGGCTAGCTCGAGCTACACTTCGGCGGAATCTATGTAAGTATATTAATCTTGGTTTAATGATTCTCGACTTCCTAACTTTACGGCCACTTAGTCAATGGGCTCTGGCTCGGCCATCGGGGTCGGAGTCGTCTCTGGCTCCTTCTGCGAACTGATTGATTTCGATTGCGGGTTTATTCTACGAAGTTTGGCTACCACAGTTGGCACTTTTTTTCGAGTTGACCCACTTGTCTCACGTGTCGATGGGCGCGTTGATAAACGGCTGCCCCCCCGCCTGCCTGCACAGTGTGTCGCGGAGCTGAGAAACTGGCTCGAATATGTGCTGGGCAGCACTGAGCGTGATTCGGTACCACTGTGCACATTGTGTCGCACCCGAAACGCTACAAAAACGCGGAAAAAACGTATTAAATACAAATTTCCTGGTAATAAAACAGAGACACAAGCATGTGGAGTGGAGTAGGGCAGGGGAGAGGGTACAGGCTGCCAAATAAAGAAATAAATCTTTACAGTCAAGCGCGGAAGAGGGGGGGGAGAGGGTACAGTGTTAATATAAGAGATATTACAGCGAGTGACTAACTGCCGCATTCATCGATGATGTTGTTGTTGTCGCTGCTGTTGTTGCAGTTGTTGTTGTTGCTGCTGCTGCCACCGCTGCTGCTGCTGCCACCGCTGCTGCTGCTGTGCCTTTTGCCGGGCTTTATTGTTATTTTTGTGTATTTCTTGTATCAGCGTGTAAATCTCGCTCACACACACCGCACACAGCCCAAGCGAATGAAATACCGCGCTCAACTCAACTCAACTCAACTGAACTGAACTGAACCGAGTCGGGCTCAACTTGCCAGAATTTTTATTGGAAATCTGTACGTAGAAGTAGTCATCATCAGCACGATCATGATCATCATGTTCATCGCCATCGCGATCATCGTGATCATCGCAGTCGTCGTCGTCATGCTCATCGCACGATCACGACGATGAGCACGATGATCATCTCGAGCAGCAGCCGCAGTTCCTTGGATTCTCCTCGTCTTTTTCGGTTTTTGATTATTTTTCGTTTTATTTCTCACTCTCTCTCGTTCTCTCTCTCTCTCTCTCTCTCTCTTGCCGCGTCTCGTCTCGCTCTCGTTCAGTTTCTGTTTCAGATGCATATCTCCAGAGCGCGTTGGCAATAAAAATATATATGAGCTGTTGATGACTGCATATAAAAATTATTCGAAACAGCAAAGTATAAAGCAGATAGCGTGAAGAGGAGAACGGGAACGTGAACGGGAACGGGATAATAAAGAAACCCTTGAGTGTTGTGATATATGCGTGTCGAGCCACCGACTGCGCCGGCATCAAATGCGATGCGAGACGCGACAGATCCTGCCAAACGTCCAGGCGTCGCAGTAAAGAGTTGCAGTCACAGTTACTGCAGAAGAACAGTTACTCTTCTTTAGCACACAACAACTAAATTGAATAACAGAATGTACTACAAAAAATACCATGTTATAGAATGTTTCTTTGGCATATACTAAAATAAAAATAAATATATTTTATTTACCGTTTCTATTTGAGAAAAATGCATGTTATTATATCCTTTGTATGTCGCAAACCAATCAGTCTTAATTATATAGCATACGATTGGAGCGTATTTTCGAAAAGTTTTCATCGCCATAAAGGCATTGACAGTGCACAATGCTGGACATGAATTTAATACATGGTCAGCAACTGAACTAAACTGGGCCTTCGGCTGGCCTGCCAATTGGCAAGTTAACGAGCGGCGTAGAGTGAGAGAGAGAGGGGAATTGGGGGTTAGCGGGTTACCCGCTGTAGAATGCATTTAATTGCTATAATTTTTCAATTGTAACAAAAGACATCAACAAACGAGGCACAGACAATGCAACAAATCACACAAAAGGCAAATGCGAATCCGAATGCAAATGGGAAAGCGAATGTGATTGTGATTGTGATTGTGATTGTGATTGTGATTGTGACTGTGACTGTGATGGTGACTGTGATTGTGAATGTGCATGCGAATGCAACGAGCCATTCAGCCAGGTGAGTGAGTGCGTATCTGCGCAGAGATTTCCTGAAATCAAATCTAGCAAATCAGACCAAAAACCAAAGCAAAACCAAACCCAAACCCGAACCCGAGCCCGAACCCGAACGGCAACTCGACTCAGCCGATGCCTAAACTGATGACTGTCTACGGGTTGTGGCAATATGTCAGCAAAAACTAAATGGAAACGTTTTAGGCGCTCAACTGGGGCATGAGCAGGGTGTGCGGCGTGTAGGGAGGTCTTAGAATAGGGCTGGAACGCACAAGCGACGGAGCGTGCCATCAATATGGCAAACGACGACAAACGTTAACTTAGAAACGACTGAGTGACTCGATGCGACGCGACACGACGCGACGGCATTGAACAGAGAAGCCACCGCATTCGAAGCCGCCGAGGGAGACCGCAGCTAGTGCCGCAACTACACTATAGATACAGCTACGAGCAGAGAGATACAGCTACAGATACAGATACACAGTGAGAGATACAAATGCAGAGCACACACTGACACTTGTAAATGGGTCGGCCTTGCGCGGGCTGTGCTTGCTGTGGGGTGTACAATTACCTTAACGCATCGACAATTATACGAATGGTTGGCCGCCCCAACAATGGCCCGACTTGGTCTAAAGCCGTAGCCGTAGCCGTAGCCGCAGAGCATTGGCCATCCCATCAT
The DNA here is from genome assembly GCA_018151445.1 of Zaprionus inermis. Taxonomy (NCBI): domain Eukaryota; kingdom Metazoa; phylum Arthropoda; class Insecta; order Diptera; family Drosophilidae; genus Zaprionus; species Zaprionus inermis. The sequence goes on along the minus strand of JAECXD010001688.1, from coordinate 6,653,122 downwards.
CAGGTGCGATATGCGATACGCAGTCGGGCGGCGGCGACGGCGGCGGCGGCTGAGACAATTGCGCCACACAACGTTGCGACTGGGCGCCCAAGAAGATTGTCAGTGGAGCACTGAGAAAAAAAGTAAGTAGCAAGCAGCAGCATACGCAGAACGTACAACAACAAAGGCAGCTAAGCAGGGGTAGAGAGAGCGAGAGAGAGAGAGGAGAGAAAGAATACGCCCCAAAAACACTTTGGCCTGCTGGGCTGGGGTCATGTGTGTTGGTTGTGAGGTGGCTGAGGTGTCTGCGTGTGTGTGAGTGAGTGCGTGCGTGTGTGCCACAAGCAATTTGGGGGCGCTGCGAAGGTATTGACACCGCCAATAATGACTAAAGCAACAGCAACGGCAACGGCAACGGCAGCCGCAGCAGCAGCGCAAACGTCAACGTTGGCAACGCGACGCATCTTCTTATTGCCCTGCGGTTTTAATTGTGCGCGCACAGTGGGGCAAATTAGCCAAGCCGACAGACAACTCAATTGCCTGTAAAGGCAGGCAAATAATGTTGCTAAATATAATGAAATCTGGCTAACTGAGCTGTAGATAAGGCGTAGACTAAGCGGGCACTTCAAGTGGAGCTTGCCTGCTCAGCTTTATTTGATAGTTCACGAAGTCATATATAAATACATATTGCAGCCTCTGCTTGTGGTCTCTCTTTTGGCTCTTGGTTACCACTGTGCCTCATGATTTGCCGCTCGCTTAGCGAGGCTTCACTTTGCCCACTGATTGACAGAGCCGGCGCCCGAGCAACGAGCTGCGTGTGTAGTTTGTTGTAAATTGTATTGAAAAGTTTTGCATGCCCGAAAAGCGGCGACCAGAGAGGAGAGGCGAGTGGGAGGAGAGGGCGGAGAGGGGAGTGGGGGGACAGCTGGTTGCGTGTGTGTGTGTGGCAAAGGATGCAGGCTCTATTTACTTTTTAATTGGCAAAATTAATGCAATGCAATGAAATGAAGCCCGTCGAGGTCGATGAAAGGATGGATGGAGGCAGGCTGCAGCAGGAGGGGTGTGTGTATGTGTGTGTGTGTGTGGGTAGGGCAGGGAACTGTGGGCGCAAAGAAAGAGGGCGGGTGTAAGAGGGAGCTGCTTGTGCAGCTGAGCCAAAAGTGAAACTGAAGACGAAGGCGCTACGCAGCTTGTTGCTGCTGCTGCTGCCCTTGTTGTAGTTGCTGATGTTGTAGTTGCTGCTGTAGTTGTAGTTGTAGTTGTTGTTTTTGTAATTCTTAGAAATTCAATTTTCAACTTAAAACTGCCGTCGCTGCCTCCGTCGCGCTGCGCTGCCCTCACTCGCCCTGCCGCTCTACAAGTGATTAAGTGAAAACAACAACAAGAGCAGCAGCAGCAGCAGCAGGAGGAACATCGGCAACCCCAGAGCTAAAACATATGCAAAAAAAAGTGGAGAGACTACACACACACATAGAGAGAGCGAGAGAGAGAGAAGGAGTGAGAGTGAGAGAGGCAGTTGGCTTGTCGGCTTCACGGTTTTGATCCATTCGCATAATAATGATGATCATGACGATCATGAAGCGACACAACGCTGGCATTGGCATTGCGCCCCTCTCACTCACTCTCCCCTCTCGCTCTCACCATCTCGCCGTTCCCCCCTCGGGCGAGGCGAGTCCGTTCGCAGTCAGTCAGCCAAGTCAGTCACACATATTGAAATAATTATTATCTGCATTTCGAGATCAACACGCCAAACGGAGCCGAACCCGCCGAAGGGGCCTGCTGGGGCCCAGCATCAACTTCAGCCTCTGTCTCTGCCTCAGTCTCTGCCTCTGCTTCAGTCTCAGTCTCTGCCTCTGTCTCTGTCTCTGTCTCTGTCTCTGCCTCTGCCTCAGTCTCTGCTTCAAATTGAAGGCCATAAAAAATGAACGCATATTGCACACTGTCAAAGTCATCAACGGGGGCGCAAGCGAGTCCCAGAATTTGGGACTACTGCGCCGCTCTGCTCCCCGCACTACCCCCGCGCTGCTGCTCCCTCCCACTTCTACTGCGATCGCACTGGCAGCAGCCACCCAGTCACTCCACAATGCACAGCTCATTAGCAGCCGGACCCTTTGGCCTGCTTCCAGCCTCCCCCCTTGACAGGGAAGTGATAATCCTTTGACAAAGGCAGCGACTCGGCTGGACTCGCTCTCTCTCGCCGCGAGATTTCGCGCATTTCGGCACACGCAATAAAGGCGAAGAAAGCAACAATAACAAAGCGACAACAACAACAACAACAACAACCGGCGGATAATTTCGAGGTGAGCTGCGGCTGCAGTTCAGCCCGAGCCTGAGCCAGAAGCGGCCCCTGCTGCAAAAAATGCCGCACGTAATTCCCGCAGGAGCCGCAGCCCATGACAACAATCCCAGAGAGCGGCAGAGTGTCTCCTGACGCAGCCTCTGCCCCCAACCCTGCCGCAACTCCAGTTCCAGCTTCAGCTCCAGCTCCACAGCGTTTCAGGCAGCGTGTAATGCGACGTGTTTGCCTCAATTCGAGCATATGAAAACGGTTTATTTTGCTCGATTAAGTCGCTCGCTTTGTGAAAGGCGAGTGCAAAAAAGAGAGAGACAGCGAGGACGAGAGAGACCCTGCCCAACCCAAAATAAAAAAGAAGATTTGCGGGGGCGTCTGTGTCTGGCAACGAGGTTTGTCGCACAGGAAGCTGGCGAGCGACAGGAAGCAATAAAAATCCAAATTGGATGCCAACTATTGAAAACCGTTTGCCAGCCGATTCCTTTTGAACTGCCAGACGGCAGGCGGCCCATGACAATAGATTAGCAACTTAAGCTGTCTGGAGAAGAGAAGAGAAGCGGGCGAAGGAAGAGGTGAAAGAGTGGCTGAGCTAAGTAGCAGCACGATGAAAGCAGACAGGAACTGGCAGCGGGTATGCTTTTATTTTGGAACAAGCGCGCAGTTCATTTACCTCAAGATGTGTCCAACGACAGACTATATAGAGAGTCAGCTATCAGATCTGCCAGTGGGCAAGGTTGTCATCTAATTGACAAGCTATGAAAGTATGCAAATTGAAGAAAAAGTCAAGCGAAATCATCATGTTATATCATATTAGACTCTTAAGAAACCTATACCCAACCTACATCCATCTCTCGCTACACCCCTTTCTCTTCGACTCTCACGCCCTTTGAGCCCTTCACTGATCCGGCTACTCGATAAGTGAGTGAGTACGGCCGTAAAATCCATAGACCCAGGCACAGCTGCTGCTTGTTATCGGTTCCAGCGGGTTACGAGCGTAACAAGTCGTAAAACTTTCTCCGATAAACCGATAAGCATCAATAGTCTCATGAGCTCGAACTGCATTTCTCCTCAATGGTCCGAATCGAAGTTCACAAATGGCAATTAACATCACCAGCCCAGGTAAGGCACATATTCCCGACAATCCTCGATCCTGCGACAATTGCACAGTAGCGCAATACGCATAGTTTTACGATTGTCATAAACCATGAGCCAAAGGTTTCAATTATACGCATCTCGGGAGTCTGGACCGTACCGCCGTAGTCTGTCGATAGCATCTACATGGCGAGCGCGACGGTAGCCGAAAACCTACGGCGCAGAGTCCATAAAAACTTCAGCGATCTTGACAATAAATCGATGTGTTGCTTGAAAATCTTTATGACTTTATTAGTTGTCTATCTGAATATGAAAGGTAAGTGCAATCTCTGAGTGCCATCTCGGGAGGCGTACTAGAGAAGCTGAGCGCAATAATTCCCGAAGAAATGTCTTTAATTGCCATTTCCTACACGAAGTAGTTGATCTTCGATGATATCGTCAATAAAGTTAAAGGTTATTTAAAACTACTGTGGGAAAATTACTTTCAGTAGTCGATTTTAAGTGATATGATCTATATAACTTCCCGGGAAAAGTAGGTGAATTGACGTGGCATGGATTGATTTCTTGATCAAGATTTATTGATGATAAGTGGCATGAGCGATAGAGCATAAGCTGTTCCTTAGATCTCGGAGAAAGAGAAATCTGAAATGAAATTATTAATATATAGATCAGCTGTTTTGATAGATCTTCGAATACAGTACAAAGGTTTCAAAGGTTGAGTTGTTGATCTATACTTTGGATCAATGGAAAACTATGACTGATTAGCAATTAATATAGGAAAATATAGAATTGATATAGGATATAGAAATATAGAAAATCTGCTGCGCTGTATTGCGGTTCTTGGGCCGGTTTGATTCATTTTCGATTTCAATTCGAATTTGGTTTCTTTTTGTCCGTTGCGACTTCGATCTGCGGCATGCAAGTGGGCCGTGCCGCCCACACAGACAGCGAGGCAGGCAGCCAGCAGACAGACGGGCGCACGAGCAGGGAGCAGGGAGCAGGGAGCAGGATGGTGGATAGGTGCAGGGGCAGGGACAGGGACAGGGACAGGGGCAGGCACGTGTGCAAGGACCGCGAAACGACTGTGAGTGCGACTAACGCCCCAACCGCTGCGACAATATTTATAACTCTGTGGCGCGTCTCAATTCATTTGGCTCCGTGTGATTGTGCCCCGGGTGCCGGCAGTGCTGCGCCCGGACTTGTGCCGCGTGCCTCGTGCCTCGATCCGTGCCCGCAGTCGCAGTCGCAGTGACTCTGCCTGTGCTTGTGCCTGTGCCTGAGTGTCTGCCACCTACGTAAGCGTATAATTCGTTTAGCGTCAGCCTCGGCAGCGGCAGCGGCAGCAGCAGCAGCGGCAGCAACAACAACGCAGAACTTAATCAGTCACTTTAACACCAGGCAAACTTGGCAAAGTTGCCACTTACAACGCAGCGCAGCGCTGCAGTTGTTGTTGCAGTTGTTGTTGCAGTTGTTGTTGCTGTTTTTGTTGCTGTTGCTGTTGCCGTTGCTGCCGCGTCGAGTGCGTGAGCGTTGGGGAAACTGGAAACGTTGATCGTCGCCTGGCGCTGCCTGTCATGGTCGATATTGCGTTGACACCAAATTTGCATTAAAATGCAATTCGCTCAGTTGCCGCTGGAACGTGGCAAGGGGGAGGGGTGGGGTGGCGAGGGGGCGGCGGATCGTAATGCATCTTTAGTGTCTATCGAGTGGTGCATTAGTCATATATGCGACATGTTCGCAGACACAACAGCGAAACGGTGCGAAACTAACAACCGAAGCAGAAGTAGAACAAGCACAAGAACCACAGATAGATGGAGAGAGCGAGAGAGCGGGAGACAGAGAGGGAGTACAGGCAGCGAGAGTGAGAGGCAGAGAGATAGCAAAAGAGAGCGAAAAAAGTATCAATTAAAGCGCAGAAATAGAAACGAAAGCACTCAAAAAGCACTTTGATCTTGCCAACTTTACGATCGCTGAAGATCTTTCACTTTCTTTGCTGTTGCGCACTTGGATCAGGTCAGGCCGCAGACAACAGACAGGCGCACACGCACACAGCGAGGGGGCAGTTCTACAGAGGGAGAGAGAGGGAGAGAGAGAGAGATAGAGTAAGAGAGGGGGAGAGGCAAGACATCGTTGCGGGCATTCCAATTAAAAATAGTTTTGACACGTCGCGAGCTGCGACAATTTCTTGATGCCGCCTGGGGCAATAAATTAATTACAAAATTGCCAACGTGACGGGCGGGCGGGGGTGTCATGGGGAGGGGCAACAAGCATGGGGGGGGGGGGTGGTTGGCGAAATTTTATGGCCATGGCTAAAAATCAAATGCCTTGCGTACTCCCGCCCACTGCAATTGCAACTCTCCTGCCCGCGCGTGTGTGTGTGTGTGTGTGTGTGTGTTCGTGTGGGCGTCTCGTTGACAACAACAACGAAATTGAATTCCACGCGAAAGGGCACTTGGTAATGGCTGCAACTCGGTAGTCCACACTCGGCCCAGTCGCCTTTCTCCCATCTCTTTCACTCGCTTCCGCAAGAGCTCTTCCGCAACGACCTCAGCAGGCTCCGGCTCCGACTGCCTGCTGCTCCAGCAGCTGCTCTTGATCTTCGCGCGCGCCTCTTCATCGTCAGACGAGGCCCCAAGTCTAGTGTTTGCTTGCCTGTTGTTTGTCGACAACTCCGAGGCAGTTGCTCAACCTCAAGCTCAAGCTCAAGCCGCAGCTCCGGCTTCAGTTCCTGCTTCAGTTCCTGCTCCAGCTCAGCTCAGCTAAGCTCAGGCCAGGCCAGGCTGCCGCTCCTACTCAGGCACAGGCTAAACGCCCCCGGGCTGCAGCTTTCAATTATTCACACATCATCGAAGCGCACAGTCGCTCAGGGAGCGGGCAGAGCGCAGGGTTGTCATTTGCCTTCACTTGGCACCAGGAGAGGCTACTCTTCTCACTGTGTGTGTATGTGCGTGTGTGTTGCAAGATCTGCGTATTGTTTCGTTCATGTCAAATTATTGACCCGCGCCAGGCACTTTGAAATGTTTATGCGTTTTCATGACCAAGATGAGCAATTGATAAATCCAACTCGAAATTATGAATATGCAAACGTGCCAGCGCACCAGCAGACAGGCAGACGGAGAGACAGACAGACGGAGAGGCAGACAGACGGACGTGCAGGCAGAGAGCCAGAGAGCCAACAGCAGCCAACAGGCACCACCCGCTGCTTTCGACCGTGGTCAGTAGCCGTGGGGCGAGTGGGCACGCGTTTACACGTGTCTGCATTACGAGATTTACGCGAAACTTGAGCAGCGAATATATATTCTTCAAGAGTTGTTCAAGACAACATAAAGCATATTAATAATATTCATAAGAGTATATACAATATATGCTGCAAGAACCAAACAAAAAACTATAAAATTAATAAGTATATATATTGCAGAAAATACAGAGAATCTGTCTCTCTTTAAATCAAGGACAATATCGAGATATATATTATGAAATTCACAACTTCGCGCACTCTCCACTAGAACTGCAATGGTTTTCCACAATCAGCAGAACGTTCAGGTAGATTGCAACGTGCAAACCCGTGTCAACGTTCTGCACGGGCTGCTCATCATCATAAAGCAAACACCCCGAAAAACGTATTACCCACGGGTCGAGTTGAGTGTGTGAAGCATCCAACTGCGCGTGTTGCATGCCTCGAACTCAGCCTCAGTCTCGGCCATTTGTTCGCTATCAGGTACAAGCGATCAATACAGCAGCAATCAATATGGTCAATAAAGTTCGGCCAGGTCTCCGGCTGCGCTTCCACTTGGCCTGCGACTGACTCGCTGGGGAGTCAGATGGATGCAGCTCGGGCTCGAGTCGGCGCAGTTGCAGTTGCCACGTCGGATGTGGATGCTGAGGATCGCTGCGTGAACAGGGTCTGTTGTGGTGCGCTGCACTTGGTTCGATACATGGCAACGTGATGTACACCGTTGAAACCCAAGTAGCCTCAACTCACACAGTTCACAGCTTGCTGCATGTGTTGCCAAAAGGGGGACGGGGCGAACGGTCGGTGGGAGGGTGCAGGGGGCAGGGTGCAGGAAACGGGGGACAGCGGTCGTCAGCGGCTCATGTTGTCACTGTTGTTGTCGCTTGATCGCAAATTTGCCATGGCAAGCTTGACAACTTGCAACGAGGCAGACGACGCGGATGGACGGAGACGGAGAGGCAACGCGAAGCAGGAGAGGCTTAGCCGCGGGCAGCCACAAGCCGGCACCTTAAAATAATGTTACAAACTTTTTGGCATGTAGCCCAAGTACGGGTATCCAAGATCGGGCCCTGTAAGCGTTTCAATTCGCCAGCCACAGCCGCAAAAGCAGCAACTCGATGCGATGCGATGCTGCACTTCATTCGGCTGGCAGTCAGCAGCAGCAGCAGCAGCAACAAATTGGAGATCACGGTTTTCATGTACTACATGCAAATTCATTGCTACTGTTGCTCTCTGCCCAGTGGCGGAGCCTCCGCCTCTGCCTCGGCCTCAGCCCCCTCTGCGACTGCGACTGCGACTCTGTTTGGGCTACCGTGTATCTGTATCTGTATCTGTATCCATAACCATAAAGCCAGGCTGCAGACGGAAGAGCGCAGCTTAAATAAACAATCCAACAACAACAACAGCGACTAGCTGCTGCCGGACTACAGCGCTGTGTTCGAGCGGAGCAGACAAGCTACGCCAGAGCCAGCCCGAAGTTGCAGCACAAGCGAAGCAAACCCAAAAGTCATTCACAAACGAGGCAACAAGACGATACCCTACACCGAAGCGAGCGAGTCGTGTGAGCAAGCTATGGACTGTTTTCGAGCAGTAATCTTAAGCTAGAAGATCTCGTTCCACAGTTCCTTCTGCAAATCCTGCTAAAGATGCCTCTACAGTTACTTCTACAGACGTTTCTATAGCAGCCCCGTTCCACTTTAGTTCTATTCTCTAGCTCATATAAAATCTTCTATCTTATTCCTCTCTCAAGCCATGTACCTTGTCGCTTCCGCTGTAGCTCTACGCTGCAAGCTGAGCCGAACAGTTTGATCAGCTTGTCCAACTATCGAGTATTCGTCGCCTTTTTGGGCGCCCCAAGCGACCATTGGCGACAGGAAACCACACTGACTGACTGCGTCCTGCTCTCCCCGCGCACAGGCATGTGGCAGGATCACGGTAGCGCACGTGGATGCTTCCACTGACAGGGGACAAGGCACCGATTGCGTTTGCCCGACCAGGCATGGCTTCACCTCACCTGGACCAGGGAAACAGCAGCTTCATGATGTACTAATAGACAGCGAGACACACACGACGACTTTGTCATTTCTGGCGCCATTCTGTGGGCGTTCAGTTCGATGTTAAGAAGATATCAACAGGCTGCAGGTCCAGCCCACAAACAGAGAAGGTGCCAGAGAAGGTATACGCTGTGGTCCATAAAATAACATATGGTATAATGAAAGATGAGAAAAGATAAAGGCACAAGAAACCTAGATGAAGTTTCGAAAATCGGTTGAACTTTAAGTTTTGAATAAGAATATATATCATTGGCTTTAGGCGGGGTACTAGTCAGGCCGCTGCCTCGCAAAAACCCCACAGAATGTGCCTGATCTCCACCTGATGCGTTCCACATCCGATGAGCTGTGAATGGCAGCCAAGCTCGACAAAGGCTGAGCGTGTCTTTAGCGATATTTGTCAACTCTTTAGTGTCTGCAGAGAAACACAAATTGTTTGTCATTAATTCAGCCCCATGTAGTCCATAAATTCCACTTGCCAGTCGCTTGTTGAGAACTGCTGCCCCGTCGGTTACAGTGAAGAGCGGCCCGGAAACGCGACTCGAGTGATTTGTAACAACAACAAACATTTCCTGTGGGTCGCCGCTTCAGGTAGCCTCACCTGAGATTGGCCTTAAAAATTATTTATTTTTATTTTATTATTATTGTGTTTTACTTTTTTTTTTCGGTTTGTTAGAAAATCAAACAATTAACCTCGAACTTGCGCCTTGTTGCTGCCGCTGTTGCTGTTGCTGTTGCTGTGGCTGTTGCTGCTGTTGTTGCCGTTGCCACTGTTGTTCAGTGCTTACAACATGTTTGAGACATAAAAATTTCCAATTAATTTTTGTTTTTGGTTTTCGGTTTTAGTGGCGACGGGTACAAACTTCCACGGAACGCCAACAAGAGTCACAAAACAAACGAGACGAGAGAAAAAATTGTCACAGCCGCCGTTTACAAATAATTTTTGTTTCTTTCGGCTCTTTGGGGCTTTCAATGGAAACGAAACACATAAAACATGGCCAACAAGCCAACAAAAATACAATAAAAATCCAAACTCGCGCACACACAAACACACACACACTCAAACACGGGCTAAATGTTAGCCAGGCCCGAAAAGTGATCCCCCCGCCACCCGCGAGTGAAACAGGCAACTTCAAACGGGAGCAATTAAAAATTGCTACGTTTGTCTCTGCTGCTCATTGTTGCTATTGTTGTTGTTGTTGTTGTTTCTGTTGGCCATTTGATGAAACACTTGCCCACTCGTGGCAGTGTTACCCTTGCTCCCAATTCGTCTCCTTTCACAGCTGCCAGATGGCTACGAAAGGTTCAATCTGTCGTTAAATATGTTTGAAATTTGATAAGCCTCAACTAGCAGCTAGCAGCCTCAAATACAACGCCTACTACACCTTATCAGTCCTTGTGTTATCTGCAGTATCTACAGAAATATTATCTAGATGATAAGCTATATCTGTTATTACTAAGCGAACCCCGAAGACTTTAATAATTTGCAAATGGGCAAATCGATTGGGTGAGGGGCAGAGTAAGTGAGTTCGGGACGTGCCCTCGACCCAAGAGTTCGACCACATGTGGCTGAGTCAATTCTCGCAAGAAGCTCTTACCCTCTTCTCTTACCCTGACCCCTGGTCTCACTCTCCCCTTTTAGCACCCGCTTCGCCTGCCTCTCTTGCTGCTGCTGCTGCCGCTGCTGCTGCCTGTGGCTCATCAAGCTGATGATAAAAGTTCATTAGCGACGCTTCAGTGCGTCAGCTTCGGCACGAGGGAGGAGGGAGCAGGCGGGCAGGAGGGGGAAGAAGGGCTGCTTGGTCAGTTGCCGCCAGCTTGTTTTTATTGCTAATAAATATCGGATCATAAATTCATAATTAATATTTGTGCTGCGGCTGCCGGCTACGCAGTTGTCTTCCACACACACACACATGATAGGCTTCCCACTCACACACACAGACACAAGCGACACATACACGCGTGTAACACATGCGCTGCACATATGTGTAATTTAGGCAAATATTTTAATTGTTTTTCCAGCGCAGTCGTCGCAAAAATGTCATTGTCATTTGCCACGCCCACCTGCCCACACGCCACACCTGCTGGCAGGCAGGCAGGCAGCCAAATCCTTTGGCCCCATTTGGCGCAGTGTATGATCAAGTTTTATCGCTTGGAAATTTTTCAATTTTCCAAAGGAGCCAGCGCCAGTCTTACGACTCACGCTCGCACGCATGGATCCCCGCAGATGTTGAGCGAGGGAGAGCGGGAGAGGCTGCAGTGCTGCATTCCACGCCAGATATATAAGCGACACGGGGTAGACACGGGGCGCGCAATGATGCCCCTTATTAAGGATAACAACCCGCAACAGGACAAACAAGTCGGCAGAACCCTCGTACTAAAAAGGGACATGTTCCACTTGAAAAATAACAATTTCATTCAATTTTTGATCATTTGCTACCAGAAATGGCAAATCAAAAAGCTATAAAAGCCGACAACGACAATGACCGTCCCAACCGCCCGCCCAACCAAACCGACAAGGAGCAGCCCAAATGTTTCGGCCGTCTGCCAGGACACTTCTTAAGCGGTTTGGGGGCGGGTTTGTGCTTGTTTTTTGCTTGATTTCTTTTTACTTTTTTCTCTGTCCTGCTCGAAGGGCCACTCGTTGGCTTTAAAATTGAAATGACACACGCCCCCCTGCCCACACACACACACACAGAGCGCACTGAATGGGACAGCTGTGTGTGTGTGTGATTGAGTTCTCGGGCAACGGCGTGCGGCATGCGGCGGGTAGCAAATCCTGCACGCAAAATTTATGTTGCATAAAATTTTTCAATGAATTTTATACCAGGAATTTGACTTGGTTTTACAATTCGCCGTCGCCGTCGCCGTCGCCATCGCCATCGTCTTCTTCGCCTGGCAATGTCTTCAATTTTTAAATGACTTTCGTCTACGCACGTGGCATATGGAGCGTAAAGCATTCGCATTCGCATTCGAGATTGAAACATTTGCCGCACTCGCATCCTGCCCCGTGCCCGCCACCCCTCCCCATTCCTGTCCCTGTCCCTGTCCCTGTGGGTTGTGCAACCACCGCAGGCAGCCCGTATCGAAATGTAAGCCAAACAGGTCACTCGGCAGGCTTTGGGTCTGGCAGCGTGCGAGGTTTGCCCAGTGGATTTCAATTGGGTTCGGTTTGGTCTCACTCTCCCGCTCCCGCTCTCTCCCACTCTCTCTCTCTCTCGCTCTCTGGCTCTCTATGCATGTTGCAATTTGTACGGCAGACACTTCTCGTTGCCACTTGCTACTCGACTGCTGCTCTTGCCCCGCGTTTCGCGTGCCTGCGGTTTTTTCCTTGCCCGAAACTGCTGTCGATAAGGAAATTAAACTTCCTTGGGCGCATTTTTAATTAACGCCGCAAAGTGTCGCAGCGCAGGCGATTATATGCCTGATATATGCTTCATTGTTCCAGCCGAATCATTTGATAATGAAGAATTCAATTGGGAGACGAGAGAGATTCAGCATCGTTTTGCGGTCTTTAAAGACTTGTTTTGCTCTGTTCAAGGAATTAACTTACAAAATTTAAGCAAATTCTAAAGGATCTTAACTTTTTGGCTTTTGAAAGTGTTGCATAAGAAGTTCATACTTCGAGAACTAAAGTCAAAACAGTGAAAGTTTATCTTGAACATGGAACTTGGATGCTTAAAGTCACTTAAGATGTATAAATATTTTGGGAAACCAAAAAACGTATGTAATAATACCACGATACAAAAACAACTTCACCCCTGTGCTCTCGAATCAAGAAGCTTCTAATAATCATAAATCACCATAAAACTATTAAAAAAAAAAACAATCCAAAGATCAAGATCGATTTCCACGTTGATCCTCCTTGTCTTTTCTAATCTTGTATTATAACATCTTGAATTGTCTTTGGTTTAGTGTGTTTCCTTCCAGTTTTTATGTTTTTTAAGCTGATTCTTCCTATCTTACTTACTTACTCACTACACCGAAATCGCGACAAGCCCACGCAGTGCCAACATTGAGGATCATTTTCTAAAATTAATGCCCGCAGTTCGAGACTGCGCATGACCGTGGAGGATGGAAGGATAGGAACCTCGAGCCTCGAACCGGACAAACCGAACATGGAAATGCAGAATCTAAGCACTTGATTGTTGTCAATACACAACGAGCGATCCACGAAGACTGCGACTGGAGGGGAATGGGGGAAAGGCGCTCGGGCACGACGCGATTGCCAGCCGTGTCCGTGTATGTCCGGCGAGGGGGGAGACGGCGGTGGGCAAGAGGATTACGTACAATTATTGCGTTTTGCTGTTAAACAATGCGAAGGTGTTGCAATGTTGCCATGTTGCACATGACTGGGCGAGGAAGGAGCGTGGCAGCGGGGACGGGAGACGAGAGACGGGGCGGTGCGTGGTGCGCCCTTTGCACAGCCAGGGGGCATGTAACGAATTTGTCGCTGTCTGTCGCCGTTTAGCTGCGGCTCGGTGCGAGGTGCGAACAACGGCGGACGCTAAATTCAGGCGGCTGCAAGCAAAGAGATAGAGAGAGAGAGAGAGAGAGAGAGAGGGGGAGAGAGTGAGAAAGAGAGAAAGAGAGACACGCTAAAGGTGCATGCGCTGAAATAAATCAAAATTTCGATGCAATGTGGATGGGACCACCAGCGTCAGACAAACAACAACACAACAAAAGAGACAAACGATCAAGCCGTGGCGAGAGACGAGAGCAGAGTGAGTCTGATTTGTGGCAAGGATGCGACGAGGCATGCAACCTGCTGCGCATTTTGACTGCTGTGCTAAACGCCTCGACTACTAGAGACACGCAGGAAAGGGAGAACGCAGATCGCCGGCGTAACTTGATGAGGCAACGAGCTCGTTTCTCATGCGCCAGCGCTGGCAGCGGTTGCGTCTACTCCACAACATGCCACATAATGTGGCATTGTTTTCGGGTTCTCATCTCATCGATATCAAATCGATTTGGGCTCAGATTTCCCACTAATTTGTTGGGCTTGCATTGTAAACGCTGTGCTTAGCTAACCGTTCAACAGGTAAGCGATCCTCATTAGAGAGCGAAAGTGAAAGTGGAAAGCGGGAGTGACAGAAGTGGAAGGCGAGAGAAAGGCAAGGGCAAGGGCAACACATCAATAGAGCAAGGCCCGAGCAGTCCCTGCACGTTTGCGGAGCACTTTTTGACTTATTACCGGCGATTTGTCAACATTGGACATGGCCCAGCACTGGCCCTAGGCCTATCTGGCTATATCTATAGGAATTCTATGAAACCAGTCAAGGAGAGAGAGGCAGCTGGGGCAGAGGGAGTGAAAGAATCACTGCACAATTCCACTAATAAGTGTGAGCTGTGTATGCGAACATGATCAATATGCCTGTCCAGTCATCTCTCTTTCTCCTGCTCATCCTATCTCTCTCTCTCACTGATCGTCAGTCTGCTACCCCAACTCTCTGTTTCTCTCTCGCTCTCTGCCTGGTATTGTTTAATTTTTGGGGCACTTGGGGCATGCACATGTGAAATTAATCGATTGCCATCGATAATAAACTTTGACTTGGCATATTAAGAAAAGATATGTCATTAACGTCACGAAAGGTCCCTATTTTATAGATGATATTGTGTCAAGTTATGGATTGCGGTGTTCGAAAAATAAGCTGGGAAAATATTTTCAGAATTTAAGCTTGATTCGTTTGTATAAACGATCTGCTTCGCTCTGCGGCAACTGTTCTATAATCTGCGATCTATAACCTATATCTATAACCTCAGATATCACAAGATCTACGGTTTTTTGGAGCTGCAAAAAAAAACAAAATCATTTGTAATAATACAATGTTTATATTTTTAGTATGATAATTGCAGCAGCTCTATAACGATCTTGTATAGCCAAGTTTGTATGGGATACTGCATGATCTTTAGCACTTCTTGACTAGCTCCGATCCACCTTAGAGTTGGCGCCTGTCTTAATGTTTTTATTTTTTTGTTCATTGTATTGTTTTTTGTTGTTTTTTTTTTTTTTTTTTTTTTGATTCGCTCGATCGGCAGTTTTGGGGACTCTTTTGACGGCCCCTTTTCGGGGCTTTCTCCGCTGCTTACTCATTTTATTGCCTTGGGCCAAATAAACAAATTACTTGCCGCGTTCTGTTTGATTTCTTTTGAACGGGCCCCGAATATTTACCACAGCCTCAATAAATTCTGCAGCGCTGCAGCAGCGGGCCGGCCGTGCCGTGCCGCGTTGAGGCATCGCAGCGCTGCGCGGCATTCATTGAAACGTTGTGAGCGCGCGTCTTGTTTAGACAACAATTTTCATTGTTGACTTTACTTGTTATGTTAATGAGAGAGGCCCGACGGACCAGAGCAGGCCAGACTGGATCTGGATCTGGGTCTGGGTCTGGTCTGATCATTGCTGCGGGTGCTGGGCGGGGGCGGCGATAGAGCACTCCGGCTGACGCGTGGCGACGCGCCTGTTGACATTCTGTTTGACATTATTGACACACGAGTCAACGAGGCAACGAGGCAACAGGAACGTGGAGCGTGCAACGTGCTGCAAGGCAATCAACTCGAATAGGCGCGCGCGATGCCGGCTACGAGATAGGAGAGCGTACTCTCTCCCGCCCTCTCCCTCTCTCTCTCGCTCTCTCTCTCTCTCCCATAGCAATCAGCTTTTTGTGTGCCAGCGCCAGCCAATTAGCCATGAATCGCACAATTTTCATAATTTTTCACACGAAACCCGCAACGATATCAAGATATTCAATAAGTTTATGACAATAAGGAGAAGAGAAGGGAAGAGAAGAGCTCACGACTGGCCGATACCCTGCGGACTAAAGCTGAGCCAATCCTCTAAGATAGCGAAGTATTTTCAGTAGGGAATTTCAATGCAAAAGTCACTAATACCCCTCCATTGTGACACGCTCCGTACAGGGTATGCCACATGGTAAAAGCCGCTTGGAACTTTGCAGAGTCGCTTCGGAACCGCGGCTTATCTGCAATTTGGCGATCGTAACAGTTTTGACAAATCACACACACACTCGCACACGGGCAGCCAGGGGCGAGTGAAAGAGATGCCGCTATGGGCTGCGGCAGAGGGGTAGCGGGGGCAGGTACGACGGGAATGGGTACCTGCCAGGGCTCGCTGTCGGCCGCTTTGAGCTTTATTTTGATTTCAATCTAAAACACACAAATCGTTCATTCTGCCGCTGCCTGATGCCTGACGAGAAGCTTCGACGTCGACGGCGACTGCGCACAGTGGAGCAAAGCGTATGTGCTTCAGACGCCGCCCACAGTGCACAAGCAGCACTGCAGCTCTGCTGCTTCTCCCCATCACAACCCCCCACCCCCATTCCTATACTTACCTGCCCCCAGGAGCAGCCCTTGCATTGAATGACATTTTTATGATGCTGACGCGCGTTGCTCAACACGAGCCGAGCACAACAAGCGCAGCAGACGACGCAGAAGAAGACGATGCCGACTGTAGCCGAGCGTGTTTTGCATGCATAAATAGCTCGAGATGAAGAAGCAGCAGCAGCAGCAGAGAGAGAGAGAGAGCGGGAGCGGGAGAGGGAAAGACTGAGACTGAGACAGAGCCGGAGTCGAGCTTAACCCGTTGCTGCAGTCTGCGCAGGAACGTGAAAGAGAAAAAGCATAAAGAGGATCGGGCTGAGCGGGTACTGAGGTGCTTGGCTGATTGAGTTGACAGATTTGCTTGGCCTTGCTGAGAAAATACTTATTTATAAGTATATTTATGTCTATGTCGCTTAATTGGTTGTCAGAGTGCGGCGCAGATATCTGAAACTGCAACTGGACCAGGGGCGAATCGGGGCGAAGGCGCAGCTGCAACTGGCAAGGCTATGGGCAAGAAAGGTCTGCAGTCCTATGGAGCAAATTCCCAGGAATTATATAAGCCATTTATGTGCGATAAAAGCCTATCAACAAAAGCTTGCAAAGATAGTTATACCATGCGTATATAAGTTGTTTAAGCCACATATACAGAAGAATACTCGGATTTCGATTTCTTGTTATATGATATTCCCATTCTAGACGAATCCTATTCAGCATAGCCCAGGCAATATTATTTCTTCATATAAACTGGCAGATTGCACCTTTCTCAGCCCACGAATTGCTGCAAAGACAATTGTAATCGTAGACGCGTCTTGGCTAGGGCGTTCAGAATCGATTTGTCACATGAATTTGGATTTGAAGTGGCCCATTGAACTGGCCCAAAGATTTGCCATAGTCAAATCAATCAAGGCAGCCAGCTAGGAGTCTGCAATGATGATGGTTTTTGTTTTGGCCACATTGCAACGGTCTTGCCCAGCGCGTTAAGCCCAGGGCAAATCAAATCGACGGCTCGAGACAGCTCAGGCGCGCGACCACGAGTCGCAGTTGTAGTTGGAGTTGGAGATGGAGATGCAGTTGGAGTCGAAGTCGAAGGCAAATTCAAAGCAAACAGATCTGCGATCATGTCACGTACGTGGAATTGGGTTGGCTGCGGGCAAGTTGCCGTTGCAAAAGGCTGAAGATCTTTGTTTCGGGGCACCAAGGCACCGTCATCGGGCATCGGCATCGGGCATCGGCATCGGGCATCGTCATCGACATCAGCATCGACATTTCGACAGCTCAGCGATGACGAACGTTTACTAGAACGAATTCGGTTAATTTTTATTGTGATTTCCTAGAACCAAAGACAACAACAGCAACGAGAACAACCTGAAAGTGCCTGCACTGCGACCAGGTAAATCACGAAAAAGTGTCGGCGGACACGCGCCTCTAAAAAGCCAACGAACGTTCCAATCGAATCGAAATGCAAATTATGCAACGCCGCAACGTTCGCTTGTGGTTCTCAACAGGCAACTCTGAGACGGTTTCGGTCTTAAGGCTGCAGTCCCTTGTGCCTTGTCTCCTGTCCCCTTTTCTCCCGTCTCCCTTTGGTCATTGCGGCTTGTCGCGTCTGCTACGTCTGCAGTTAATTTTTAACGACGCAAAATTTGTGCATTCAGGCGCTACAAATTGTTTATTGTAGGCCCCCATGGCCCCGAAAAATATGCACAAGTAATTCCCTTGGACCCGCCGTCGACGCGACGAGTCATTTCCAAATAAAATTAGCTGTGGTCAGTTCGAGTCACTCGCTCCACGCTCCACGCTCCATGCTCCATGCTCGGCGTGCCGCTTTTGGGGCACCATTCAATCACGCGAGAGTGACACAACGCGTATTCGCGCCGCCCATTCGATGCGCAGTTTACAGCTACGCGCCTTGCGAGCCCCTAAGCCTTACCCTCAGGGCGGGTATGATTAGGGGAAATCGGCTAACTGCACTGGTATTCAATGAGAGCTTGAGAAAAGGGTGAAGGGTAAGGCACCCGTCGACCTCTAAACTCATCATGATCTCAATCTATACCGAACTATTATAAATTATATCTTAACTTCGAGTAATTTGATTAACCGGCACACTGTTTGTACTGCATAAATAAATACGAGTACATATTTACTCGCTCAAATGAGTTCTGTAAAAAGCGTACATATTTGTACAGTGCATGTTTTGAATGCATTCACGCAGGATTCGAACACACATATTGAGAAGCGATCTATAGAAGCTATATATGAGATATTTATCAAGACTAACTGACTCTTTATAGCACAGCACAACACGTACCCAAGTACAGCCCAAAACTGGTTCCGGTTTTACCTCAACAAACTCAAAACGAAAAGCGGAAAACCCTTAACCCGATCAGACCACACGCACACACACACACACACACTCTGCTATAGAACTGTCTCTTAAGCCTTTTTTCGATGTCTTCGCATCGGACAATTTGTCGAAATTAATTGAGTTATCGGCTAATAAGCCAGCGGGCCTGAAAGAGCTGCCAGAGTTGCCATCATTAATAACGCTCAGACGCGTTTTTGCCACCCCAAAAATAGCCGGCAACACGCTGCTCGCAATGCACACTGAACGCTGGGGGAGTCCCAGTCTGGCGTGGCGATCGGCGCATCGAACAGATCAATTATCGTCTGGCAGGCAGACGGACGAACTGACTGGCTGACTGGATGCGTTGCCTTGCTGCCTTGCTGCTTCTGTCCCTGCTCCAAGTTGCCGTTGCCATTGGGGCGCATAATCGAAAAGGCGACGGGGAACGGCAGCAGCAGCCGCTATATAATTTCGTTTTCGGATAAATCACGCAAAGGCAAAAGAGCAGCAGCAGCAGCAGCAGAGGCAGAGGCAGCAATAATCTATCACCTGTCAGCACCTGTCATTCAAGCGTCGCAGTTGCGATTGGCAGCACGCACACACACAGGCAGCACACATGCAGCCGTAGATGCTGCGTGCTGGTTATGCCACCAGTACCGACACCGGCAACGGCACCGGCACCGGCTCCGGGACTCGTACCGGGTCTGGGGCACGTTTTGCGTTTCTCTCGTTCGTCTCATTTCGATCTGAGGCAGTCAACCGGACGGGGCAACCAGCCGGGCAGCCATCCAGGCGTCTGCCTCACAGTCGAGCTGCCTCAAGTGTCAGTTTGACATCATTAATCATGCGATTAGTTAAGTGGGTGTTTGCTGCCGCTTCCCCCACCCCCACCCCAGCTCTCTCTCTCTCAATCTCCATCTCTCACTCTTTCTGCATCCGCCTAGTTTGCTACTTATGTAAAATCAGTTCCGAGCTGTTTAATTTGACGTTTGAACGCATGATTGAATTTTCAATTTGACAACTACACACAGCACACGCACGCTGCCCCATGCCCCATGCCCCATGCCTCTACCTTACTGCCCGGGCAGCTCCGGGCGTGGCATGTGGACTAAGGCGATTTGAAGTCGCTGCTGCTGCTGCTGCTGCTGTCAAAATAATCACACGTACAATTAGCATGACGACAAGCTCATCAATTTGTTCGGCCGCCCGAGCAGGCACAGACTCGCCTGCACAGTGGGAAAAGGGCATCGGAAACAGGAGTGATGGTGGGAGGGGGGAACAGGTAATGAGCAGCCAACTAGACAACATTGAAATGTGGAAAACACGCTGAGATTCGAAGACGGGAAGCAACTTGACCTTTGTCTTAGCAGGGGTTGGAGGGGAAAAACTATTGTGGGAAAATTTGGAAACTCGGGAAGTTATACTGCACTGAAAGTACAATTTATGAATAATACAACGAGGGAAAATTATATATACTTAATTAAGATATAAATGTAATAGAGATCATTCTATATTCAACAGCTAAGTAGCTTAGAAGCGCAGACAGATCTACTTTGTGCTCCGTGTGCACAATCCTACATAAACTACCGATAGATTGCATAACAAACTATCGATATACTCGAAACCAGCTAATCAGAGCAGGAAGCTGGAGTAGAAGTAAGTGTGTTCAATCAATAACATAAGCAATACGTTCCTGAAAGACAGCATAGTTCTTAAATATCTGCATATATCTTTCCAACATAAAAACTATCGATTAACTTCTATCTGCAATCAGTTCAACGAGCAGAGAATGCAGAGGAAACACTTAAGTTAAGTTAATCTAGTATAATATTAAACTATATATATTCTATATCTTAATATACCTACCCCACTGCTCTAATCAAACTATCGACTACTACTACAGTCAAACTATCGATATGCCAACTGTATTTAGTCAAAAGTTCACTCAGAACTCACACCTCCAAGTTGTCTTCTTGCTTTTCACACACACTCTCCCAACTCGCTGTCACTTTCAGCCAGTCTCCTCATTCATTCATCGACTCTCCACAGCGTCAAACCCAACGCGTTCCCTTGACCCCCTCAGCCCCATCTGCTTTATAGTCCGGCTCCTCTACAACGTGCAACATTCGGCGGCAACTCGCACATCAATTTTGCGCATCGTCATCTAACGTGTGGACCACCAGCCAAGCCGCAGCAACACCTACAACGACACCTCATAGACAAGCACTGGGACAGGCACTGCGACTGGCACTTGGACTGGGACTGGGACTGGGACGGCAGCTTCAACTCCAGCTCCAACTCCAGCTGCAGCTCTTCGAGTCTAGTCGGGTATCAAGTGTGTAATTAATGTTTTATTAATACAAGCGACAAGCGATCGCAGCCGGGTTCAGAGTATGCTGCCCAGGCGGCACAGCAGGCCGCCCGAGTGACTACAGTGAAGCTCAGGTAACCAAGATGAACAGCAGTCGAATTGCAATCGATGCAGCGGCAGCCACAGTTGAGACGGAGCAGTTGGAGCAGCAGCTGAAGCGGCAGTGGCAGCATCAACTCCAAGTAAGATTCATATGCGCAAAGCCCATAAAATATGTGGCCAGTTGCAGAGTGAGAGAGACAGAGACAGTGACTGGTGGGGAAAGGGATAGCACGAGCTGAGCCTGGTTCAGTTTCGTGCGCCTAAATGAATTACCAGATTAATGGACAGCATAAATCACATTATCGCTTCGGCTTGTGGCCCCAAAACATACGCGGGCCGCATTTAGAAGGCCTCCTCCTGTCCCGTCCCGTTCTGTCCTGTCCTGCAGTGGAGGCCGAGGATGAGGCGGCCTTTGTGGGCGGCCGCGCGCCGCAGTCTCGCACTGCTGGTGCACCGGTGCCCAAGTTAATGATGCTGCGCCGGGTAGCTCGAGTAGAATTTATTGAACCATTGCCTAAAAGTCCATACACAGTCGACACCCAGAGCCGCCGGCCCCGGACACAATGCTGATTCACTCAATAAAATATAAATGCCAACTGGCGGAGAGAGAGAGACGCGGAGAGAAAGAGAGCGAGAGGGAGAGAGCGATGCGATCGGTACAAAGACAAATCACACCTTCTGCATTTGTTGAACAAAATAAATCTCGTAATGAGTTACGATAAGACGACGATTTCGACAGCTAAACAAATCACCTGCAATTGATCTTATGCACGGTACGCAAATCGCAAGCAAGGGCGGGCAGGAAGGGGGGAGATGGAAGAGGAGCAGGGAAGACGACTTCGCGTTGTGCATAATGCGCTTTAAGAGGAATGCCTGCGATTTCGAATACTGGAGCAGAGAGCAGCAGCCCAGAGCAGCAGCAGCGCAGAGCAGCGCAGCGATTCAAGTGTAGATCGCTTGTTGTGTGTGATCGTGTGCGCGCGCGCGTGTGTGTGTTTCTGTGTGTGTGTGTATGTGTGCCTTGTGGTGTGGACAATCAACAACCAAACATGACATTTATTGACTGCATTGCTCGAAAGTATAAATTACGAATGAGTGGACGATCGCAGCGACTCGACGCGACGATCGTGCCAGTGTGCCAGTGAGTAAGTTATGGCAGGGAGCGGAGTTGAATCTGAGCGACTGAAGCTGGATCGACACCAACGCTGCAGGACATTGGCCCACTACGACATGCATAACTCTTGCAGCTTGCAGCTTTTGGGAATTGACCGCGTTGCCACGATCGCCCTCGCTCTCCCTTGCTCTTCCTCGCTCACTCTCTCTCTCGCTCCCTCTCTCTCTGTCTCCTACTCTCGGGGTCGACAGGTAGCCGGAGACCAACCACAGCGGTGCCAGGCACTTGGATTACCCGTGCGTGCCGTTTCCCAGTAGAGAAGCGCGCGTATAGTGGATTGTGATAATGATCATGACAGTCTATATAGTCGCTCGAATGCTGCCAAATGACATTTGTCTCGACACACACACACACACACTGGGGCAGAGACCACTTGCTGTGTTTTTATGCCTGGCAAAATCAAAACCAGTGGCTAAATTGCAATAATAAGCCACCTTTATAAATCGACCAGGGAACGACCACAAAAAACACTAAGAAACGACGACGACGACGACGACGACGGCAAGCGACGCTCGATGGCTCTTTTTACGCCGCGACCATGCGACTATTTGTCTATTGCAGACAACGCGGGCGGCCCGAGGGCAGCGGAGGAGGACGATCGCTGCTTGGTGCGCTATGCCATTGCCAAGAAACGCCCTCAGTAGGTGGGCGATGGCAACAGCAACGCGGACTACCGATGGCCGCGCTACGATCGCATGGATGATGGACAACCGCGGCACGGCGTGCCCGGCAGCGGGCAGCTCGAGTGGGCGCCCAATGTGGGGCGCAGAAAGTGAAAAATATTCAAATATTTTTCTCTTTATTTGGTTGATCGTAAAAATTCCTTTCTCCCCTCTTTATCTCTTCGCCTAGCCCTATTATATTTTTCTTGATTTCATGTGGCCTTTGCCATTCCTCATTTCACGCTGAACCGCTCCTGTGCTTGGCTACCAGACGCTGCGCCTCGCACTATAAATTTTTGACAGTTTGAAAAAATTGCGATTCATTGTGACCCCTATTGTGTGCCCGGCTCCGACTACGGCCGTGGGGCCGTGGTGCCTGCCACTGTCGCCGATCAGTGATCATAGAGAGCTCTACGAGGCAGATGCAGTCGGGTTGTGTAACACGAGCCAAGCGAGGCTCTGCGAGGAGCGGAGCTGATATAATGGCACTCTTCTGGTGGGCCGACGGCATGCCACGACTTGGCCAAGCGTTGTTGTTGTTCAATAGAATTGTTTGCCAAGAATTATGCCTTATTGATGATGATAATGATGTCCATGTGGCCAGCTTCTGCCTGCCACACACGCACACACACACACTCGCACAGCCACAGAGTCGCGTGTAAGCATGAAAAATTCGCGGAATGCAACACGCGACACAAAGGCTCCGTGGCACTCGCCTCCTCCATTGGAGGCCATTGTGTATGGCATAATAAAAATGCCATAAGTCAATATCAGAAAAGTGTTCCCGCTGCCCCAGCTGCCGCAGCTTCTCCCGCTCTCTCTCTCTCTCTCTCTGCTCCTCCTGCTGCGTCGTCTTGTCTGGCTCGCGACACTTGCTTAATGAGCCACGCTGCAAGCTGAAGTTGCAGCTTACCCCCCCCGTGGCGGCAACCACCCTCGCTAGGGTCAACTCGATCGACTGCAGCTGCCGCAGCTCGATGCATGGATAATGTGCCAATGCGAACACTTCGTTTTGATATCATCAATTAATGCAAAAGATCGTCGGAAAGGGGTTCGGCTTGGGGTCGCCCGTCCGATCGACGCATGAATTACGACTGTCTCTGTCTCTCTTTCTGTGAGTGTCTCTGTCTGCGAGTGTGCGAGTGTGTGTTGTGTTTGCTCTGCAGTTAGTTTTAATTAAATGTGACATTTCAATAAATTGATAAGCCCCGCTGTCCGCCGACCGCCGTCCTCGGTCCACTGTCCGATCTCTCGGCCCGTTGATCATTAATGGCAATGGCATCTCGTGCCGTACTCCAACTTCCACCTCTCTCTCTCTCTCTCTCTCTCGTTCATCTGCGATCCATCCGCTTTGGGTGTTAATATGATCAACGGCAGCTCATCAGCATCTCAACTTTGCTTCGCTTCGTTTTCAATTATCGTTTTTGTCTGTTCTTCTCTCTGTCTTCCCGTCTTTCTCTGCGCATCTCGTTTGCTTTCTTGCTTTTTGTTTCAGTCGCTGTCAATGAATGGCGCTGATCATCGCCGATCGTGTATGCCAAAAGAGCGTGTGAATATGAATATGGAATATGGTATATGCACCCGATTGTGATTGTAATCGAGAGTGTGCGTATGAGTGTGACTGGCAGTGTGAGTCTCAATTGCAGAGACAACACAGCAGTCGAGTTAATTGAGAGAGTGCTGCAGGCTTGGGCTCTTTAATTTTCCATCATTTCAATTTCCGCTGCAAGTCAAGTGGCGATGCATGTAAAACAAACTGAAACGATCCGTCGATCAAGCATAGATCACACAGATCAGCTCAATTATGAGGGCGACATCGCGATGCGATGGGAACAAAAACTCGAAAGTTTAATTTATAAAATCGATTAAGTGTGATAATAAAGTGATCGGTTGCAAAAGCGATCATTTCGTTTAAAATTCCATATAGTTGATATGCTAGTTAAAAGATATTTACTCAAATATTTTACAAAAACTGCAGAAATACAAGATAATCATAAATAGTTATAATGATCTTGCAATATGCTTCTAGTTGATCGACAACTATCGCTGCAAATGAATAATTTATACTCAAACTTATCAGGGAACTCTTCCGATCTCTGCATCCATTACATCTTGCAATATTTCGACTATGCCACGGACTTGCCCAGCCAGCCGGTAATTGCATCCGAAAACGGGGCCTCGTAATGGAGATCGGGTCAGAGCAAATGCCGCAGCTAGCAAGGTGGTCTTCAAGCTGGCACCGGGTGCATTGTGGTCGGGTTGGCTGCAATTTTTATGATTTCGTTCATTTTTATATGTTTATTTGTAGCGCCTGTGCTCTGCCTGTGTGTGTGCGTGTGTGAGCTACATATAAATATATTGGGGAAGGCAGAGAGAGTAAGACGGTTGTGCGAGCGGGAGAGAAGTCATCATTAACCCATTAAACTTCCGATTTGCCGACAGCGATAAACGCTGCCGTCGGCGTCGGCGTCGTCGTCGTCGTCTTCGAGCGTTCGGCTTCGTGTTGTGCGTGTGTGTGTGTGTTTTTCGGGATCTTTTTTTTTTGTTTTTTTAATGACATATCGTAAAGATTTGTTAAAAGCCGGCACAAAGATCTTTGAAATGCGCTACGCTTCCTGCGTCTTCGAGCTAATTTTGTTGATGCGTGAAAACGTATCGAGGAGGGGGCCAAATCGGGCAGTGACTGCGGGGAGAGGGTAACAGAAATCACATACTTGTAATTGAACTGGAGCTGGGCCCACCCAGGAGGTCAATGCAAATTGAGCAGATCATTTCGCTATAAATTACCGACTGCAAAATGCAAAAGCCTCAAAATATCGAAACGTGTTCGAATTGTTCCCGTAGCAGTTGCTGCTGCTGGCCCACCCGAAAGCTGAGATTACCCCAATGAAAAACCGAGAGAGAAGGGTGAAGAGAGAGAGAGAGAGACAGATCCTTTAACCGCAGAATGCAGAAATGCAAACAAAGTTAATCAATTTTTTTGCTATGGCCACGACTTTTGCGGCATTTTGCGGCGTTTTGCTCGCGTTTTTGATTGAAAATTGCAAATAAATTGTATAAACGTCATCAAAACTCGCGAATGCAAATATTTACGGTGGTCCGAGCAACATAAACAACAACAACAACAACAACAGGAGTAGCAACAACAACAACAACAAACTCTGAGTCGACGAGTCGTCTCCACTCGGAATTGAGCAATTTGCCAGAGAGACGACGCATAATTGTGCCACGTTCGCATTTAATGTTGCCTCTAAGGTGGGGCAAACCTCCCCGCTCCACTACTCTTCTTCGGCTCTTCTACACCCTCCCGCCCCGCCACGCCTCTTCAGCCTCATTTCGGTAGCCACTCGGCAAACCGCAGAACATCGTGATTACGCCAAAGCGACTGCCCGATTATATTTTACTTATGTCTTGCTTCGCCTCTTGCAATTGCCCTTATGAATTATCCCTTCCCCCCTCCACCGCCCGGACCAAGGCCCCTCTGCCACAGCTGTAATGATCGCTACCGGGCTTGGGTCTTGAATTTTGCTCAAGTGTTGCGGCCAGTTCAAAGATCATCACACTTTTACCGCTCTCCAACTAATTTTGCCAGTTGGTCCAGATATTTTGCACTAGTCGCGGCTAGATTAGCTCGAAAGAAGCTACCTTTACCTAGGTGGGAAGGTGGAAAGTCGAAAAGGTGAAAAGCCGTTGGTCATATTAATTGCCCAGCGAAAGCTTCTGACTTTATAATCTTCAACTCTGAACGGCAGTTTCTCCGACTACGAGTAGAATGGCCAATTAGTCGAAAATTTATAGAGAGCAAATTAAACATAAAGAAAGGGCAAATTTTGCGTTCAAAAAATGAAGAACTGCCATAAAAATAAAGATCTTTCTATTAAATATTATATTTCTAGTAGAGCAGCTATTTAAATGCTGTATTAAGAATTTATATAGTAGTTAATCAATTATTAATTACAAGTTAAGGATACTATAATATATTTTGTATTATTATAATTAAATATATAAAGCGATCTCTGAACTGATCCAATTTAAATTAGAGCTATGTGGAAGCCTGGAAACACAGTATAGCCTGTTTCTGTAACTTTTCTACTGATTTATGGCTCAATTGAAGGCTCCCCCGGCGAGACGACGTCTACGATCCACATACATATATCAAGTGGACTCTATCAGCGATCTGGCAGCACTATCTGTGTACAAAAGGCGCCATTGAGGGCAAGTTTTATGTGATTTTTTACACAAAACTTGTTGCGATTGTGATGGCGATCGGTGGGTTTATTCGTTCGGTCGGTCGGTCGGACGGTCGGGGGTCTCTTTGCCCGCTTGGGTCTGGTTGGGTTGCTGCGATCGCTGATCGTTCGCTGCGCACCACCCTAACACAAGCAACACAACCAACAACAATGGCGCAACAAAATAAACAAACACGAATGAAAATTAAATTAAAATGCTTTGGAAACGCTGGAAATGGAAAATGGAAATGGAAATGAAAATGGTAACAGGCAGGTGACGCTGCCGTTGACGATGACGATGACGATGACGAGTCAAAGGAAACAAGTCGCATGCGAAAACAAAAGACGTCGCGACGAGCGATCATCATCACCAGCAGCAGCAGTAACTGCTGCAACAACAACAACAGCAGCAACAGCAACACCAGCAGCAGTTGTAGGGAATTTAGGCAGCAGCTACTCTCTCTCTCTCTTTCTGTCTCTCGCACGACTCCCTGGTCGAAGTCTCTTTGCGACGCGTTTTGTGGCATGTGGAGTCAAGTGTGGTAAGGTCTTTTTGCAGAGCTTCAGTAGTTCCCTCATTTGATGTTGTATCTATTGTGTGTGTGGGACCCGCTACCTTCCCCTATGCGTTGCCCTCTCTCTCTCTCTCTTTCCCTATCTCGACCCCTCTCTCCCTCGCGCCCCTTCGACTGTAGATAGCTCGTATGTAACAGGAGACATGCTCTACTGAACATGAGGTTCGATTAAATGTTAATGTTGGTTAACTTTGGGGTTTTTCTTTACCATGTTTTTATTGTCCGTCCGTCCGTCTGTCTGTCTCTCTGTCTGTCTGCCTGCCTGTCTGTCTGTCTGCCTGTCCCTCTGCCTGCTTGTCTGCAGTTTTCAATGTGTGAGTATGCATCTATTTAACTACCAAAACTTGACTACGTTCACACATAAAAATCGCATACACAGTCAGCTAGAGTGAGAGAGATGCAGCTGCTAGACAGAGAGGGGTACAGTAGCTAGCGGCTGGCGGCGGGGGAGTGCGCGCTGTGCTTGGTCGGCTGACGCGCTCAAACGTAATGAACGACGCTTCTGGCTGCGATTCCGGGGGCTGCGTTTTCTATATGTAACGTCGCTCGATTTGCGTTGCGTAGACAGAGCAGAGCGCACAGACTGCGCAGTCGCAGCGTTGTCTTGAGTGCTGCCATCTCTTTCTGACGCCCACGCACGCGCCTTGAATGCTTTTTGGGTGCTGCGCTTAACCTCAGCCCGCTGCGATGGGCTGCGTCGTCGGCGCAGGTGTTTGGGAGCGTTCGTCTCGTTTTTGAACTCAAAGTCAAGTCATTGTTGTGGCCCGTGTTGTTGTTGTTGCTGCTGTTGTTGTTGTTGTTGTTTGTCTTTTGCACTTCACTTCACTTGAATTTTTGCATCGCTTGGATGCTCAGGCTCAGCTCGACTCAGCTCGGCTCAGGCTCGCTTCAGTTCAAGTTGGTTTGCTTTGGGCTTTTTCACCAGATAGATAAACGAGGCGCATACATAGTATGCGTGTGTGTGAGTGTGTGTTTTTCGAGGGGAGCCCGGGTCGTAAATTTCTTTAGGCCTCTCCTGCCTCGCTTGCCTATTAAAGTGCGATTTGTTTAATGATTTTCTACAACTCGTTGTATAAATTTTCCATTTGGAAATTACCTACATGCGAGACGAAACTGAGAAACTGAGAAGCGGTTTCAGACGGCTTCAGTTCAGTTGAGTTTTAGCAGTTTTGGGAAATGCGCATGAAAATTAAGTGTTTTATTATGCAAAAATCATTCGTTGGCAACAAAATAAAATACGAACGAAACGCAAAAAGAAACAAAAACAAATTTCAAATATACCGAATACCAAAATACTGTGGGCAATGCGCCGATTGCGCTTCGAGACCTTAGCGTAACCAGCTTGCAGTAACCTTACCCCTCTCCCAGCTCCCACCCCCCTCCCCTAACGCGTTACGACGTCTGCTGTGTTTGAACTTTGCTGCGCTGGTTTGGCGGTTGCTCAGCTTAGTTAGTTGGTAATATTAGTAGCATTAATTAATGGTCCACTTGCTGGTTGGCTTAGGCAATGAACTGATTTGCATTGAGCTTCATTACCAGCCGAGGCTTGGGAAACAATCGGAATTGCGAGGGAATGCCAGGCATATAGACTATGTTTGGGGATGTCAAGCGGAAGTACTGAATGAAATGATCTAAAGAAGCAGCAAGAGTTGTATAGAAAACAAAAAAAAGAAGAGTTACGGTTATGCAAAATTGTCAAAAGTTTCAGGATATGAAGTTTTCAGTTCTTTTTAATATTGAGTGAAAGAAATGGATAAAGTGATGAGGAAAAAGATACTAAGTTAATCAAAATTGAACGATTTTTTAGGATTCAGGTTTTTCCTGCTTTAAAAACTTTATTTGAAGAATATTCTTCTCAATAGACGAATAGGTTTTCTTCTCATTTTAATACTCTTCCATTTTAAAACCAACTAGTTTATATCAGCTTTTTAGGGTTTAACGATTACAAAATTCATCTCTAACTTTTATAACTTGGCAGACACCCTACCCACCGTGGCCTAGGCAAATGGATACCTACGCTGGCTTGGGCAATCAGTCAATGCCCCAATTGAAGTGGCAGCACTTGGGCCAACCCACTTGCGAGGGAATCGGGCGGGTCGAGACGAGAGCCGAGCCAATTGCCGCTATTTACCACACACATTACACGATGCGAGCAAGCCAAACAAGGCCAATCTATAAGAGCAGAGACGACGCCGGCGACGACGACGACGACGACTACGACAATGTGGACGATATATGGCGCTGTGGAGCTGCACGAGGTGCAGGTGCCAGGGCAATCGGAGAGCCCAAGAACCGACAGCAACAACAACAACAACAACAACAGCAACTAATAATTCAAATTGTAACACATGCGACGTCTCAGTTGGTACCACACTCCAAGGTAGAGCAAAAGAGATAGTGATAGGGAGGACACAAGGGGAAGAGCAGTTAGGTATGAGTCGAGTGGGAGAGGAGAAGCGGGGGCACTTCTTAGACCTCAACAAGCGGCGCCGTCATCATTTTTTCGCTACTGATTTATGCCCGCAGGCATAATGACTGGAAGCAATGGAGTATGCATTACACACACACACACACACACGGAGTGAGAGAGAAGTCCAGAGTGCTGAGCATGGAGAGTGAGACCGGCTAGCAGAGACCATACATCAAGGAAGCCGTGAACGTGAACGCCAACGTGAACGCGAACGCGAACGACGCGATTCGCGTGATAGAACAATGTAGAAATTATGAACGTGTAAAATATGAGCAAAAATTTCATTGCCGCCTATAAATATGCATGTGCGGGCGGCAGAAGAGGGGTATAGGTACGAAGGGTTTGGGGGGGCATATTGTAAAATCTATGTGTATAAGAAATAATTGATAAAGCGAAGCGAAAGGCATCGACCCGGCGAGCGAGAGAGGGAGAGAGAGAAGGCACAGCTGCAGCCAATTCGCCATTACCAAAGTATAGATTAAGTTATGATTTGGCTTAATAAGCGGTATAAGCCCGGTTCCCGGCCCGGTTCTGGCTCGGCTCTCGCGCTTGAGTGGTTCGTTTTAATGGGCATTTAAGACGCCAAGACTGGAGGTCTCGCCGAACGCCAAGCGAAGAACAACGCCGGCCAAGCGATGTCCCAAAAGTGGAGGAGTCATGCTGATGTTGGTTCGCATGGAGAATCGCGAACGGAGAATGGAAAATTCGCGAACAAATGGGGCGGGTAGGCGTGGTGAAGAGGGTAGGGAGGGGTAGGGGTAGTACGAAGAAAAAATACAAAGCAAATTACGAGTATTTCTACATAAACGTGTTCATAAAGTAGACGAAAATCTAAGTACGCTTTCCGGGTCGAAGAACTGCGACGATATTGTCAAGAAACTTGCTCTAAAGCGCGTACTTAGGATCTGCATAAAAAAGCTATGAAACGGTCAAGCTTTGGAACTCAATAAAAGAACTATGAAGATAGCTAATTAGGCAAAGATCAGCTTAGCTTTATATGATCACTTTATTTGGCAATCATTAGCGGAAATATCGAGAAACTTCAGACAATTTAAACGGGCACAACCCACAAATCTTAAGCTCACTCTCTCTCTCTCTCTCTCTCTCTCTCTGCATCTCACTCTGCCCAACAGGTGCCTTCCCGCTCATCCGCGTCCAGAGCCAAATCCATGCGAACACAAAAAGAAATTCGAGCAAGCGACAACCAATGGAAAGCAACTTCCGAAAGGCGGCCAGAACAATGGGTCATAGATCAAGTTTTAATGACGGTTGACTCCAACCGCGTTGTACCGTACAATGAACTTTCAATACTAGTTCCTAACCGCTCCCAGACGAAGAAACTGCGCTAAAACAGAAGACAAACAAGGGGACGAAGAAGAATGTATATATATATATATATATATATATACGGTATATAGAGGGGGGGGGCAAGGTGCGGTACAAAAAAACGTCGCAGCGCATTTTCACAATTTTGTCGAGCGTTACCCAATTTTGATATACGTCAAAAACATCTCAAATGATTCCCCAACTTTACATAGCTGTGTGTGAGAGTGTGTGATTATATATGTACGTACGGCTTTTATAGCACATGCCTGTATGTGTTTTTAATAATTTCTTGTTGTTGGCGCTGCTTTTATGGCGACGTCGACGGCGCGTCTTTTGATTGGTTAAACTTGAGAGTTTTTTTTTTTAACGAGCTCTGATTTTGCGCTGCTTCTGCCGCTGCCGTCACTGCTGCTGCTGCTGCTTGCCAGGTTTATCGCCAGCGCGATCAGCGAGTGGGGCTGAGCCGTCAGCTGGCTATAATTTTTTTATGGCTTCTATATAATAATTCACCTATACGTTGACGCGCGGCAATTAGCTTGCCTAGTTTCCATAGATTCATAGAAGAGAGCCCAGTTCAGTGCGTGGTCGTCGCGAACGCCGCCTTGAAAATCGCATACAGATAGAGAGAGAGAGAGAGAGAGAGAGAGAAAGAGAGAGAGGGAGAGAGGGAGAGAGACACCAAAGCAGTCCCGAAGAGGCAGCGAAGCGAACAACGCGCTGCGACAACGTGACTGCGATGCTCTTGGCAAGATTAGGTCGAGCATTGGAGTCACTCGCATAGAGAGCATCGTACATCATCTGCAGGTCGGGGCAGGGATGGCGCAGGGGGTTGGGCAGGGGGTTACCGTCAGGAGACTTTCGCGAAAATCATAATTCTCTAAGGATGTCGAGCAGTGTGCAGTTGATCTAGCTGCTACGATAGTCGCTCTGGCAACACACTAATGAAGTTCTTCGGCCTGGGAAAGTTTCCAACTTGCTGCCTGCTCTCTCCCCCCTCCCCCTCCTCACTCCACCAAGAAAGATGCACATCATGAATGACCACTTGAGGACACTGCTCCGCATCTAGCTGCCTGGCAGCTGTGTCTGCCACAACTCTATTCGCCTAGAGCAACCCTGGCGATCGATCGATCGACGGATCGATGGATTTGACCCTCGCGGCAGCTCGTAAGTTCCTAATTACATGACACGACCGCAGTCGCGGCCAGGTCAGGTCGCACCTGTAGCGTGTGCGCGCGCGCGCCATTTACAACGTATCGAATGTCCAGAAGGGGGAGAGGGAATAAGGAAGCGAGGGATGAGTGGATGAGGAGTAGATAGAGCGAGCAACGCTGGCATTTTAATTGAAATTGTTTGTGTTTTTGGCGTTTGTTGCGCTTGATTGATTTAGAGCGGCGACGCGCCGCGGACCCGCAGCAAATGCGACCCTTGGCGAACCACCACCAGCAGCAGCACCAGCAGCAGTAGCGGCTGCTACACCTGCCTGCCCGCTGGCTGACTCCTGATCGGAACTAACTGACAGTCGCATAATGAAATTCCCAACGGCGTGCGGCATGCAGTGCAACGCGATCATCGTCTAGCCCCTCAGGCAGCCCCGCGCCTGCACAGTTCACATACCCCTGGTGACCCCAGTAGCACTGTTGCTCGCACCCTCACCCAAGTGCCCTGGTCGATCTTGTCCGTTGATCTTTTTGGTGCATTGGCCAAGTTAATTGGTTGTAAAACAATTTTTCGAATTAACATAAAAATGTTTCATTGGAAAAAATATTGCAGACTCAATTAACATTTCCATTACAGCGTGTGCGCTGACCGGTTGCGATATGCGGGCGAGGGGGAAAGAGAAGAGTGGGCGAAGTAGGGAGTGGGGCGAAGGCAGCCTGGCAGTCCAATTGCAGGTTCAATATGATATCGACTGCCTTTCGCAACATAGCAACAGTCTGCGATCGAACTAAAACATCTTTATCGAATTATCGAACTTGTCACATCGCGAATGTGTCAACTGCAGGAGAGTAGAAGGCGGAGGAGACTGAGGAGCGAGGAGTGCGAGAAAGAGTATGAAGCTTCGATCGTCTGCGTTCTTTAGCATATGATCCGACTGAGATCGAATTTCGGCATTGTCATCGAACTAATTATCGAACTTGTCACATCGCTAATGTGTCATCTGCAGCGACGCGCGGACAATAACAGAAAACAAAGCAAAGCGAAACACCAAAGTCAACACCAAAAACTCAACCAGCCGGACAATTGAATTGTTTCGCCTGCCTGCTGTACTCACACCCGTACACCGCATACCAACGTACCCCATCGCGCACCCCATCCATGTACTGCTCTGTCTCTCTCTCTCTCTCTCTCTCTCTCTCTCTTTGCCCCCGCAGCCGCGACACCCGCAAGCTCATTCAAGCGTAGACGCTGCACACTGTGGGCCAACGAAATGCAAATTGAATGAAATGCTAATGGAAATGAGTGCTAGTGCGAGTGCGAGTATGAGTATGGGTACTCACACTTGGTGCAGCCTGTGCTCGACCCGCGCAAATAAAGACAATGAAGGCGACTTTTATTGGTTCCATTCGATGATCATTCGTTGAGGGCGACCACTGCGTCCGGTGCGGTTCGGTCTGCTTTGCGGCGTACTTAGTGACACCATTAGCAAGCACAGTGCCTCTCCCCATTCCCCGCACTCTGTCCCTCTTCCTCTACATCTTCATCTCTCACTCTGTCTCACGCCCGGATCGGTTGGCCCAGAGCTACTGCGCGGCACATTCACATCCGGCGCGCGCGCATGCGCGCAGATGTCGACAATGTTTTGGGTCCCTGTTAGGGCGAGCGGGCACGATCACTCCTCGGCAGTTTGATTGATTCGGTTTCAATGTAGCGCCTTTCTCTCGCCGCAGCTCGTTTTATTGTTGTTGGTACTGCTGCTGTTGGGCGCTTGAATTTTTATTGCAATCGGTGTGAAATTTCACACCGCAATGCTTAAATGATTCCGGGCTCCCTTCGAGCCGTCGCGTTTTTGGCTCGCGAACGGCAACTGGCACTACGAGAGTGTTTGTGGAAATGTAGAAATGGAACTGAAGAGAACCAGAATTATGATAATAACGACACAAGAAACGATCCATAGATCAGTTGATCAAATATATTAAGTCAAATATATCTCGTTGTATTCGATCGATAAATCGTTGAAAGAATAACGATATATATTCGATCAGTTTCATGAACAGATCATTAAATCAATAGATAGCGGGATACATAAATGTATCTTTTGATCA
Source organism: Zaprionus inermis (assembly GCA_018151445.1). NCBI lineage: Eukaryota > Metazoa > Arthropoda > Insecta > Diptera > Drosophilidae > Zaprionus > Zaprionus inermis. The sequence goes on along the minus strand of JAECXD010001688.1, from coordinate 6,618,684 downwards.
GTTTGATATTTTTGAAATTTTCTGATCACTTCGATCGAGTGATCGTTCATTAGATATCAAAATAATAATATGCATTCTACAATCATTCGGATCGAGAGATCGAAAGAGTTCATAAGGTTTTACAATATGTGTCAAACTCTATTTCCAAATGTTATATCGATCAATCTATAACTTATATTTCTATAACTGTATTTTTGACTTTTTCAAGTTTTAGAAGGTTGACAGCCTTTTCCCGAGCATAACCTACTCCATTTTCGTAGTACAACTTCCTGAATTCAGTTGAACTCAGTACGGTAAATTATAAAGGTGTGTTTCAATCGTCGAATTTGGTTTATATTTGTTCAATTATGTAAAATCTGAAAATTTGCGGAATGATTTGAACTATATAATTTATTAGCATACTCGCTAAAATTAATTACAGCAGCCAAGGTGGGGGACATTCGAGGCACTTAGGAACGTCAAACCATGATGGGGCCGACAGTGTCAAGTGCAAATACAAACTGAGCAATGGGACTGGCGGGGATTGGGGGATGCCGCAAGGACGATCATCTCCAGTGAATGGCGCGCGAGCTGCGCGGATGCCGGTTACTGCGCTGACTCTGTCCATCGTTTTTGAGAAAGGCCAGCGTCAAATGCCGCTTGGCCGGAGTCAGTCCAGATCGGGAGGTGGCGCGCTTCAAGCTGCCCAAGCTGCCCGTGCGACTGTCGTTATTGACGACAGACTGTCGTTGACGACGGCGACGTAATCGCTGCTTCATCAGTTTGGGTCGATGCACCGGCGAACGGGAACATCCTCGAGCCTGAGCCTCCGGACTGGCGCTGCGATAGATCATCGGTTTGGCCAGCTCCTCCATGCGTGCGCTTAGCTTGTACAGAGGCCGGCGACGCTTAACGCAGCGCATCGAGATGTTTTTATCGAGCTGTTCGGGCCTATCGATAGCCTCATTACGTTTCAATTGCTTCAGTATTTGTGCCTGCGATTTCTTGCGCTTGACTCGTCTTAGACTTATGTGCGACTGTTGCTCCCGCTGAAAGTTCGTGTAGATCGCTGCCGCCACCTGTTTGCGCTTGGCCAACATCTTCGACCGCACACTGGCCAGTGCATAGCGTTCCTTGGCAGTGTCATACATCTGTGTGGCACCAGCACCGCCGGGAAACTGGTACGGATTGCGCCAGTACTTGGTGTAGCGATTCACAGCCGGCGTATGTATGCCCAGCTTGGATGCTTCGGCCATGATGCCGCCGGCCTGAAGACGTTTGCCAGCGTTTTTAAGGCCGAAGCTGTAGTTGTTCTTGATGTTGCTGCTGTTGCTGATGTTGCTGTTGATGCTGCTGTCCAGTTTGGTTTGCTTGTTCCCGAGCTTAATCTTATCCTTGGACTGCAATTTGTTGATCTTCTTCTTGGTCATCAGCGATTTCTTCTTCTTCACAGCGGACTGTTCCGTGGACAGCGATTTCTTTTGGGAGAGAGCAACCGAACTGCTTACCAACTCCTCCACCAGGGACTGTGCCTTCTCCACGGCCAGCTCGGGCTTGACACCAGCACCCGCACCCACACCCGCACCAGCATCCGCACCCGCACCCGCACCCGCACCAGCAACCGCACCTGCAACCGTACCCGCACCCGCAACCGCAACCGCACCCGTACCCGCATTCAATCTGTGCGCGGACTCCTGCTGCGGTTTCGGCTGTTGATGCTTCGACAGCTGATGCAGCTTTTGCTTTAGTTGCTGTGCCTGCCCCGACAACAGCTTGGGCTTTACCTTTATGAAAGGCTTCTTAATCTTGGCAAGATTCGACCTGATCAGCATCTTCTTACGGCTCGTCTTCTGTTTGGTCGTGCTGCCGCCAAACGCAGATTTCCTGGTCACGGGCAAGCAAGGCTTGCGCAGCGACAGGCGACGTTTCGATGCCCGGACATGAACGAGTGGCGGCGATAGGGTGACTGGAATCCGCTTGATACTATTGCACACACTACGATGTTTGCCCATAATGCGTGGCTTCGATAATTGCACCACGATTTCGGGTGGATTGCCACTCTTGGGCAGATGTTTCTGATCGATGATCACTCCGGCGAGACTCTTATTCGCTTTGGGACTCTGCAGGGTCATATTAACGGAACGCAAACGCGACACTGATGGTGAGCCGAACATATGATTTTTGGATGAGCAGAGCATCATGTGCTTCTGCTGGATCATATCATCGAAGGCCTCTTTTGAGTGTGTTATCTGTTCGGTCAGATCGACTCGCTCGGGCTTCACAAAGAACATGTGCCCGTTGTAGTCGCCGACATCGCCCTGTCCGTGACGCTCCGATATGACGCGGGCCACCACACGTTTCATTTCCGTTCGATTCAGCGTCAGCTGATTGGCCAAATTCTTGGTCAGTGCCTTCAGTGCACCCCCGGTTCCAGCCATTTTCGATGAGTTCCATATCTCAGTATTCATATTCTGGGAAATTGAGAATTTTGTATATTTTACTTTGCTTGTAGACGTTACGCGTAGGTTTCCAAAATTAAAATGAATTTATATTTTTTAGTATTTTATTCCGAAAGCACTTAACTATATTGAATTTAATTTACGCACTTTCTATACCAAAACAATTAAATAGCATAGGGAATTTTCGAAAAGCCTCTTTGTTTTTATACAACGTAAGTGGCCTGCTTTGATGTGACTAAGGAATGCCTCAGCCGCCCCCAGGTGAGCAAGGCGTCTCGGGCAGACCGACATCGTTCTATCTCGGCTTTTTACTTCAAAACAATTGACATGCCGCCGGTATATCGACAGCGCTTAGACTGATTAGCGAGACACCTTGTGCCCTTACTCTCTACTCTCTACCCTCTCCCCCTGAACTCAGCTCAGCTGTCGCAGCTGCGCAGTAGCCACGTGCTTATCAATGAAAGGACGCAGAGACGGAAAACCCACTTACAAACAGACCACAAAACAACAAGAAGAAGAGGAAGATCGCGAAGTAGAAGAAGGTAACAACAAGTGAAGCAAGGAAGAAAAGTTATAAATGATTTCATTATGCCATCGCCGAGGGTCATCATCATCGGTTCGGGGTGCTGCTGCACCTGCGCAACCTGCAGAGCCTCTGCACAACCTGTGGCACCTTCGGGCAGGTGTAGTGGTAGGCTGCACCTTTTAGGGGTGGGAAAAATGATTTACGCAACGAGCGAGACAGAACCGAAAAGCAGCTCAGCTGTGCCGCAGTGGCAACATCCAATTCGAGTACCCTGGCAAACTGGCAACCCGGCAACCCGGCACCCTTTTGGCCAAGTTCGATGAGTAGTAAGGAAGAGCTAGACGTCGAGCGTAGCTGCCTCGTTTGGGCCACTTAACCGTAATTAGGGCTTTTCAATATTATTAATGATGATGGTCGCTCGAAAATGTGGGAAATGCATTGCGAATTGATGACGACGGGGTCGCCCGCTGCTGCGGACAACCGGACAAGAACGCAATGAATATAAAATGCTTAATGCAAAATGCGAAATGAGAAAACACGCAAACCGAAAGCGCAACAATTTTTCGAACTGCAATTTTTGTGCAGCGCTGCGCCTGCTTCGCTCTATTTGACTTTTGTTGTTGCTACTGCTGTTGTGGTGGTGGTGCTGGCGTTGCTGCTGCTGTTGTTGCTGCTGTTGCTACTGTTGCTGCTGTTGGTGGTGGTTTGTGGTCAACCATCCAACCATACATTTTTAGCGTTATCAGTGCAAAATAATCTTTCAATCAGCCCTATACAACAACATCGTCATCATCATCCTACTCAGTCGTGTTGTTGTCACTCAACGAAGCGTGACGGCAATTGTTGCTGCTGCAACTGCAGCAGCGGCAGCAACAGCAGCGGCAGCAACAGCAGCGGCAGCGGCAGTGACGGCAACGTTAGCCCTGGCAGGATGAGTGGCAATATATACCACCTACATGCACATATGTATATCATACATAATGCTTGTAATACAGCGCAGAACAATAGAACCTTTGACTGGTCAATTGGCCGCGGTCAGGTTTCCCAGCAAATGGTAGCTTATTCTAAAGATGTGAAAGTTACTGGGAAAGTATTTGGAAATGTTCTAGATATGATAAACGTTAGATCGAAACCGCTCTAAGCTCTCTCTATAATAAATGTGCGAAATACAAATGAAAACACTTCTTTGTCGGTTCGAACGTAGAGATCTTAGCTGTTATGAAAGCTAGAAACTTCAAATTTGGCATATAGGTTGTTGTGTCACGCCCGTCACCCAAGAATATCATAAAAGTGCATTTACTAGGCGATTATTATGAGAATTACTATTATTGACTTCGTCTGTAGGTCTTTTTTTAGTATGCTACATTTTACTATATTTTTTAAAACTACCGCTATTTCCTTAAGTATTTGCACGCAAAATTCTGTACTTAAAATCCCTAGAAGGTCTCTACTGCATTGATTCAAACCTTCAAAGTCTCTAGAGCTCATATCATATCTCTACTCCAACTTCCACTAGGCTCTTCAGCAAATCGCAGTAGAAATTTCCGTTCAAGCATGTCGTATTCTCCCGGCTTAAAGTGCTGCACAGTTATCAATAGCAGTATGCGCACAAAGGACGCTTACTTCTTATTTACACTTGTCGTCATCGTCAGCCTCGTCCTCGTCCTCGACACCGACCCCGACCCCGACCCGGTTCTCCTTCTCGTTATCGACCTCGTGTACGTCCTTTTTTCTGTTTTTTTTTTACTTTTTAAAGAATTTTTCATGCATGCAAGGAAACAACAGCGCTTAAATTCCATGGGGAGTCAAAAGTCAGGCAGTCAATGGAAAGTAAAGAAAAGCAAACCGAACGAAGCCGAAAAGAGAGAGAAATTGGCGAGAGAGAGAGAGAGAGGGAGAGAGGTAAGAAAAAACAGTAACAGAAACAGAAACAACCTCATAATTTAACTCGCTAAACTTTTGCGCCTTTTGTTCGGCTGCTTTCACTACAAGTTATTGAAAATCGCGCAAGGGTTGCCAGCCCGCCCGTCGAAAGGGTTCGAAATTGAAAAAGAAAGCGAACGCGAACGCGAGCGCGTCAGGTGGCCTCCAAAAAAGGGTGAAGTGGGTGCAGGCGGCAACGGGCGGGGGATGGGCCGTTGATGGCGTCTCATTTGTGCGGGGTGTGGGTGATTTAGTGTTAAATAAAAACTTTTAAATTGCCATTTGATCGTTTGTTTAGCGACAATAATGTCGTCGTTGTTGTTGTTGTCGACGTTGTCATCGCTGCTTGTCGTCGTCGTCGACGTCGACGTCATCGTCCTGTACCGAGGTCGACCCATGGTTCTAGTGACAGGTTTATAGGTCGCTCGTTCTCCGACCACACTCTCTCTCGCTCTCGCTCTCGCTCGCGCCAGCGTGACAATGACATTGTTTCGCCTGACAGTTGTAGCAAATTTATTGAAAAGGTGTTCCTACGTTTTCAGTTTCTTTTGTCGCTTCCTTGTTCTCCCCGTCTAGCTGCCTCTCTGCGAAATTGTCAAAAATTTATTGATATGTTGAAATTGCTTCTGGCCTGCCCCATAAAAATACTGACAGCTCAATTTTTTGCCATCGAGCCAGTATTCCCTTTTTCTTTTGCCTTTTTATTTTTCTCGTCGCTTTTCCCCCGCTTTTTGGCTTTCAGCGTCGCTTTTTGTAGTAAATTTGACAGCAATTGTTTTGTTTGACAGTTTGTCGTCTCGGCAAAATGATGATGTCAATATGTAAAGCAGCCCGTGGCCGTTGGATTTGCATTTTGGCAGCATGTGGAACGCATTGAGCGCAGGGTTGAACCGCAGCACGGCTTCAGAATTGTTCAGTTTTTCAGTTTTCAAGCTTTTCAGTCGAGTTATTGAAGCGTTGCATGCTGTTGTCAGTTGACAGGCAAATTTTGACATGCGTCAATGGGGTCCGGCCATGATACGTATCCGTGTGAGTGGCTAAGCCACACGGTAGATCGTTTACGTTCCACTTGGAGTCCACAATGGAAATAAACATGTGAAATGCATCCACTTGTGAGTTGTATAAGCCCAGAATGTCTGTAATCCGTAAGCATCGTCACTTAGCTTGGCCACACATCCCACACAGTCCGATCACGCAACATAGCATCCACATGCAATCCACATGCGCAATTTGCCATTGAACTCATCAGGCGCTCCAATTTGCAGCAAGATCTGGGCCCAAGCCTAACGACAACGCAATAACAGCGACCATTTTTAATTTAGCCTCCTCTCGCTCGCTCCCCCTTTCTATCTCTCTCTCTCTCGCTTGCTTGCTCTTACACTGGCTATATGTGCTGCTGAGCTTTGATTGTTATCCACACTCGCACACACACACACACACACTGGCACACACACAGAAGCCAAGCCAGAGACAGGCGCTGAGCCACAGCGATATTTTTTATGAGACTGTTTCGTTTTTCGCTTAATCGCACTAGAAAATCTCTAGAAATGGTAGAAGGAAGCAGCAGCAAGCACGAAGAGGAGGGAGAGGAGAGCAGAGAGCGGGGAGAAAAAAATTGCCGAGCGTTCAACTTGAAAATATGCCAAAAGACAATTGGTTGTCGGTTGTTGCTTGTCGGTTGTCGGTTGTAGGTTGTGTCGGTTGTGTCGGCTTCGCCGCGTTAAGGGCATGGCCCAGGCCTAGTCACCGTCACCGTCGCCATCGTCTTAGTTCTAGTTCCAGTTCGAGTCGCAGTCGCAGTCCCAGTCGCAAGAGTCTTTAAGTTTTCTTCAATGTTTAGCGAAGCGTGAATATTATTAGAGAGCGGAGGCGCAGGCGAAGGGGGAAAGCCAAAAGCAGCAACAGCAGCAGCAGCATTTATTAATAATTACCACACAGAGCCAAGTCGAGCTGAGCCAAGCCAAGTCGAGGCAGGCGGGAACCGTGTGGTCTAGCTGTGGGCTCAGAGCGCCGAGTACTCCATACTCGCGCAGTAAGAAATTTATTTGTTATTTATCTTTTTGGCATTATGCATGAATAACAATAAAAATATAAGTGAATGCTGCTGCTGTTGCTGCTGTTGTTGTTGCTGCCTCTGCTGCTGCTGCTGCTGCTGCTGTTGCTGCCGGCATAAATAGTTAGCCAGAAATGCGGCAGCAAAAAGCGTCATAAAAATTATAACAAGCCATTCACTTGTTGCCAGGTTCTCAGGTGGCTCAAACTCCAATTCCGACTACGACTGCGACTAAAGTGACTGAGCTCGGGAGGAGGGGCGGGGGCAGGCTGGGTACGTAGGAGATTCTCTGGGAGCTCAGTCAATAGATTTAGATCACTTTTGGTAGAAGCTCTGGGCACAAAGAGCCATAAAAATAATGAGCCCAGCACGACGACGGCGATGGCGACAATCATGAGTAAATACGACTGAGGCAGAGCAAGAGTGAGAGCAGAGAACGAGATAGAGATGTTGCGAGCTTTAAGTGTAGCTTACTTACAGATACAGCTACAGCTACAGATACAGATAAATATGTATGTAGATACAGCTACAAATCTAGCCTTATTAGGCTATAGATGCCTATCCCGCTGCTGCTGCTGCTGCAATCTTATTGACTATGCCTCTCTCTGCCCTTTCCCCTCCTCTCTATCTCTCTCTCTCTCTCTCTCTCTCTCTCTCTCTCTGTCTCTCTCTCTCTCTCTCAAGCAACATTTCTCAGCATCGCATTTGACGGATCGTGCAGCATTATCAGGGTGCAAACAGTCGGTTTTGGATTTTGTTTAACTGCGATTGCGATTGCGGTGGCTGCAGCGCGTTGTTTCAGATATCTGTTATTTATTCTTGGGTCGAGCAACTAGCCAACTATTTAAACGAAATCACAACTTATTCCTGGAATCAGCCTCATTACTTCGGCATGCGCTATGCAGCTCTGCGGCTGACACTCGGTCTGAGGCTGAGCCAAACAATTGCTCTGCCTCCTCCTCTCCCTGCACGCTGTATTTCCTTCATACTATCTTATCGTCACACACACACACTCGATACACTCGCTGCTAGCCCACATCAAAGCCAGAAATCTTTAACAACACACTCACACACACTCTGGCAACACCCCCGCCTGGCACGCAAGCCCTGCCTGATAAAGTTCAAACAAACGATTCGAGAAACAAAAAAAACAAAACAACTGGCAACAAAATACACGCGCTTATCAAACTGCACATGTGTACTTGCTTAGTCAAATGTGTGTGTGTGTGTGTGTGTGTGTGTGTGTGTGTCTGTGTGGATGTTGTAAGGGATCTCATTGTTCAGCGTAGAACTATTTGATATTTGCACAAGATCAACAGGTGCCCAAAACATGCAGCGATCTCAAATAGAGCGCTCGAGCGCTGCGTTGCGCGACAGCTCAGCATCAGCATCAACATCCACATCAACTTCAGCATCAGCATCAGCTTCTAAAATTGTCAGAGGTTGCGCAATGCTCAGAGGAATACACATATCGCTTATGTCTGTGTGTGTGAGTGTGTGTTGTATAAGCTTACATATCATTTTATAGTTCGGCATGACACACCACACGAATCTTCATTGTTTACTCGAGGCAATTCGAGTCAGAAATTGTTCAAGAGCAGATTTTCATACTGCTTTAGATAATTTCAATCAATTCAAAGTAAAAGGCATAGTATATATATTTTTAAGCTATTTTTTGTATTGAAATATCTTGAGTTACTTATAATATAGATAGGGCTTCAAAAACTTATAACTTCGTTAAAAATCATCAGATTGTCCCGGGAAATGGCATTTTCTTCATTATTTAACCCCAGGATTGATTCCCCATCAAAATATTATGAATGTACAATTTTCAAAAATTTGGACCATCCATGCCAAAGTCTTTTGGAAAGGTGTACAAAATCAATATCCATATCAAACTAGTTGGATTTCCTAGACAGTTATGAGTGTGGGAAGTCTCACTACGCTCCCACAATCCGATCGTAATCAAAACTATACCATTTCTCTCTATCTACACACTCGCATCACACAGTCGAATGCGGCTTGTAAGGAAGTTCTTCACTTCGCATGGCTTCGCTGCATACGGGAAATTTCAATAATTGAGGCTCATTAAAAGTACTCGGTAATGGGCAGAGACGGAGAAAGAGACAGAGACAAACACACACACATGCAGGCAGAGGGAGTCACGGCGAAAACGAAGTAACACTTCCGATTATGAAATTTCGTTTGACAAAATGCCAGAAAAGTGTCGTTAGTGCAATTGCTGTTGCTGTTGCTGCTGCTGTTGCTGCTGTTGGTGGTGGCAAACAACGGTAATCATAACATGGAAATACGTAGTCGTATCTATAATGTAATTACTGGCAGATCGAGGTGACTGCGGTAAAATTAACTGAACATCGCCGTCGTCAGAGTCGTCGTCGCTGGAAAATCAGGTAAAAATCCAAAGCGATCGCAGCGCCAGTGTCGAAGAAGCGTCGACGACGACGACGCTGGCGACGACTCATTAAAACAATTTTAAAAAATAATACAAAATAATTACAATAAATTATGATTACGCTTGACAGTGACAGTGGCCACGAATGCTGATGGCTCTGGCGCTGCTGCTGCCGCTGCCTCTGCCGCTGGCTCTGCCTCTGCCTCTGCTTCGCTGTTGCAAGTTGGCTGGAAGTGAAGTTGGACATGGCAACAGCAACCACTACAACTGGCAAAGATACTTAGGCGTCGTCTCCGACTCCAACTACAACTCCAACTCCGACTACGTCTCGTCATCGGCGTCGTCATTGTGCAGGTGCAAGTGAGCCGCGGCGTCACTGGCTGGTGACGATGAGCACAGCAACAACAATAGGAGCAACAACAACAGCAGCAGCAGCGGCAGCTGGAAGAAGCAGCAACAGCAGCAGCAGAAGACATCGTCGCGACAACGACAACGACACCGAAGAATCGCTCAACTGTGGCCCAAAAGTTCGTTGTTCATTTGCGCTGCTTTGGCTTCTCACTGGCTCTACCTCTCTCCCCCCTCTGTCTCTCTCTCCCTCCATCTCTTTTTCGCTTGTTCGGCTGGCACTTCTTGCCTGTCCCTGTCTTGCTGCTTCCCTTGTACATCCACAGTTTAATTCAATTCAATTTGGCCACAAAATAATTACGACCTGTCCAGGCTGACGCGCAGCGTGTGAGCTCGCTAGCAGCGCCACCCAGCGGCGTTGACATGTACTAACAGTCTGTGTGTGTGTGTGCGTGTGTGTTGTGGGCGTACAGATTGACAAACAGACATAAAAAAACCGGAGACAATCGAATCGGTAAGAAAAGAAATAAAGCAGCCAAGCAAAACCCAAGTGAGAAGAAGAATTTATCAAAAGACCATCAAAATCAAATTGAGCCACAAACAAGACAAGTTGCTCTGGCAACAACTGATGGATGGTTGGACGGATGGATGGATAGATGGATGGATCCAGTCGCGCTGCTGCCCAACGCTGTCGAAGCTTGTCAATGCACGACATAAAATGCTCCTCGAATCGTTAAAAATGCATCATCATCAATTTTTGATGCATATTTAATGTAAGTGGCGCATCGCACTGGACACACAACAACAACAGCAACACTGTTGGTATCGGCATCAGCAGCGACATCGACATCGACATCGACTTCGACATCGCTATCGGTGGCCTGCCCCCTCTGCCAGCCCTCCATCACTCCGGCGCTCCACATTAACTGCAAAGTGCGACATAAAAATTGATTTAGTCCCGCCGCAGCTGAGTAATGTGGCAAATGGAGCCGCTGATATTTTCGGGGCATTATGGCTCAATTAGCCGCATTAAAGAGGGGGGGGGGAGAGAGATCGAGTGGAGGAGGAGTAGGCAGGAGTAGGGGCGACCGAGGATGCAGTGTGTGCAAGAACAGGATATCCTGGAACATCGCCTTTGTCGGCACACGCCCTGCGCGTCTCCAGCTCCAGATTACCTGTGTTGCGGGCTTAGCCACAAGTAAACAAACAGACCAACAAACACACAAACAGGTAACCAGAGCAAGTGGAACCTTCCGTGACAAGTGAGCGCGAAATTTCACATGTCAACACGAAACTGGCGACCGCAGATAAGCCAGATCTTGCCTGGTCTCTTCCCGGAAAAGTCCTTGGCGGTTTGCCGCATTTTCAATTCGAAATTTTCCTTCGGATAACTTTCAATTGAATTCGACTATTTGCCTGCGAGTTCCATCAAGCAAGTTACGGGGAGAGGGGGGGGGGTATGAACATGAATTTCCGGCAGAGGCCCAATAAAAGCCAAGTCAGGCTAACTTTCATAAATTAGTCATTGAACCCAGCACAGGCCAGCTAAACACGCGCAACACCACCAACAAAAGACAAACATTACTAATTTTTTTTTATAGTGTGAACCTCGCGCTAAAGCTTAAAACAATCTACACACACATAGATAGCGTAATATATGTATAGCCTTATATCTACATAATCATAATAGTCTCGAATTTACGCTTTAATAACTTTGCACATGCGCTACGCGCATTTCGGGCGGGCATATCGCAACAGTTGTGCAGCTTGTCGGCTGTGGAATCGATCGTGGCTAAGAGAAACGCAGGCATTATAGAGAATTTTGGTAATATGAAATTAATTGAATGGAAACGATATATAGTAACTCGATTTGATATTTTTATATAAAAGATATACGATCAAGATCACTGGAATAGTTTGGGATTCTCGTATTTTCTATAATATATTTTATTCCAACTATCATCTACCTATGCTCTATTTTATTTTTTTAATTACAATTAGTTCTCTATACATTCTTGTCTATAGTCAATATGCATGTGTTCATTCTGCCAGTTCTGATCTTAGAGTTACTCAATGAGCCGATCTATGCCAAATTTCCCTGTTCACATACAGCATATATGATATGTCTGCCATAATTCCATGTTCCCTGCCCATCCAAAACTCACGTTCTTCAGCCCTAGCCCAAGCTTTGCTTCCTGCCACATCGGACAGCCAACGAGACTGACTTCTAGCGCAAAACGCATCTCGCTTGATCTACAGTAATACTTAATTTATGCAAAAATAAACCTAATAATAAAACAACAACAACAAAAAGATACACAACAGCAACAACATGATATGAATAAGCAGCAACGTCGCATTATAAATGCTTCAAAAGAAATTTAGGTTATGGTCTGCGGGTGGAAACGAGCTACGGGCCAAGAGACCATTTCCCCATGAGTTTCCCATGGGCCACGCTAATTAGCCAAATACAAAACCCCCCCAAAAAAAAGTATATAAAACTAAAACAACAATTCATACAAACCGAAGCAAGCAATGAACATAACATTTGGAATTTTTTCGAATTTCAAATTTTTATTTTTTTTGTTTTTATGTATCTGCTGTTGTTTTTGTTAATTCATATTAGGGGCATTCGTCCAGAAAACGAAATTCGAAAATGGCGGCCCAAAAGCAGGTGGAATGTGGCACTTGAGAATCGCCGAAGCGCCGAACCACCGCCGCCGCACCACCATAATCGCCTAGATAAGACCCAAAACCGAAAACCGAAAACCGAAAAAACCCAAGACCTGTGCGCATTTAATGCGTGCCCGGGCCCAGGGGGAGGGTCTACGACGGAGCCCTACGCGCTTGGCTGCCCGACAAACTGACTCAGCTTATCCGACTTCGAGGCAACTGTACGAGGCATATTTAAATATTATGCCAAACCGAACCAAACCGAATTCGACTCGTCTTGACTTGACTTCGAGTCGAGTCGACTCGACTCTCGGCGCTGTGATCCATGACCGCTGTGAGGCACTGTGAGGTGGCGCCATTTTTGATAGTCGCGTTTATGATTTGCCAAAAACTTTCTAAAGATACAGCATAAGCGGCCCAACCGAAAGTCAAAGATCAGGTTCAAGAGCTCCGTTCGAAATACAATTTTACCATATTATTTTTTGCCAAGTCATTTGCATGCGCGGGCGCTGCCAGATCAGCGAAAATCACCAACTAAGCCCCGCTCCTCTGCCCGCAGACGAGACGCTCGAGTTGGGCAATTAAGCAACAGTTTGCCCAATGGGTTTTTTTTTTATGATATTAGTCGTAGCTTTTGGATCTCTTAAATGCCCCAAAATGACTAGTAGTATTTGTTGTTAAACCAGCCAAAGCGTATATCTTCAGCCAAGCAAGTCTGGTCACTTCATACATATATGATCTGATTGTATATTAAATTTGCCCTTAGTTATGACTTATATGATATGTCATATTTGTCTGGTAATTCACTCTAACTATCTTCTCTTTTTTAAGACATGAACTTAAAGGCATGAAAATAACACTGTGAAATGTATATATTCTAAATCTGTAGCATACCCGACATATGCATGTCTGCTTGTCAGTCTGCTTGTCTGTCTGTCTGTTCAGCTGCAAAAGCGTCAATATCTCAGAGACTAGAAGAGCTAGAGCTACCAAATTTTATGAGAGCACTCATATACCTTGAAGTAATTCAAAAAACGCTTTATATGTTTTCCACGCCTGCCTTAATCAATTATAAAACGTCTTGCCGCTCTTGTCCCTCCTGTTTCTTCATATCAGTATAACATAATATAATGTTAGATGCCTTCTATATCTAGCACTATTCTATTGTTCTGTATAATATCACTCGAACCTCTCACAGGATGTCATCAATAAGCATTGCGATCAACAATTGCTTGCTGCACCGACTGCATCATTCTCAACTCGAAGCACATCATCATCATCGTTGCCATCGCCATCGCCATCGCCATCGCCGTCGCCATGATGATCATCATGATCAACTGTGATCATTAGCAGCAGCTGTATTATTATTATCATGATCAGCGACGTGTGTGCTGCGCATTTTTAGTGTAAGCAATAAAATTTAGTTTTATTAAAGAAAAACGAAACAAATTCAAAAGAATTTTTCGCGACTTGTTTCGGCGTCGGCGACAACGACAACGACGACATAAATTTAAAACCACCTACACATAAATTTTTCTAGATACAGCAAAAAAAAACCAGACCAAATAATAAACTGCAATAATCACAACAGCAACAACAAGAACAGCAAGTGCAACTGTCAACTATTAAATGACATTTAACATGCCTACGAGGGATCTGAAAGGAAGGCAGCGCTGCAGGCGAGGGACAGTGGCAGGGTGAGAGGGTGAGATTGAAGGCAGGGGCACTGCAAGCGACTGCAGTGAGTCTCGCGTCGAGCTATGGCGGCATTAGTTTCTTAAAATATCATTTCAAATTTCAAATCAAGTCATCAGGCAACAGCAGCAGCAGCAGCGGCAGATCCAGCCTAAGACATCAGAGTTGGGGCCACATTCTGTCGGCGTTGATGGGGGCTGACGACAACAACAACAAGAAGAACTGCATCGGATTCTGTATGCGATACCCTGGTTAGAGGGTATTCAGATTATGTCTCGCCGCGTCTCGTGCATGTCAAAGCAGCTCAAACCCGTTGAGCTCGAATGACGAGTGCTGTCAGCGAGTTTCATGAGTATGCATAGAGCTTGACAGAGATTTCACTCCTAGTATCGATTTCTTATCGATTACCTTGACGATTACATGTACTATGCAGAGTTAATTCGTTTTTTTACTACCACATACTTTGTACGATAGCAAAATACTATCGATAGATATAACATTCTTCGTGTAATCTTAAGTTCATTTGCATCCTATTCCAAGGGTTGTATTATGTGCGATACTATCGATAGTACTCAAGCTTGCAAGTACTTTATTATTCCATTTGACTATAAACTCAAGCTTTGCGATTACTTCGATTGGTTTTAAAGGGTATCCGAGTCTCGGCACTACGTGGATGCTTTTTACAGTCTTCCGCGCTTTTTATCAACTATTGTTGCTCTCGTTGCTGTTGTGCATGCACACGTACGTCTATGGGGTATTTCAATTGTAATTTATATGCGATCATCATTGTATTTATAGAGCAGAACTATAAACATTTTTCGGAAGCGCCACTTGTACGTAGGCAGATCTACCTCGGGCCTAATCGCTTTTGAAAACGCTGTCATAATTGATAATTTTTATTTAAAATTCGATTTGCATGAAAAATACTCGGCATTTCTCAACTGAAAAAGGGTATCCGTCTCGGCGTTGGCACAACGATCAATTGTTGTTCGAATTGTTGGAGCTCATCTCGCGCTTGAGCTCCATGTAGCTCTCGAGAACGACATCGTTTTTTCGCTTCTCTGTGTTCAGCTCGCCGCTGAGCTTGAGCAGCTCGTTGGCCAGTTGTTGGGGATCTTCGGTGACCTTGAGGACCTCCTCGACGTTCAGGCAACTTCGCAACGCCTGTCGCAGATTGGCCACTATCGAAGTTGGCTGCTTGAATGGCAGCTTCTGTTCCGGAACTAGATTGACCGGCTTAATAATTAACTGTTTGAGCATTTCGACATATTCCTGATGGCGCAGCTTACGCTGATCCAGCTCGTTGATTTTGGAGCGCACATGCTCGAGATCGACCATGCGCTGTACAGGTTCCGGCGCCTCCTGCATTGTATCGCATTCAACCGACTGTGCTGCCAGCTGCTCCGAGGCGGAGATCTTTGCCGGCGGCACAGTCGATCCAGCTGCTGCTCCCGCTGTTGCTGCAGCTGTCGATTGCTCCTCCACAGGTGATGCCTGCTTCTCTACAGGTTTCGCTGGCTCCTCCATCGACAGTGTCTCCTCTTCCTCCTGAATTTTCGGTGCTGCCTCCGTGGCATCGCTATAGAAACGTAGCGGCGCACGTGCTGTCGCGAAATAATTTTGGCCTATTCTGAAGCAGGTATGCGCAAAATGATTGGTGAGTATCATTTTGATAACTTTCGATTCGATTTGATTCGATTCGCATATGATTTTCAAGTGGCCCGCGTCCTTATTTCAATGCTTCGAAAGACCGTTTAAATATAACAACAAAAGTAGAATTTTTTTTCCTAAAAAAAAAATGTAAAACAGTGATGTCTGCTAATCAAGTGTACAATAGAAACTGAAATTTAAAATGAAGAACCTGTAAAGCTGAACGTATCGAATTTGTAAGGCCTACGTTGATCTAAAGTTTTATACAGAGCCTGGCTCGAGTTGCTCTGCAAATGATATACCATGTTCCAGGGATCTTCACGCACTTTCCTGCGGAATTCCACAGAGACTTTAGCTGCAGACACCGCCAAGTCGATACTACAGTGGGAGCATCTAGAATAATATATTATCGATCATTAAACGGGCCTGCCATATGCCTCTTCGTGCCTGCAGGCCAGCGCACGCCATATGAACATTACCCCCCGTGCGAATTGGCCGCGTATATGGTACAAGGTACATGTACGAGAACGACCCTGCACATTATTCATCACTTCACACAGGGTGGCTGGGCGTTGGGGTGCGGGCAGGGGGCAGAGGGCGAAGATTGAGACCGAATAACTTCATCAGCATGCAGCGCATTTTCGCCATTTCCTATTTCCACATATTCGATGAAATATTATTATTTATACGTTTTGTTTTTGTAATTCATTTTTTTCGTCTTCTCGCTTTGCATAAGCGGCATGGGCGGGGGCGGTGGGAGTTTGGCAGGACCCAGTTGCCAGTTGCCAGTTCGCTTGCTTGGGCTGCCAATTCGTTTTAACGGTTAGAAGTCGTCGTCGGCGTCGTGTATTTTGATTGATTTGAATGTTACGTTGAGTGCGCGACGCTGGCAGCGCTGCTCTGAATGTGACTGATGATTGATGGACTTAAGACCGAGTCACACAGCCCAACTGCCACACCCCACACCCGCCACACACCCCACACCGTTGGCCGGCCTGGCTCCCTGCTCGACACACATAGTACCCTGCCAGCGTTGTTCCGGTGGGCAGCCAGCGCGACCCTCGAGCTCTCTCTCTGTCTCCCTCTCCCTTTCTTTCTCTCCTCTCTCCTCTCTCCCTCTCGCCAAGGTGCTGACGCTAAAAACAAAAAAAAAGCGTCGAAAAAAATAAAACACAATACAAAAACGCAAAAAAATTCAGCTGAAAATGTTATGCAAGCGGAGCAAATAAAAAAATTTGCCGTATTATTATTAGCAGCGACTAATACAAGTTATTCGGGAGAGGTGGTGAGGGGGGCGGGGCGACAGATGGAGAGGGGGAGAGCGAGTGAGAACGAAAAAAGTAATTTCCAGCGTCTGACAGGCGAATGTCAAATTCGACGACATGCGAATTTTAATAAACAACAGTTTGCTTCGCGCAGCAACAACCGACCCCCCCCTCCCACTGCCACGCCTCCCTTGCAACACAAACTAAAAGACCTTGGCTGAAATGAAAAGAAAAATATGGTCACACTGTTGAGTAAAGTCAAGTGACCGTGAAGGATCAATCAGAAAGGCAGAGCGAGACAGGCCGAGAAGAGCTAGAAAAGCAGTTAGATCTGTAGCTTATCTGGACAGATTATCATCAGAAATCTGTGAAAAAAGTCAACCCATAGCAGAGCTAATCTATGGAAGCTTGCAGAGCGTGTAGTTAACATTCCAAGTGACAGATAAAAATCAAGATAATTCGAAAACGTGTAGGGTCTTTCGTAAAACAGCTCAATGTTGCACCGTGTGAAATAGAAGCAACTTATCATTGGTTGCCTGAAACAATCAGATACTATAGTCTATAGTGTGTGTAGAAGCCTAGATGAGCGCGTACTTGCTTGGGCACTGTAAATCAAATAGCAGCAATATTTGAGTTTCTATCTGCAGCTTCCGCAAGACCCTCGGTAATGTAATGAATTCTCCCGGCTGCGTTGGAGTTGATGAACAAGTGAACGTACCCAGTTTCGTTATACTTTTAGCTGCTTGACTCCGATGCCTTCCAATTTTTGACAGTTGAACATCAACGCAATCACAGGACAGCCGCAGTCGCACACACACACACGCACACACATAGGTTGACCCAGTGAACTTTCTCGCGCTCCCTCAGAGTCAGTCTATGTCGGAGTTGGAGTCAGTCGCAGTCGGAGCAGTTTTCACGTGTGGGAGCGCTAGTCCAACACTCTCTCGTACAAATGCCGGATGTGGTTGCGTAGAAAGGTGGCTCGCAGCTACCTTGCATCGCGCCCTCGCCCTCTTCCTCTCCCCGCCCCCCGTCGCCAACTGCCTGCCCCATAACTGTCCAAGCGTGCAACTTTCTGTTTGCTTTAAGCCGCCGCAGCGACAGCAACTAAAATAATAATAACAATAATAGTACATAATACTAAGTAAAAATGCCAACTTCCGAAAGCCGACGCCGTCGCCGACGAAGAACCGAAGTGCAAGTCGAAGTCGAAGTTGAGTGTGGCGGCGTGGTGTGGGGCAGAGCATTGCGGAGCCACGTCCAATGTTGCCCATCATTACTCCATTTTTACCACAATTAAAAAAGCGTGAGGTCTACGTCGACCCCTCGGGTCTCTGGCTGCCCCTGACTTGGTATCGTATGCAGCGCGTGGAGCGGGATATCATGCTCTCGCTGCGTTGCGCGATTGTTGGGTGAATGTCTTTTCTATCTATTTCGTATGCCCTACGAAATGACTGGGTAGATCTGTAGCTGGAGATATATATGCTATAATATGTTATTAAGCTGGAAAGGTAAGAGAAAGACATGTCGATTTTTGATAAATGCTCAGAAATATTTTATATGATTTTGAGATTATCGTAACAGCTGACGTTAAAGAAAAGAAACTTCGATATCAATTTTTTTTAGAATTTTCCTGAATTCTAATCTCATAAGACAGTTAGCTTTGCTTTGAGTTCGAATATATCCCATGTTAACGCAAGAAGCTTGATTATCAATTATATTCCTGAGATTTTCTTCAGATCAGCTCATATTGAACGTATAGAATTCTATCTTAACTGAAAAAACTGAAATATCAATTAATTTTTTTTTCATTTTCTTAAAAATATCTCGAAAACTTGAATATTAATTGGGGTCTTTCATTTTTTTCTGAAGATCACATTATATTAAAGTCTCCCAAAGATATAATATACCATGTTGATTGAAGAAATATCAACACATGCGCATATGTATCTTAAGATTTCCCTCTCAAAGCGTACCCACTATTCGGTCTTGCGACGCTTAGTTGTTTCTTCCTTCTTTCTTCTCACTTTATTTAATTTTATATAGTTTTTGTTTCTGTTGTTTTTTCTCCGCGTATTTGTTGTGTTACTTTTTTTTAGTTTTCTTTCTCGCCACTTGTCGTCGTTTGTTTTTCGAGTATTGTTTTCTTTGAGGGTTTTTCGTTTTTCGACTTGCCTAATGTCAACTTCCGCAGACGAATCTGTGAACTGTTCAATAGAGAGAGAAAATGAGAGAGAGAGAGAGAGAGAGAAAAGGTAAAAAGAGAGTGAGGAAGTTGGCTAGATAAGCCAACGGTGGGATGGGGAGAGCGGCTGATTCGATATGACCAGCTATTTTAGTTAAGTATTGCATCATGTAATTACTTTTGACCATTTTCTCAGTTGTAGTTGCAGTTGTTGCCATTGTTGTTGTTGTTGCTGTTGCGGCTGGGAAAAAAAGTTGGTTGTATTGTAGTATTTCGTATCATCGCCTAACTGACAATTTAAGAAAAGGAAAGGAGAAGGCAGCGGAAAAAAACGCGAGCCAAAGCCAACACGCAATGCAGCCAACGTCAGTCTCAGGCTCCACAGAAAGGTAAAGGTGTGGAGTGGCGCGAGGGGTGGGGGGAAAGAAAGAAATACAGTTAAAACACAACTCGAGCAGCTGACGACGTCGCAAAGCACTGGGGCTGGGACAGGGATAGGGACAGGGGCAGTGGCAGGGCAGGGCAGGGCCTGGTGCAGGCAGTCTATAAAAGGATTCAATATAGAAATTAATGCCGAGACCGCCCTGCGAAAGATATGCAAAAAGTAGGCAAAGGCGAAGCGAAGAAAAGCGAAAAGAAAACAACAACAGCAACGTCAAATGAATTACGATAAGCTGCAGGCAGCTACAGCTATAAACAACAACAAAAACAGCAGGAAAAACAACAACAAGGGCTCCACAGTGGCGTCACGTGGTTTGTGTGTTGGCAAAGGGGGTCGCGGCAAGATGCCCGGGTAGCCGGGTGTTGCAGGAAGCCAGTGAAAGGGGCGAAAAATTGCACCAAAATTAATAAGGAAAAGAATGCGAGGCGTGAGTAACAAAATCTTAGACAAGTACACAAAAACAGAGCGACAGCATAGACGAACTACGAGTGCGCTACAGCGATACAAAGAGCAAAGGTTGCAGGCTGCAGAAGATTTAGCTGATATTTCTTCAAATTAGGCTTTTAAATAGCATATTATATTGTACCAAATAATCACTAAATAATATCATAGTATTTTATGCAGTTTATAGCTTTATATTGGAAACAATTTTCTCTCCTCTTACTGTCCAACTCATATGCCTCGCTGGCGACTGTGTAGCGCCGCAGCCAATGGGCAAAAGTAAAAAATTATTGAAAGTTTATGAAAATCCACAGAAAAAACGAAGGAAAATTAAGTACAACAAATGGTTGCCGGTGTGTTTGGCTGCGGCCGCAGCGGCAGTTTGTAACAACAGCAAACGCTGCCCGGGGCGAAGGAGCGGGTGTACCGAGGGGGCAAGGACATTGTTGCAGCCTTTGATTTTCGTCGGGCAGCATGAAAAAAAAAAAAAAGGGATTCCGAAATTTTATTGTTACACCAGAAAAATAACAACAGGAAAGGGTGCATGACGCGAATGGGGTGGGGGGGGGCAAGGGCGGACGAGACAGCTGCAGGGCGTCGCATTTTGGCTACGTTTCCGTTTCCGTCGAAGCCGTTGAAGCCTTAGCCAAGTCCAAGTCGAAGTCGAGGCATATCGAAGGCGATTACCCGGCAAAGTCAAAGGGACGAGGCGAAAGGAATTAAACCCCAAAAGGGGTAACACAGCCAGAAGGAAATTATAATAATTTTTGCGTGCTGGACAGCAGCAGCTGCCTGCCCGAAGGGGGGTTGTCGGGGTAGGAGGAGGCGTTGTTTAAAAATTTACAAATAAAAAATGTTACAGAAAAATGAGAGAATTTTTACAGCAATCAGACCGAAGCTTATGTACTCTACTCTAATTGGCAAGAAATGACATACGATCTAAAGTGTGTAAAAGCGATTCCTTTCTGATTCGTTAAAAACCCAAAAGATGCAGAAAATCATCGATTACGAAACGATAACATCGGTTACATTACAATTGAATTGAATTTGGTAAAGTAAACTATATATTTTAAAGAGTATTATATTGTTAAGGAAAACTATATATATCTCATAGCATAGTTCGAGAGCTCGTGAAGAAACACAGCAAGGAAAGGATACGGAAAACGTCTCTGTTTACCTTCTTCTTCTGTTGTTGCGAATAATGCCGAAGCGATAACAAAAGAAAAGCCAAAGAAATCGAAGCAAAGCCACGGCAAAAAATATAAAATCCCAAAATACAAATTAAAATTAAACATTGAACGAGAGAGAAAGAGAGAGAGGGAAAAAGGGAGCAAGAGAGTAAAAGAGAGAAAAAATTAAAGAGAGAGAAGTGCAAGCAAAGGCACCGGGTACAAAAGGCAAATCAAACAAACATTGCAACTGTTTTTAGCTCTTTTCTTTGCAGCATACTCTGTAAATTTGAGATGAGAAAGAGGTGTATAAAAAACTGAAGTGGAAGAGAAGGTAAAATAAAGGAAAAGAAAAGGAGTAAATTAAGCTAAAAGTGAATAAGACAGATCTTACAACAAATCAAAGAACTATCGATAAGTTCTATCTTTTATTGCATTTCATTACGTTTGTCAGATATCGATAATTGTAATAATACAGCTGTCACAGCTCTAAAATATCGATTACTCTACTTATGTAGATTCTGTAAGCTAAACTTGTGCTCTTCGAGAAATTCTTCTATTACAGGGCACTTCATTGCTTACAACTCTCACTTCTTCTGGCGCTCTCCTTGCCCTCTGCCTGACCAGGGGGATCGGCTTTGGGCGGGTGGCAAGAGGGCGTGGGCTGCTGCTGCTGCTGCTACAATTTACAATTTTTATTACCCAATTTCTGCGAGTCAAATTAAAAATTAATTATATACACGACCGGCGAAAAAAAAAACGCGAAATACAACGAGAAAAAACCAAACAAACACTGAGCAAAAAATCTTTTGATTTCTTGACGACTTTTTTCCATTGCTTGCGACGTTGTTGCTGCTGATGTTGTTGTTGCTGTTGTTGCTGCTGTTGTTGTTGTCGCTGTTATTATTATAGTCGTTCGAAATAATTCAATTAAATGACGCCACACGCAGAGGGCGGAGTGAAGCGGACCGGGTTGGCATCGGGTTTCTCGGGGGATAAACTGCTGATGGGATGGTCGAGGTCGGTGCAGGGGGGGCAGGGTGGGTTGAGGAATATATTCTTGATGATATGGTTAGCTGCCAGTTGAAATATACGACGCAATTAAAAACTTCCTGATTAAAACGCAAAACAAACAGAACGAACGAAGCTCAAGCCGATGCTGATGCTGAAGCTGAATTGTGTCGAATTCGTACAATGATTTTGGAAAGGCAAGATCACAAAATTTCAATTAAGATCAGACTCGAACTCGGACTCGGTCTCAGGCTCGCACTGCACGATGACTAAGTGAATGTGAATTCAACTTTATTTGAATTGAATTTATGATGCAATTCAAAGTGCACGTCTCCTCACCCCAGCCCTCTTCTAGTAGATACCTCCCCAGCAAAATAAATACATAAATAAAAGACACAAAAACTTAGATGAACCGCAGCCTGAGTCCCGCATTCTTCCTTGGGTAATAACTAATTAAAATTACACGAAAATTTGTGCGCCAGAACTAATGAACTGTACAGCGAACTATCGGATACGTGGGTAATTCCATAATTTACTTGCTGACATCTGATTAAGCGTAACTAAAGAGCTGCACGCAAAATGCACAAAAGAAACTAAAATTTACAGCCACTTAAGAGCTCGCTTATCTGATATACGTTATCGATATCGAGCTAGAAAAAACATTTTCGGTAGCCAAAAGGAACTGACTGCCTTCAAATAAAATTTGTTCATTATATCACTTATAGTTGCAGAGATCTGATCAAAAATAAAATGGAAACCCTACGGAAAGTTAATTGAACAGCGCGCGTATGCGACTTTCATAATTGTAATAGATATGAAAAAGGTTCAAAAACCAAATTAGTGTATTCTTCTTTTGCTGTGTGTGTGTGCGTGAAACTAAAGCAAGTTTTGTGATTAATCATTACCAGGTAATGCAATAATAATAAAATATTATTATTAACAACCAGTTTTCAGTTATTATTATGATTACTGTTTTGTTAGCTGACAACTTGACTGTTTTGGTTGTTGTTTTTTGGTTTTGTCTCTTTCTCTGTGCGCCTGAGACTT
The DNA here is from genome assembly GCA_018151445.1 of Zaprionus inermis. NCBI lineage: Eukaryota > Metazoa > Arthropoda > Insecta > Diptera > Drosophilidae > Zaprionus > Zaprionus inermis. The sequence goes on along the minus strand of JAECXD010001688.1, from coordinate 6,595,405 downwards.
GAACTTCAGTGTACAACTCGAAAGGTACAGTGCCGGACAGAAATCTATAGTCAGCAAGGGAAAATATTAGAGATAAAAGATTTTAGCAAGGGAATAACTAAGTATTTAATTAAGATAAAGCTCAGATAGTCGACTATATTTTTCTAGTTCCCGAACTGTATTTCAACCTGTCCATTACTGTTTGCACTTGGTGTACAAGCACGGCGGCTAACTTATTGCAGTGACTGTAGTAAGTGCGCTTATCCACTTAAACTTCAACTTCGTCGTCGTCGTCGTCGACAGTTTATGACAACAATTAAGTAATTTTTTAAATACTCTCAGCCAGCTCAGTCCACACCGCCACGCCCCGTCCCGCCCCGTCCGACTAACGCTTGGCAACATGGAATAAAACAAATACTGCGGCTAAATATGAAGCTTATGTACCCGTTTATGTACCTGCCCAGCTCGTCGAGTGTGTGTGTGTGTGCGAGTGTGTACTGTACTTAGTTGTCTTATTACTCAACCAATGCAAGGCAAGAAAACAAAAATTAAAAATTAAAATAAAAACAAAAAAACGAATAACGAAAAAAGGCAGCAGCAGCAGCAGAAGCAAAACATGCAATAAAACTGCCAAAAATATACGTTAATTACCTTTAAAGGTTTTTCAAATTAAACTCGTTAAATTATTAATGGCTGTGTGTTGAAGCGGGACGGCAATAGTCCAAGCACCGTTCGCAGCAATGGCCGGGAGGGCCCTACTCAACCGTCCGCCCGCCCCCCTCGCCGATGGTAGGGTCTGACTTTATTTTTGGGGCCATTGCACATATAACGTGTGAAGTTAATTAAACCTGTGTACAAGTTTATTACAAAATATAATATTTGCTCACACACTCGCACACACACACAAAGCCAGAGGAGGACTGACCGTCCAAAGCAAAACTAGAAACCGAAAACCGAAAAAAAAACTAAAAAAAAACCCTTAAACTTTGCCATAAAAATAAAGAAACGAGTCTTATTGAAAAGAGTTTTCTCAAGAGTCATAAGAAACTCATTCATACAGCAAATTAATTTCATTTATGGGTTTTTCCTACTTTGAGATACACATCGAATTGTTGGAACATTTTCTTCGAAGCGTAACTGTAAGAAAATAAACTCGCATAACGATAAATTTCATAACGAATAGCGCAAGATTATCGTAGTATTAGAAAACAAAACTAATTTCAATTCCAAAGTTGGGAAAAATCAATGGCCATAACCCTTAGATTAAATTATACTATATATACTCCTTACTTGTGCTTAGCATAACTGAACCCATGGCATTTGCCAATGAGTAGAGTCCAAAACTGACCGACAAACTCCTCGACTCGGCTCGACTCGACTCGTCCGGCAACCCCTAAACAATTCACGTAATGCACGAACTACAGATGTGGCCATGGAGGTGGCTCAGCGGCGAGTGTGGAGCGTGGAGAGAAGGGAGAAGTGAGAGAGAGAGAGAGGAGTGGAGGGGAGCCAACGGGGTCGGGTGGTGGCTTTGGCGGTTAGCTGGTTAGGTGTAACACATGCACCACTGACATATGAATATTATTAATAAATGAATTGCATGTTAACAATAAAAGTTAAGAGCGCCGGCTGAAAGGAGCGCAAAACAAAAGGCAAAACTGAGAAAAGCCGCGCCATGCAAATGAAAAGCAGCTGGAAACTCGTGAAAATGACGACGCTGTGCGTGTGTGTGTTCCGTTCAGTTTTCGGTTTCGGTATCAGGTTAAAGCAAAAGCAACAAGAACAACCGCGAATAGTTGGTAATAATAATGAACGAAGCGAATGAAACGTTTTTGGCTTCGGCTTTGGAAAGAAACAAAAAGAAGAAGTAGAGAAAAAAAAACAAGGAACTAGATTAATATCTCCCTCGAGTCCTTTTAGTCAAGTTGATACCATATACAAAGTTATATAGCATGTATATAATATGCACAGACACAAACACACACACACTTACACTCACATGTCCCTTGAGTGTCTGTGTAGCTTTGCATATGAATTGTATTCGTTTCACATGCCGTTGCCCAGTGTCGCACAGTGGGGCACAAAACTAAAGCCCTTAGCAATGTTATCGGAGATCGGTAATAAAGCGATAACATGTTAAGGATTCGTTTAGTTGCCCTACATTGCCAGAACATAAAAGAACTATATGTTAGAGATGGAAAGCTATCGATATCCTCCAACACTTCCAGCATGTTCTGATTGCGCGATGAGAGATGGCATTCCTAGAATGATTAGAATGATTCTGTAATTTTTTAAATTTAAATCTTCACCTAGAGAGTCGTCTATATCAACTTATCGATAGTAACGATCAATTATATCGATTACCTTGACTTTTGTTACTTTTGCAGTGCTCTAACTGCGTTATCGAAAGATGCGATAGCTTGAGTGCGGAAATCTATAATGATATCGATTACTAAGCAATAAATTATCGATAGTGAACCAACGGCTGTATTATTTATAGCTGAATAAAACTGCTGAGCGGCATTAGAACTTGTGTAGCAGTCTTTCAAAAACTATCGCAACCACAATGTGCTCACAGTCAAATATTCTGCTGACTTTGCCCCACTGTGGCAACAGTCGTGATGCCGTTGTCGCTGTCGTTGCCCGTCGCCGCAAAATTTGGCCTTTTTAACAAAGGTAACGAATGAGTTTTCACATGCAATGCGCGGCGGCAGTGGCGGAGGCAACGACGCTTTCGTCATATATTGGCGCTATATGCAAACACGATTTTTGTGCCACTGTGCGTGTGTGTGTGTGTGTGTGTGTGTTTGTAGCTATGTACCTGCCCATTATCGTTAGTATTTGTTGCTGTTGTTGCAGTTGGTAGTATAAAAATGCGGCACAGCCGTCGTTGACTTTATTCGTAGTATTCGCATTCGTATTCGTTTTAAATGAAAATTAATTTATGCGAATCGATAAGCCCTCGCAGTGTGTGTATACACTGGCACCCAGTGTCCCCTAGCTGCTTAAGCGGTGGCCGCTAGGTGGCGCCATTCGATTCGAACCGCGTATCAACCCTTCCAGCGATCGAGCTACAAAGCCTTCAACCCCTCGACAGGGGCAAGGAATGTGTGTGTGCGAGTCGAGCGTGTGCCTAAGTGTGTGTGTGCGTCTGTGTGTGTGCTGTGCGTGTCCTGCCCGCTGCTGCCAACCATTTTGGTTAGTCACTGGTCAGCCGAAGAGTTAATTGAAGTCATTTTTCTAGCGCTCGTTGGCCTCAACTACTACTTGACTTGGCCAACAACAACAACAACAACAACTGCGCGAGTTGTTACCACCAATTGGTCATGTGCATTTTATTATTGAAAGGTGATAACAAGGCAACCCTCCGCGGCGACGACGTCACTGTCAACTGCGGCGGCGGGGGCGTTGCTCGCAAGTGTTAAATGGGGTTAAGTTCGCCCAAGCGTTGTCATTTGTTGTTGCTGCTGTTGCTGTTGCTGTTGCTGTCGTGCTGTTGTTGCTGTTGTGCTCATGTCAAGAATTCGTAGCGATGAATCGAATTAAGTTTGGCTATTTAGGCTATTTTGAATGTTGTTGCATTCAACGAATACCCCAAAAACAGGAATTCGATCTGATGATAAAAAGGGTTAAGCCGAGAATGCGATGAGGTTATGTGGTATAGAAAACCTTGAGGTTTTCAAGGGGTTGTTCAAGGCATTCTTGCTGTCAAATAAGTGCTATTATTATCTGTAGTTGCCTGACAGAGACTTATTTATTTTAGCTTGCAAAGCAACTAAAGAGAATCCTTAGCAAAAGACTAGGAAATTTGTTCGCAATCGTGTTGAAATTTTACTGACATATTAACTATAAAATATATAGTTTTGATAGCTATTTTTCCCCTCTACCCGGCAGCAAACCCCTTCGGCAATTGATACAAATTTAATTAGCTCGCTTCGACAATGTGTCTGTATGAACCTTTATAGTAGACTCAGTACACGACTTTGAGGCCTTGCTTGGATTCATTTCGAACTCGTTTCGAATCGCGTAGCATCTTAAAAAAGAATTATCGCGTTGCTTGTGGGGCAAAAGTTGAGCAACGCTGACGTTATCGTTGTCACGTCGATCGCAACATTTGCCTGGGCACACGGAGTCCAATCGATAGCCGAACAATTGTGCGGATCGAGACGAGACAACGAAATGCCGACACGTGCCCACAGACAGATACAGCAACAACCCAACAGATATACCAATTTGTATAAAATTATATATATATATATATATATATATACCTGTGCGTTGAGTTGTCGCCAAAGCTCGTGTAGCACTTGAACAGCAGCAGCGGCAGCATCACGAGGTTGCCAGCTGAAACTGAAATTGAAATTGAAGTTGAAGTTGAAGTTAAAGTCGAGGCTCAGGCACAGGCTCAGGCTGGAGCTGAGGTTGAAAGACAAAGTCAGAAATTCTGCGTAAAGATTCCCATCGTCATCTGTAGAAAATGCAGCGCACGCATAAGTCATAAGGCAGGGCGGGGAAGGCAGGGTCGCCGCATACGGTTTGGGGTACCGAAGTGAACTTAATAAAAATTATTACACCTTTATGGGTGATCACGTAGCTGGGGCGAACAAGCAGCAAACGACTCCAGTCGAGTCGCGACCGAAGCAACCAATAAATTTCACTAGAAGACGCACAACAAATGATCTGATGACAAAGAAGAAGAAGAAGAGGGAAGAAGCAGGCAAAAAGGCAGCTGAGAAGATGACAGAGATGCAGAGCGAGTGATAAGCGAGCGAGCATCGAGCGTCGAGCGTCGAGGGTTGGAGCTGGCGAAAGGGAGCCCAACCCTGGTGCCGGGCAATTAGCAGGCCAGTTTTGTTTGCCTTTTTGAGCGGCCCTAATGACCAGCCTAAGCCTAATATGCTACCAATAAAGCCAATGGCCATGCCCATGTCGACCTGGGATTGGGTATATGGGTATGCTATAAGGCTATAATGTATGTGGAAAGCGGGCAAAGTGAAAACGAACAAAAGAACGTGCGCTAATAATGTAATAAATATTCAAATTACATCTATCTCTCTCTCTCTCTTTCTCTCTCTGCCATGGCAGCCATTTGCACTAACGCTTCCAATTTCTATTGGCATTTTCCACCTGGCTAGCAGCGCCTGCCCCACTCTCCCCCTCCCCCCTTCTACCCCACACACACACTACTCTCTCTCGCTAGTCGAGTTCATGGCACTAACAAATAACCAAACGTCAACATTTACACTAATAAAATACGCTTAATGTGTATATCAGGCAATGTCAACTGCCAACTGAAGCGAGTCGACCCCCCCACCCCGCACCCCCCACCTTCACCAGCCCTTTGGCACCCCGCCCGCTTTGGCCAGCAATAGGCTGACGACTATTGGTAAAAATAAGCTATGGCACGTTTATAGTTGCATTATGCTAATCAAACGACACCCAATGGTGGCATATACGACGGGCCCGAGTGGCCGAGAGAGCCGTCGCGTCGCGTCCAAACCAACCCGCCAATTGCCCCGAAACTCTCATCGGACTTGGCTTATGGCCTGGCTTTTTAGCTCTCAACAGGGACTAAAACTGGCCCTGAAATTTCCCGTTCACGAGCCCCGACGAGGGTTGGTCGCGTTTATTTTGACATTCAAGTTAATAGATCGGTTTTAGTTATAAATTAGCATTTTATATGACTCGACTCGCGTTGAGGTGTGCGGGTGTGCGGGTGCGAGTGTGTGTATTAGCCCTGCTTCGACTTGGCCTGGTCAAGTGGTGGCTACATTCATTCCCCCATCCACACACTGGCCGCGACTCTTGACTTGCCCTTTCCCGGGCGTGGGGGGGTGACTGATATCGTAATGCCAGACTGTAAATAAAGTTAATATGTACATATATTGTGTAGCAGCCACAAAGTTAATGTATGCACACGTACGTCCATATGCATTTCATAAGCCTGCAGATTAGAGAAACTCAGTTTCGAGGGAAGTTAATAATCTATAATATTCATAAGCTGTAGTTACTCATGCAACGCGTTGCTTGCGGGAAACGCGTTTGTAATACTGCAGAAAATTATTAATTACTCGGGGTAAAAGTTAGGAAACTTGAATACAGTATTCTGAATGGTATTTTAAAGTGACAGAAATAAAATTTGAGATTCTTTGCAGCAGGAAAACCGACTTAATCGTATCTTAAGATGAAGCTGAAGCACATTTTCAGTGAGTTTAATAAAACAATGCAGTTTGCCCAGTTTATTTCTTTCCTTTCCAACTGATCATATTTATTTTAAATTTATGTAATGCCTTCAACAATTTTGTAGTTATAGCTACTGCAGCACTCTGAAATCATTAACAGAAGGCAGTTCCATGCATCTGTTTTGTACTGAGGGTACTGAAACTTTTATTTCTGCAACTATAATCCATGTTCTTTCAGCTCCAACAATGAAGCTAGCCCAGTTTGTCATATTTCGGAACCCAGCCATATCTGCATATTGCACCCATATCGACAGCCTTTGGCATTACTTGGTTCATTCACTTTGTTCGCCGAAACTATGATAATATTTTCACAGTTTTGGTTTGGCAGTTGTTCTCGCCTGAATCGATTCCATTGCGATCTTTGTTTTCGCCAACAGGATCAGCTGCCCGATCGCGATTAGCATATGAAAACGAGTTGATGAAACAGCTCCAAACAAGGCTCGCCCATTTCCCAGCTCCTGAGACTGAAGATCAATCAATACGGTATGCAGTTCAGTTCGGTTCGGTTCGGTATGCAAATGATGTGAGCGAGAGTCGAGATCGTTGGCTCGATCGCAGCCTGTCATTGCGTTATTGAGACTTTTGAGTTATGAAAAGTAACTCTCTCGGTGCGTTGGTTCACCTCGTCGCGTCGCGTCTCGTCTCGTCTCTTCTCTTCTCGTTTTCGCCTGCATTTATAATTATGAGAAAAACGCTGGCCAAGGTGAACGCGACAGGCTGAGGGAGGGAGGGATCGGAAGACATCTGCACCCATTAGGAGAACGTTGCAGCTTTGCATGAAATTTTCGATTCATTCGGAATGAACGAAAATAATGAAAATAAATAATATCCGTTGCATTGATATGCAAATTTATCGGTCGCGGCAAGGTGAAGACGCACACACGGAAATCTATTGAAAGCAAAAGGCAATAGGCAGGATAGAGGGAGAGAGAGGGAGAGCAAGAATAAGGCAAGAAATGAGAAAATCAACCCTCCGACAATTTCGAGATTATGATTATGCAAATGTGTCGAACTCTTCTTGTAGGGCGGCTGCAAGATTCTCGCAATCAGTTGGTTCTCTCTTACCCTCTCTCACCCTTTCTCGCTCGCTCTCTCTCTCACTCTGTCTAGGGGTTGCTTGGCAAATTTGCCAAAAATTGAATTGATTGTGCACATTGTGCGATTCGCGACATTTGAAGTGGCATTTGCGGTAATTGATAGGAGTTCCCAAGCAGATCACATACCGATCCCAATCCCGATCCCAATCCCGATCGCGATACCAAGAAGAAAGGGTAACCTCTGCTTCTTCCCCATCTTGTCTCTGCATTGTTCGGCCGAGCGATTTGTGCGAAAATTTGCCAAGCCAGAGAATGCAAAGTTGGCTAAACAACGAGATTGTAATGCACTTTTCGCTTTTCACTTTTCACTTTTGATTTGCACCCGGGGTGAAAGTATTGTAGCCCCTTCTCAACCCTAGGGGGCCGGGGGTCGTCGAGCGGGCGCGTGCGTGTGTAACGGAGAAAGGATCATTGCGGAAAGTTTCGGGTATTGTCTAGCCCATAGATTTGCTTTGTTTGTCGTTTAGCGAGTGCATTGATAGTTGGGATCGCGAGTGGATTGAGGCTTGCAGAAATGATCTTGCGTGACATAATGCGATTTACGGTTGCAATCGTGTCTAAGCTGAGAAATGCGATCGAAGGTTGTCTAGATGAAATGGAAGAAAGCAAATTCAGAGTGGAAATCTTTGTTTCTGTCGAGATATTCAAGTATTTTTATATGCCTAAATTAAAGCATTGATATTCTAATAGATATACATACATATGCATATTCTTTCACTTTCTGTAATATATATACCTAGTTAGATCCCTTTCGAGCTGGGAAAAATAAGCTAGACAGTCTAGAGATATCTATCCTAATAGATATACGAATATACTTTCATAATCTATAACATTTTTAGATAGTCAGATGCCTAGATATACTGCTAGATGCACAGATATTCTGTCTTTTTACGCATAAATACTTAAAAGACCTAAACAAGACCACAAGCCTAGTCGAAAACCTTTCTAGAAGAACTCTGGCAAATTTGCCCAACTTTCAGTATACGAAAATGCAGATTAAAGATCATACATGATTAATTCACTGTGCTACACCCACCGAAGGCAGAGACAGAGACAGAGACAGGTCAGCAGCAGAGCAAACGTAAGAAAGAGAGAGGGAAAGAGAGAGAGAGGTAGAGCTCGACTACAGTTAGGTTTGAAGTTGGATCGAGACTGCGATCAAGATCGGCTTGCGATTACAGTCAAGAGCTGCGGCAAGCTCTTGCAAGTAGTTGGCTTTTTATTTGGCTAACTAGTCGGGCAACAACAGCAGCAGCAACAGCAACAATTGCAACCATAAAGGCAGCAACAAAAACCACAAGCAGCGAGCACGCGCACTTTAAAACGTGTGTGAATTTCGCATCGAGTTTTATTGACTACTGTGCGCGTGTGTGTGCCTGTGTGTGTGTGTGTACGCCCCAAAAACTATGCATTGCTTTGCTCTGGGACTGCCACTTGCAGCAGGGTCAGGCAGGGGCAGGCAGGGTAGGGGGCAGAGGCAGGGTTTATCTACAAGTTGTAGTCGCTGCCGCCGCCGACGTTGTTTGCCCCATTGTTCTAGAGCTGCGGCTGTTGCACGAAAATTAATTTGCAACGGCAAGTGCAATGGCAAAATGCAAAGTGCAGCCGTTGCAAGGGCCACGGGAAGGGTGTGGCGAGGGTGGGGGGGGCAACACTGGCTACGCTGGGGCTCGCTGCAGATTTGCCAAGCGCTGATAAAACGAGCGCGCTGCGGGCTTGAAAAGGTCGTCGTCGTCGTCGTCGTTGTTGCTGCTGTTGTTGGGCAAAAGTTTTGCGCGCTGCATAGCAAAATGCACCGTTAGTCGAGCTAGCACAGACCCCGCACCGCCACCGCCCCCCCTGCCCGGTTCACACTTGCCCGTCCCTCCTTCACGTGCGCCATCGCTGCGTATCTGCAAGATACAAATGCGGCCGCGGCGTGTGCATATGCTGCCCGCTTGCAACAGTTGCCCAACCAATTTTGGCTGCCACTGCGTGCCGAGAGAGACGACAACAACGTCTATACCACACTCACCCGGCTCCAGCTCCAGCTCCAGCTCCATCGCCAGCTCCGATTCCGACTCTGTTTGCTGCAGTTATTTAGTAGTTAATAATGAGCATGTTGAGCCTGTCGCTGTTTGTTTTTGCGTATACCCAGCAAAGCAGTTGGCTCTCTCGAAGGGTAGTCGTAGTACTATATCATTTTTAAGCAGTATTCTATGCTGCACAGGCCAAGAGAAACTGAAATTTTAATGTAAATCCTTCTAGGGCAGCTGCAACTGGCAGCTGACGCTGCTCTCTTTACTGCTTCGCTAGAAACGCTTGATATTTCACTGATAATCCCACTTTTTTAAATGTTAAGGTATAATAATAGTTAAACTATATAAAATACATTTTTTTTTTTTGTTAGTATTCTATAAGAAAAACTAACTAAAATACAAGAATTTATCTTTTTCAATAAAAACACAAATAAAATTATTTCCCTGGCTTAAACGTCACACAGATTCAAGAAACTTGTGAAAATATTTAATAAATAGTTCTCTACTTTTGAGCGAAAAGAGCAGAAATTTCAGTACAAAAATGCGGAAACTGCCAGCTCTTGCCAAGGGGCAACGAACTTCATAGGGCACTGTCATAATACAGCAAATTCTCAGCTCTTCGAGACCGTAGATGTTACCTGCACCCACATACCTATGAGATCTGTGCCTAATCCCAAGTTATGCAACATTTTACGTGGCATTTGACGGGTCGAGTTGCCGCACATTTGCCGCACTTGTTGCCCCTAGTCGAATCGATGGCGCTGGCTATGGCGATGCGTAGCTGCGCATAAGCAGCTCCTACAGCAGAAAGCAAGGGATGAGAAAGAGCGGGAGAGCGGACGGAAGAGAGGCGGAGAGGGAGCGGTGCGCTGCGCTGCGCGAGCGTAGGGTGTCGTAGGGGCCGTGCATAATGCGATATTATCGAGCGCTTCAAGGACACGCCGCTTCTCACGGCAGAGAATGCGAATATGCGAGCAATACATATGCAAATGTGCTCCCTACACACACACTCACACACATAATGGACTGCATTGAGTGGGCATTAGTTGCGTATCTGTTGCACCTACGCGTCGACTGTTGCCACACGCACTTGTTGGGAATTTTCCCAGGGCGCCCTCGATGCATTAATCAATATTACAAATTGTGTAGCCAAATGAAATGACTTTGGTTTATGCTAATCTTGGCCAGGCGGAGCAGGAGTAGCAGCAGGAGGAGGGGCAGGCAGAACGCACGCTAAATGCTTGAAATGCCAATAAATCACATGCGACGAGCAGCAGCAGCAGCAGGCAAGGGGTAAAGACGCTGGCTGTCTGTGGGTATCTCACTCTGCCTGTCTCTGACTCTCTCTCACTCCGTCACACTCTGCTTCTCTCTATCTCACTCTGTGTGTGTGTGTTTTTTGCGTAGTTTGGCAGGCTGCGACTTTGCCACTTCACTTGTCAGCGGCATCATTAATAATCCTTTTGCTGCTCCAAAACGTAGCATACTTTGCAGCGCTCCAGTTTTGAAGCGGAAGCGCAAAAAGCAGCAGAGGCAGCAGCAGCAGCAGCAGAGGCAGCCGCAGCACAGGCAGCAGAAATAAGGTAAATGATGCAAATAAACAAATGTCATATGCGTCTCTTTGAAGAAAGAACCCTTTTTGCTGTCAACCTCAAAAATGTCATTAGGCAACGCCCGAGCAAGACGTGCTCGCAGCGATCTCTCTCACACGCACACACTCCCTATTTCCCTCTCTCTCTCTCTCTCTCTCTCTCTCTCTCTCTCTCTCTTACTCTCACTCTCACTCTTCCGCTTCCGCTGTCTGTCACACATATGCTCGATTGTTGTAATTCGATTCGAGGAAAGCGTTGCGCACATTTCTTGATTTGGAATTAATGCAAATTAATGATGCCGCCTGAACTAGGCAGGCTAAGGCGAGTACACACACTCGCACACACACACACACACTCGCACTCGCACTCCGAAAAAGTCTCCACACTGGCAAATAGTTTTTTAATGCTTTTGTGGGATTTTCCATTCCATCGAAATGTTGCGCTGCAAAAGCAACGACTTGTCTCGCCCATAATCCATTTCATCTGCGAAATGTTGCATGCCACACACTCTCTCTCACCCCTCCCCCTCACCCTCTCTCCCGCTCAGGCACTTTCCCAGCAAACTCTCACAAGAAAATAAATACTGTAAGAAAGAAAGGAAAACAGGATGCTCATTTGTGCGTCGTTAGAAATGTTTTCCACTTTTCCCTTTCGGCGGCTTTTGCGCTTCGATAAATCACATTAGTCATATAGGAAATTGGATTGTGTAGAGTGGGCAAGTTCCATCGCTCTCTCGAGACCGCTGCCATCGATCCCCATGAAAGTGGAGTAACTTAGTCTTTACACCCAAGCTCACTTTATGCTATCACTTGTATGCTTGAAGATCCGAAGTTTTCTTCAGGAATCGCTGCTCTACTTGCCTCATTTCGCCCTGCTCTGCTTGTACGCTGCGCCTAATCTGTATCTATACTCTCTATATATTAGCCTATATGAAATACCTCGTATATGAAACACCCTGCATAAAACGCCCTATACCAAACCCCTATACAAAATACCATATGAAAAATGCTCTTAAACCTTTTTAAATATTTAATTTCACCATAAGTTTTGGCTTCAAAAAACTACCACATATTTTTGAAATTAACACAATTAATTTAGCTAGCAACTGAAATCAGCACGCCCAACAAATACCCTGTACTTACGACTCAGTTAATTATTGTATGTGATATATTAGTAAATTTAAAAAGTTATTTAAAAAGGGCATTCAAACGGCATCAAACGCTTTTAGAGTGTATGCCAAACTCGCACATCCTTTTAAGTCTAATATTAATCCTATATTTCTACAGGGTATACAGCTAAAAATAATCAACATAAATACAAAACGATTGCAGTTCCCAGTGTCGATTTCAAATCTTCATTGTAATCTCTATTGTTATTGTAATTATGATCGTAATTGTTGCTATATTTGTTGTTGTTACTGTTGCTGCTGTTGTTGCAGTTGTTGCTGGTGTCGCATATCAAAGTCGAACTAACAAATTATGATCTGACGACGCGACGCAGCCGGTTGAAGCCTTGTGCCAGTGTTGGCCACATAACAAACGTGGCTCGAACGATTTCAAGAAACCCCATTAACCTCAATTAGTGACTTGCGTATGAACAATGCGAACTGCCAGCTATCTCTCTCACACACACTGCCCCCCCCCCCCTTCCCCCTCACGCTCTGACAACTGACAAACTGAACAAACTGCTAATTAAAATAATGTCAATAAAATTGTGGTCCATTATACGCTTCCGAAAATTGCAGCTAAGAGACACAGCAACACACACACACACACTCATACCTGCACACACACAATTACACACACACACTGACACACACACTTGCACACACACACACATATACACGCATTCATACACACAAAGTCACAACGAGCGATTGCCAAACGTGGAATTTAATAGAGCTGCGAGTGGGGCCAAAAGTTGAGATACTCGTAATAAGTACAACAACAAAAGAGACAACAACAGCAGCTACGGATACCAAAAAAAAAATCACAGGCCGGCAATAAATGTCGAATACAAAACTCGAAGAAAAAACTCAAAGTACAAAGCAACCATAAACGAAAACAAAAAAAAACAAGCGAAGAAAAAGCGAAAAATAAATAATAAAAAAAAAACAACAACAAATGAAAACAATAAGTTTGAAAGTTTGTCGCACTGCCGATAGGGGCGGGAGCGTGAAGGGAGGGGGATGGAGGAGGGCGTGCCCACATTCGTGACTATATAGCCAGAGATATATGCATATACAGATACATGTATCTGTCGGGCCAACAAGTCGAACAATCGAATTCAATGCGAGCTCAGTTTCCCAGGCAACAACAACAATTACACACACACTGGCACACACACACACATACGCATTTCGTAACAACCGAAAAAGAGGCTGCAATTTTGCCAAGCCGCTAATTATTAGTTAACTTGTATCTTTAAGATACACATTGCTTAATAGACCAGAACACAAAGAATGCGCCGAGTAGGAAGAGCGTAAGAGCCAAACGGAGCGAGAGAGAGAGAGAAAGAGGGAGGGGCGGTTGGAGAGGGGCGAGCAAGGAGGGGCAAGAGTGCGCTGCATTGTCACAAACACGTAGTATCTCATGGCTGCATGCAAAGCCAATAGCACAATTCATTGACTTTCCCAGCGTCGTCGTTGTCAAATGCGTGATTTTCTCATGTATCTATTAGATACGTTTGTATCTTTTTGGCCGAGACGGCAGTAGCGACGGCAGCGGCAGCAGCGGCGTGTCAATGCGTAGCAAACGACACAGTTTACAGTTTATGCCACGCCCCCTTCAACTCGAAGAGCACGCCCACGCCCATGTCGATAGTCGCCTGCACGGGCAGCCAAGCGCTGCCCCAGAAATTATAGTTCAGCCATAACAATTTTCAACTGCGCCTGTCCCTATATACTTAGAAAGCTGTGGGAAAATCTCCGCTCTCCCCACACACTCCCCCCACAAGCTGCAAAGAAAGCAGCAGCAGCAGCAGCAGCGGGGCAAGCCAAGCTAAAAGTGCATACGAGTAGGAGAACCGAAGGAATCGATCGTTCAATCCAATGGAAATTCGCTGCATAGTTGCCTATAGCACATAGAGTTGTAGCTCTTAGACTAGGCTTAATAAACGCATATTATTGTTTTGTGTAAGCGCTGAGCGTGTTATGGAAAATTTGAAAAGTACTTACTATGCGTATGCTATAGAGCGAGCTGTAGCTCAAATTTGTTGAATCTAGCTTATTTAATAGCTGAGATCTGCGTGTTCAAACAGACAGAAAACGGAAAAGGATAAGGGGGATCGGCTGCAGTTGCTGCGCCAGTTGCTGTGCACTTTATGTGCTTAGCTGGGGCTACTGCTGCCTGCTACACGCCTCTTAGTAAAGCCTTGTCTTAGATCGAAGCTTAATGAATTAGAATTATAATAATTAAAGAAATATCAATGAGAAGGTGAATTAGAATTATAATAATTAAAGAAATATCAACGAGAAGGTGAATTAGAATTAGAGTAATTAAAGAAATATCAATGAGAAATTAAATGAAACTTGAAATGACGTATCTTAAGCCTGGGCAATGTTTCTCAGAGACGCTTGGCTTGCCGGGTAGGCGCCAATGCAGAAGTATCTCGCCTACTCGACAAACGCTTCGTTTCATCACTTCAGCCCATTACAGGGTATGCAAATGCGCGATGCAAGGTGTGCTCCTGGTACTGCCGGTGGTGGTGCGTCATTAGAAAAGGTCAGAAAAGCAGGCAGTTGGCATTTGGCGTTCCCACAGGACGCGACGAAACGCGTAATCCGAAAACGTATCTGTGTTGTTGTAGCTGTAGCTGTATCTGTTATTGGTAATTGTATCGCATTTTGCCTACTTGCTGTGGCATATGCAAGGGCCATAAATCTGCAGCTACCCCCGCTCTCCGGAGCCCCGCAGCTTGTCGGCTTGGCGAAGCACTCGACGCTAACGCTACCTCAGCAGGCGTCGAGATTCGACACTCGCGCGGATGATGAGCTATGAGTTTTCTATGCAAATCGCTGAGTTGTTGCTGTTGCTTTAATTGAAATGCAAATGCGAACTGCAAGACTGCCAAGACGTGCCTCCCTGCCCCCTGCCCCCTGGCCCCTGGCCATGCGCCATGCATTGTCCGATGGATCACGCGCATGTTGCATCGCACAGTTCCTGAACACGATCGAAACGAATGCCAAAGCGGTAATCCAAAACCGAAAACCAAAAACCGACAAAAAAAACACACTCCAAACTGACGCCCGATCTTCACGAAGTATCCGAGTATCTTGGCATCTCGGTATCTGTATCTTTAGCTGTATCTGTATCTGTATCCGTGTCTCCATTGCTGTTGCTCTGGCTTTGTGTATCCAATAACTCGGCCAACAGATTCGTAGACAATGTAATTAGAACGCGAACAATTGTAATGCATCTGCATCTGAATTCCGATTCCGATTAAAGCGGACTCAAACTTAGCGAACCATCACTGCGACGGCTACGACACCCGATCTGGTTCAATCTACTCTATATAGCGTAACTCGCGTCTATATTCATATCATATCTTGTTTTGGCTGCGACGTTGCCAAATTTCACACTCCTCAAATGCGACAGCTGCTCTACATACACAGTCTGCCCTGCCCTGCCCTGCCCTGCCCTGCCTGGCCCGGCCTGCCCCTCCCCCAACAGCCCTAGCCAAGAAAGCTGATTATAATAATTTCGCCTTGGCACATCAGGGAAGTGGGACGTCACCCAGAGCTCGGTTTCCTTACGGTTTCCTTTCGGTTTCCTTAGCGATCCTTAGCGCAACGCTGCAATATGCAAATGAGCACGAGCCTCAAGCAACCCTCTCCCTCCCTCTCTATCTCTCTCTCTCTCTCTCTCTCTCTCTCTGATCGGGCGCCGTAATGAGCAAAGGTGTTTAATTGTTCGTTCCGGGCTGAGGGTCCTGCTCAGGTTCTCAGTTTCAGTTTCAGGTTCGCGACAAGGCAAAGGCAGCTGCCCATGGGTTGGGCAAAATTAAAAGAAAATAACTTTATGAAAATTACTTGTAAATATTCCAAGCGACAATCGATGGCAACGGGTGATCGATGATCGATGATCGAGAGAGAGTTGAAGTTGCATTTCCTATATAGGGTAACTTGATAAGTTACAATATGTTAAGTAGAGCAGGCAGAAGTAGAGAAAATCTTCAAGTAGAGGTTTTCTATCTGAACTAAGTGATTTGCGTAAGCTGTGGGCGTGGCATGCAAAATTTGAATAGAGTTTCCACTGCGTGCGGTATCCAGCCAAATTTGCACTTTCTAGCCTTTATAATACCCGAGATCTCGACGTTCGTACTAACCGAAACGCAACTTAGCTTTGGCAAAGCCAAAAGCAGCTCAGTGCCCCGACCCTTGTCAAGTGGCAATACCGCCAATTTAACACCTACTCGCTTAGTGTCTACCTCTACCGCACTCGCGCTCTCTCTCTCACACTCTCCTGCCCCCCCCTGCTCTCTCCTACCCTTCCCTCGCACTTGACCTGACATTGTGCGAACCCTTTTCCTTGCTGCATTTGGCCCTGTGGCCATGTAAACAACTCTAAACTCGAATCATTTATCTATTACGCAATTACTGACACACACACACACGCACACACACTCACTCAGAGTCGCCTGTTGCGCTGCTGCTGCCTCCCCGTGCAAATTTACACCGCAACGCGGCGAATTTTTCCAACATTTTTCGCCAGTGCAAAAAAACACAACAACAACAACAGCAGCAACAATTGGCGGCGCACGCACCGCGGCAACAACAACAACAACAAGGCGCAAAAAGAAACCCACCCCACACCACGCAGCAACCCTTAACCCTTCGACGTGGCCTGCAACCCTGCGCGCTGCTTGCACTTGGCACGGCAGCAACACCTCAGCCTGTGCGCCGTGTGTGTGTGTGTGCGAGTGTGTGTGTGAGTTTTGCAATTATCACGCGTTTATTGCAAAACAATGCAAATATTGTAACGGTAGCTGCAACAACAACAACAGCAGCAGCAGCAAGAGCAGCAGCAGCGTGTGTGCGCGGCAACTGTTGCTGCTGCTTGCAATTTGGCATTGTTGTTGGCGTTTTTCGGCAAAAGGTCAAAGGGCAGGGCAGACGCCAGCGCCAGCGTTGATGTCCTGCGGCGACTGCGCTTGTAATTGCTGTCAATTTTGTTGCTGCTGCTGCTGTTGTTGTTGCTGCTGTTGCTGCCATTGTTGTTGCTGCTGCGTATTTTTTCCGCAGTTTTCGGTTTTGCGAAAGGGAAAGCAATTTTTTATT
The DNA here is from genome assembly GCA_018151445.1 of Zaprionus inermis. Taxonomy (NCBI): domain Eukaryota; kingdom Metazoa; phylum Arthropoda; class Insecta; order Diptera; family Drosophilidae; genus Zaprionus; species Zaprionus inermis. The sequence goes on along the minus strand of JAECXD010001688.1, from coordinate 6,578,200 downwards.
TTTTTGGGAAAGACAAGTGAAAAATGTATCTGTGTTGTTGTTGTTGCTGCTGCTGCCTAGCTCTCATGTTTGTGCCTAATTAACGGTAATTAACGCATTAAATGGGCGTGTGTGTGTGTCGCAAATGACGAGTGAAAGTCGCCGCTCGCCCGCCTCCGATTGTGTGACCCAGGACTATTTGGCAATAGATTAAGAAAACAAAAACAATAAACAAATAAGGGAAAAGGAACTAGAAATAGCAGCACTCGACGGGGGAAATACCCAGCACACAGTCGGTACATGTAGAGATATGAAGTTTAAGAACTTAAATTAAAACAAAAAGTACAAATACTAATATATCATTAAGTAAGTTATTTTTTTACTTTACTTTCAGCAAAAAAAAAAAAAAAAAACATTTTTTTATAAAAACCTTTTATTTTTAAACACTTTAATGCGACCTCTAACTCATGTCTTCTTCATTTACAGGGGAAAAATTGGGGAAACCCCTTAAAATAAAAAAAAAAAATTCAAATTTGTTAGTTCTGAAAAATATTGCATAAAAATATAATAAATAAATACTAAATAATACTAACAAGCGAGCAATTTGAAATTTATGCAAGCAATACTGGAAAAATATTAAAAAATACTTTAAAAAAATACTAAATACTAAATGTGCTGACAGTATTGCAAAAACATACTGCAAATATAATGAACATATATTGCAAAAGACTTTAAAATACTGAATAATAAAATACTTAAAATACTGCAAAAATACTAAAGAAAACATTGTAAATATTGGAAAAATACTGCAAATATACCGCAAAAAACTGCAGCCATTGCTAGATACTGCAAAAATACTGCACATATTTCAAAATACTTAAGAATTCTAGAAAAATACTGTAAAATAGTACAAAAATACTGAAAATATATGACAATAATACTGCAAAAATACCTAACATTATATACAAATTTATACAAAAATAAAAATATCCAAAATCATCGATGCCTTGAAAGTCACGCGTAATAAAGCGTATAGAGATGCGTATGAATCGTTCGGGTATTTGCGAGTGCCCATGTATGTGTGTGTGCGTGTGTGTGTGTGGCCATTGAAATAACTCAAAAGTTGCATAGTTATAACTTAATTACCAACCCGTTGATGGTAATTGTTAATTGTCGCTGTTATTGTTGTTGTATTTGTTGTTGTTATTGTTGCCGCCTCATCAAGCAGCGCAAAAATGCCACACAAATCAAATCAATTTGCGGCATGCACACACACACACACACACACACACAGTCGCACACGCACGCACGAACACAAAGCCAAAGCGAACGCCGTCGCCGTCGCCATCGAATCAACCAACCAAAAAACAACACTAATATGACACTATAACAGTTAGGCCAACACTCACACGCACACACATACACAGCGTACAAGTCGCGTCGCGTCTCTCACTCACTCACACTCTCACACTCACACTCACGCACACGCAACTAATAATAAAAAATCATAATTTCAATCAAAGGCAGCAACAACAATAACAAGCACAGCCATAGGCGGCAGCAGCAGCAGCAGCAGCAGCGAACGTGGCAGAGGCAGCGATAGCGACAACGACGACGACTACGCATCGGCACCTGCATAGCGCGCGCTCTTTTACACCTATGCAGGCAGTAGTGGCAGCAGAAGCAGCAGCAGCAGAAGGCGGCGAAAAAAAAGCAGGCGAAAAAAGAAAAATAATAAAAACACTGAGCAAAAATCAAGCGCCGCACTCAATGGCAACAAACGAGCTCAACGCACGCTCAGCCGCAGCTTCAGGTCTCAGTCTCGGTCTCGGTCTCAGTCTCAGTCGCTGTCGCAGTCTTTGGTCTCAGTTGCTGAGCGCGTGCGCAGCGGAGAGCGCGGTGGAGAGAGAGAGCCAGCACACACACACACACAGCATAAAGAAGAAAAGAAAAAAACCAACAACTACGCTGCTTGATGGCAAAAGAAATCAAAGCCAAAAGCTGTTGAAAAAAACCCGCACACACACACACACACACATGCAACAGTAGCAGCAGCGACGCAGTCGGAGAGACGCACGCAGAGACAAAGCGACAGCGACGCCAACTTAAGCTCAATTCAATGGCGTTTGGTGCGAGCGAGCGAGAGCTGCTCCCATCATCAAATAATATGCCAGTGCTGCCCAGCGCTGCTGTCGCCGCGCTGCTTTTTTCCTTTCTTAACTTATTACAACAACAATAGCAGCAGCAGCAGCAGAGCAGCTGAGCAAATTTGTTGGCGATGCTGCGTCGACGTCGTCGTCGCCGTCGTTGTCGTTGTCGTTGTCTTCGTTCGATGAATGATGTTGGCGCTGTCGCTGCTGCTGCTGCCGTTGTCGCTGCCCGCAGCTACCTGCGCTGCGCACACAGAGAGACACACGCACACACACACATGCCTCACGTGTGTGTCCATTGACGTCGTCGTCGTCGCCGTCGTCTGCTTTGGCTCACCAATAAAATGGGGCGGGGCTTAAACCGTATATATATTTCTTCTTCTTTTTTCTGTGTGTTTTACTGTTTTTTTTTCCTGATGCTGCCGCTGCCGCAGTCGGCGTCGCTGCTGTGTGACACTTGCCTGCGTCTGTGTGTTTCGGTTTTTATTATGTGAATTATCGAAAATTGAGCGACGTTCGCTTCAAACGTGTGTGCGAGAACGGTTTTTTTTGAGTCACATCTCCCATCCACAGATTGAGTGAGTTTTTTTCCTTTTTGCCTTGCAATTTCGACAATTTCATTGAGGGGAGCAGCACTTTTCCCTGATTTCTCAAGCACTATAGGTATTTTTCTATTTATTTACTTATTTATTTTTATATTTATTTGTCATTTATTTGTTATTAAAAAAAAAGTATTGAACTTATTCAAGCTCGATTTGGATTAGGAATAGATGCCATAGCCTGATACAGCTGCGGTTAAAATAATAACACTATTGCAGGTGAAAAGTTTTATACTGAAAAAAAATTATTTTGTGTTCACTTTTTTCAGAGTTTGAATGCATAACAAATAAGTATCATGTGTAATCTCTTTCAGCAAACCGTTTTTCCTCTCTGAATCTAACGGTTCTTTTTTTTTTTGGGTACTTAGAGCAAAAGCGCGCCAAATTAGGCGGTAACGATAATAGCACCATTCACGGGTTTACGTGAATAAAATTAATACAAGCGATTAATTTACCGAAATTTCACCCAAATCTTAAAAAGGGGATTCCCTTGAGAGTTGAGATTAAGTTTTTTCCAAAAGACAAAGACGTATTCTTGAGCTATGGGTCGCGGAAAACATTGCAGTGATGAAAAAAGAAGACTGATCAAAAACATGATCTAAGAAGGCAAAACTTATGCTGAAATTAGGCGAATGGTCGGCTGTTCAAATAAAATGATCCGCAACGCAATATTGTATAAAGAAAAGGCTGAAACACGAGGAAGAAAGCCCGCAATGTCTCCAAAGGAGGTCAGGCGCTTGGTTCGCCAAAGAAAGAAGGAACCTTTTAAGCCAGCTACGGAGCTAAAAAAGGAGCTTAAGATAGCCGAAAGCGTAGAAACAGATCGCAAACGTTTAAGGCAAAATTAACTTAATGCCTGCAGTCCAAGGAAAGTTCTACTTTTGACAGCGAAGCATGGGGCAAAGCGCATACAGTTTGCCAAGTTGCACCAGGATTGGCCCGTAGAGAAATGGCGCAACATTTTGTGGTCAGACGAAAGCAAAATAGTTTTGTTTGGCGGAAAAGGATCTCGCTTATATGTTCGGCGTCCACCAAAAGCGGAATACAATCCTCAGTTTACTTGCAAGACGATAAAACACGAAGGGTCAAATATTATGGTTTGGGCTTGTTTTTCATACCATGGAGTAGGTCCGATACACTGGATTAAAACGATTATGGACCAACATATTTACACGCATATATTGAAAAATATCATGTTGCCATATGCCGAAGAAGAAATGCCTTTGATTTGGGTGTTCCAACAGGACAACGATCCAAAACACACCAGCAAGACTGCAACAAAATGGTTCGAGGATAATTCGATCCGCCTTTTGGAATGGCCTGCTCAGTCGCCGGATTTGAATCCAATTGAAAATCTTTGAGCTGATGCCAAGAAAAAGGTTTCTGAAGCCAAGCCCCGGAGTAACAAGGACCTTTGGTTCTTTGTAGAGGACGTGGAACAAAATTCCCAAAGAGAGGTGCCAAAACTTAGTGGACTCCATGCCGAGACGTTGTGCTGCTGTAATCGCCAATAAAGGCCACTCAACAAAATATTAAATTACTTTAAAATACGTTTCCTTAAATAAATAATATTTCCTGGATATTTATTTTGTTTTCTTATTTAGTTTTAAGCAAACTTCGTGTAATGGTGCTATTTTCGTTACCGTCTGAATTTGAAGGGATTCTTTGATTTTTGCAATTATTTAAAAAAATACCGTTAAGACCGGCTAACTTTTTTCATTTATCAGTTGATAATCATTGTATCTTTTAAGTTTATTAAGTAAAAGAATCAAAAAGTGTCAGAAAAGTAGAATAAAGCTTTGACGAACACAAATTGTGGTCATAGTGTTATTATTTTAACCGCAACTGTATGTCAATGTCAAATCAATTGAAATTCTCAGTTCAATCTAACCAGCTCTAAAGTAAATTCGATATTTCAACTCCCTCAGTTTGTGGCACCGAAATTGAACCGTGAGTAAAAAATAACCAAAAATACACAATGAAACACTTAAGATGGCGATAAAACTATAGAATTATTGAGTTTTTTTGTGAAAATGCTGAATTTATCGTTTGAATAATCGGTTTATACAGTTTGCTCATTGTGAAACTAACTGATATCGATGATCATCTGCATATTTATAAGTATTACGATACTATGTGATGGTAAAACAGATTTTACCAGAAAGAGTCAAGCTTTAAAAAAACCAATTATATTGTTTGTTAAGCTTCAACTCTTTTTAACCTTTAGAAAATCCTAAGAATCTAAAAATACATTTGATTTAATTAATGTATTTTAATTTAAAAACTTGTTCCTACTTAAATAATTTACCTAATCTTTGAATTCGCATAAACTGCGTATGATTTTTACTTTATAAATGTTTCAAAAGAAGCTAAAAAATATATTTGCATTGAAAAAATAGTTTTTATGTACAAATATTGATATAATAGGCATTTTATTGTGCATATCTCATGTCAAAATAATAGAAATGCACTCAAAACTAAGCAAAAATACAGATAAAATGCGTGTATTATTGGAATATTATTGAAAAATTACATTAATTTAATATTAAATTAATTAATACATTAATTTATATATAAAATCGACTTTTATACATAAAATAAATATATATAAAAACATTAAAAGTATATATATAATATTTTCTAAATACAATATTAAATACATATACGCTGCCAACAGACTCCGCTTCCACGAGCAGTTTGGGAATTCGCACTCAATTGTAACGAGTTCGAAAAAAACGAACCCGTTTCGAACATGATGCAGACGCCCCTGCGCTCGATTGCAACTGCAACTCAAACGCGCGTTGCGAGCGAACGAGAAACACGCAAACACATTGAGCGGCGCTGCCTCTTGAGTGCTTTCGTTCGCTGCTGTAACAAACACTTGTTTGTTTTGTTTGCCGCGTGCAGCAGCAGTGGCAGCAGCAGCGACGTCAGTCCGGCTGCAGCGCAAAGCGAGCTCTGGCCCAGCCCCGGCTCAGCTCGGCTTGGCTCGGCTCGGCTCAAAGCAAACCCAGGCAAGGCAAGGCGAGCTCAACCCGAGCCGAAGCCACACGATGCCGAACGACCGAGCCGAACAAGTGAGCGACCGAGCGAGCAAGCGGGCGACCATTCATCCATCGATTGTCAATCAGCCGTTTGACTCGCATGTGCACAAATGAGAAGGAACGAAGCCGAAAGAAAGCGAGCTTCGCGCCTGCTCTGCACACACACACTCACACACCGACACAAGCGAACAGAGACTCGTGAGTGCGTGTGTGTGCACACATGCCCAACTGCAAAAGAAATGGTTGGCTGCGAAGGCAAGAAGAAGCAAAGCAAAGCGATGAGAAAAAATCTAACTGCAATGAAATGAAATGAAATGAGTTTCGGCAGCACTGACTGTGACTGCGGCAGCGGCAGCGCAGCCAACGCCAGCACGAAGGCAGCACAGTGCTACGAAGGCATCGTGTAGGTGGCGCTGCGCCCGCTCACGCTCTCTCTCTCTCCTCTTGGCATTTTTCCCTCGCTCAGCTGCTGCCCACGGCCCTTCGGCTCAGCCAGTGCACGAGGCGTCTCTCGCACGCTGCAACGCAGCTGCTGCTGCTGCTCTCCTCGGCTTTGCATTAGGTGCGCGCTCCCCCATAGAACCCTCCCCCTCACCATCACCAACCAGCAGCATCGCACGCCCATTGAACGCTGGGTTAAGGTTGCTGCTCGGCTGCTGCGCTGCCACTGCGCCGCGGCTGCTGCTGCACTGCACTTGGAGCTTCGATACAATTTGAACTTTTTCTTTATGTGCAGCAAAGTCGAAGCCAGCAGCGGCGCGTCCGCTTCGAGAGACTTAAGCAAATTGCAGAGCACAGGAGGGGGGAGGGGGGTGGCGCTGGGTTGAGGCGCGCTGGGGCGCTTGCTCGCTTTAAATCTGCAAAAATATGAGTTTTAAATCAAAAAATTACAACTCGAAAAGTAAATTTGCATTCGCTGGAAAACGGCAGTGGAAAAGCATGGGAAATTCAATTGCAAGCAGGGGGAAAACTCGTGAAAATTGTACACTACTTTAAATTTCAATGTTAAGTGTATTAGCTTATATTATGTAAGGGAAAGATTATTTGCACTATAGTCTAGTAATATATATTAAATAAGAAGATAATAATTTTATAATCGAGCTACATGCTTGTTAATATTATAATATAATGCTATAATAAATTATTATGGCGAAACTGCAATATTATTTATTTTACTCCGCTGGAAAACTCTAAAATTCAGCTTTATCTGAGTTTATCAAGTAAGGATAACTATAAATAGTAATTACAATTTCCTTAAACTATCAATTATCAATATGTTCGAAAAGGAATTAAAAAAGTGCATAAACTGCTAAATATCTTGGAAAATTTTTAAAATAATAAAAAAATATTAAAAAATGCATAAAATTAATCCATAATATGCTTTAAAATGAATATTAGTTTATTAACAAGTAAATATCGTGGAAAAACTAGTTATTATAAAGAAAAATAAGAAATTTATAAAGTAATTTTTATTTTATATAATTTCTGTGAAAAAAAAATCAAAAATATGCTTGAAAAATAATATTATATATTTAAATATATATTTAAAAAGTAGAAAATGTGATTTTGATGAAGTGTATTAAATATATCCCCATATTTTATATTTTATACAGTTTTTCGGAAATCTACTCAAAAAATGCGCATTATTAACAAAATAATATTCTTAAAAATGGTTTAATTTGCGTATTTCCCTCAAGTTTTTATTCAATAAATTCCATTTATTTTTGTTTTAAGATGCAGCTTATGACTTATTCTGCTTCATCTTCTCCCCCTCCCTCCTATTCTTCTCCTTCTTCCTCTTCCACTTATTTTTCTTGTCTTGCTGCTGCTTTGGTAATTTCTCTACGAGGAATTCCGTCAACGTAATCTTAAGTTCGTTACTGACCTTTGCCCCCCTCGTCCCGTCGCCGGCCCTGCTCTGACTCCCCCCGCGCAACGCTGCCCCTGCACATTCTACGGTTCTCTCTCCATTACCTGACGTGGTTGCCACCCCCCACCACAGGCTCCGCCCCTCGTTAGCCCACACGACACAGCAGCAGCTTGACCTTTGGCAAGCTACTTGAGCCACACACACATAGAGAAAGAAAAAATTCACTCACACACACACACGCGTAGCCAGACACAATAATAATTCGAGCTACGGCAACGAAATCCGCAGGCAAGTCGTCGCTAGACTCCACTGTACTATCCTACTGTATCCACTAAACACCCCCCCCCCATCAAGGCACTCCCTGCGCCCCTGCAATATGTTTGCAACAAATAAATAACAACAAAAGCGGCGAGCAGGAGAAGAGGCGACTGCAATTTAATTCATAAACAAGAAGAAAACGAAGAAGATGAAGAAGAAGAAGAAGAAGCAGCGAAATAATCTCAAAGCCGGCAAAGAATGCTTCCCCTCTCGCAAGCGCGCGCTCGCTCGCTCACTCGCTCTCTCGCTCTTTCCCACTCAATCTGCGGCTCAATCAACAAAAACTAGACGAGTCAAATGCAGAATGTGTGTGAGAGCGCAGCACACACGCACACACAGACACACACGCGCGTTTTCCTTTTTCCTATAAGTTTTTCCCAATCAGAAAAAAGGCGACACGAGCAGAGGCAGCGACGCCAGCGCCGCAGCTACAAATTGAATGCCAAGCCACAGCAGCAGCGGCAGCAGCAGCGCAGCGCAACGAGCGAGCGAGAGCGAGAAGCACAAACGGAACGTTGCTTTGAATGAATGAATTTCAATACATGCAACTGACAGTTATCAGCAGCAGCAGCAGCAGCGGCAGCGGCAGCAGCAAGAAGAAGCAGACAAGGCGAGAGCAGAAAAATCACACAAACGAAACGAAACGAAACGAAAAAAAAACGCAAGCAAAAAGTAAACAGAACACAGCGCGCTCAGTGCGTGTGTGTGTGCGAGAGTGGCGACGGCGCAGAGTAAATGCTCAGCCCCGAAAAGCAAAACAAACGAATATCAGAAACCTATTGAAGAATCAAAAGCATTGCACGCCAGAGTCAGCAATTGAGTGAGTCTCTCTCTCTCGCGCGCGGTGCGCTCTCTCAGTGCTAACACACACGCACACACGGGCAGGCTGGCAGGCACACGCTCTCGCTCTGTCGCTCTACATATGCCGCTCAATGGCGCTGTCTCTGCCCAACTAACACACACACACGCGCGCGCGCTCTCTCGCGCTCTGGAGTGCATTCGCAGCGCTCGCGCTCGTACGTTCGCTGTATGTTCGTTCGGTTCGTACGCAACACGAACCGCACGACACACGACGCGCGAACCGAACCGAACCGAACCGAATCCAACGAGAAACGAACGTGTCCCGACGCGTTGCCGTTGCCGCTGCCGTCGCTGTCGCATCGCTTCGTGCATGTGTGTAACTTTTTGGGGTTGTCGACGCTGCGACTTGTTCAATGTTGTTTAGTCATCAACAGAAGTCGTGACTGGCAACGTCGCCTGTGTGTGCCGCCGCCAGTGTTCGAGCCGAGTGTGTTGTGTGTTGTGTGTGACTGTGACTGCGACTGCGACTGCGACTGACTGTTGACTCTCTGTTTACAGTTTGCCGTTTACAGTTGTAACTCAGAACTGTCTCCGTCTCCACAGTCGACGGCACAGTGGAGTCGCGTACGAATTTCTCGCAGCAGTCGAAAGCAACAACACAATTCAAATACAAATTAAAGAAAAACCACAACGTAACTTAATTAATAAACAACAACAACGACAACAACCAGCGCAAATCTAACTGTTCTTCGCACTCTTAGTTGTTTACACATTTTTTTGCTCTATTTTTTTGTCAATCGAAAACGAATGAAAACCAAACAAAAGAAAACAAAAGAAAATTCGCATCGAATATGAAGAAAATTGATGAATGAAAATTGTGTCGCGTGTGTCAAAGTGTAACAACAGCAGCAACATCAGCAACAGCAGCAACACCTGCAGCAGCAACAACTAATGCAACAACAACAACAACAACAACGACTTAAGCGGAGTCTCCAATTGGAAAATTGCACGAGTTCTCCGGCAAATGGCAACAAATTTCAATGCCGTCGCAATTGTTGCAACTGCAGCAACAGCAACAACAGCAACAACAGCAGCAACAGCAACAAACAGGCGCCATTTGTGTGTTTAGATCGCAGGTGCCTTGCTGCGCGTGTGTGTGTGACAGTGTGTGCAAGCAGTGTGTGTGCGTGTGTGTGCGCTGATAAGCCAAAAATACAACAACAACAGCAGCAACAACAACAAATTGGCGACAGCATTAGCAAAATTGCATGAATTTTTTTGAGCACGTAAAACAAGCCAAAACCATCAGAAAAACAAAAGAAAACAAACAAAAACACAAATTGAAAATTGAAATATTAAAAAAAAAAAAAAAAAACAAAATCAAAGAAAACAAAACAAAGCAGCTGCTAAATAGCAAGAGAAAGAAGCAGCAAAACAGGCAGAAAGTGGCAAAAAAAAGTGCGTGCACGTGCGTGTATCTCTTGCGTCCACTGTAACAGTGTCTACCCCCTTCCCCGCCCCACGTTGTGTAACTAACTAAGCAGCAAAAGCAGTGCCGAAACAGAGAAGAAAGCGGAGAGAAGCAGAGAAGCAGAGGAGGCGCCCAAATTGTTTTCGGCTTTTTCAATGCCTCCGCCCGCAACGGCGCAGCAGACGCCGCAGCAGCGATAACAGCAGCAGCAACAACAACAACAACAACAAGAAGGAGAGAAGGCGAGAAGACAAGATCGCCAGAGAGAAAAGGAGAAGAAGAGCGAGCGAGAGAGGAGCAGCATCTAGAGCCAACTCCAGCCCAGACAGCCCACGAATGCAGCCAACATTGCCACAAGCCGCTGGGACAGCCGATATGGATCTGACGGCTGTTCAATCAATCAACGATTGGTTTTTCAAAAAGGAGCAAATTTATTTATTGGCACAATTTTGGCAACAGGTAAGTGTCAAGTGTGGCAACCCTGCCCGCAACGCGCAACACGCAATCGAACCAATCGAACAATCGAACCGACCAATCGCGCGTTTCCACCAATCAGCGAGAGTCGCGAAAATCGAGAAAAAGAAACCAAGCGAAACGACCTAAAAGCGACCTAAAAACGACCTAAGAAAACATTGCCGGCTTTTTTTTTTCTTGTTTTGGTCAGTTGCAGTGTTGAAAAGTGCCTCAGTTAGTGTGAAATTTGAAAAATTCCCCAATTCGGAAATACTTGAAAGTGTACAAATTCGAATTTCCTATAGAGATAGCGCCAGAATCGTAAAATGCAGTCATAGCTAATGCCTTCTTGCATAACACAATTTTATTGCTTTACAATAGTCTTATATAGTTGATAGAGTACTACGCTTTGGTTGTAGAATTGCACATGTGCTCAGGCTACAGGGTTTGTGACTCTCCAGCTTAAGCAGTGAACAATAAAATACCAAAAGTTTTCAAATTCGAAAAGTTATACAAATTTCAACAAAATTTCTACGAAATTCGAGCGGTTTTTTGAAAATTTCTGAGTTCTAAAAGTTCTTAGTGTATTTAAATGAGACCAGTTCGCACTAGAAAATTGCTATCGTGTTGCAATTGAATTATATCAATATTCCCAACTCAATTTGGGATTTTCCAGTTCGAAAAAAATCCCCTAAATGCAAGTGACACAAAATGCTCGCAAGTTTCCCAGCAAAAAAAGCAATAGAAATAAAATAGCAAAAATAAAAAAAACTCCCACACTTAGCTGAAAAACAAACAAGAACAAGAAAGCAAGGCTACTTTCGGCTTGCCGAAGGTTTCATACCCTTGCAGTTATACAAAATATAAAATATATTTGGATTGCTGCTGGTTGCTGTGGTATTTATTGAACAATTATAACAGTACAGGAAGTCAAGATTTTTACCTGATTAAGGCTATGAATCAAACACCTGCTTCGAAAAAAAATAATTCTACCTTTTTAATGCTTTTGTATATACCTGAATTTCTTATATACTTAACACGAAATGTTATGAGGAAATGTCTTTGTGTTGTAAAGGATCTGTTGGTCATAAAATATAAATAAATTTGGAAAGTTCTCATTCAAAAATGCGTTTGAATAACAGCTACAGGATTTTTTGTTTAACAGCTACATGTAATAGTACTCAGGTTTCCATAAAATTGCAACATGAACCTTCATTAGGCCGATCGTTGATCGTTATAAGTTATCAAAGTTCGATTTCGAACTTTATTATTAGGGACACAATTAGATTTGGATGTGGTAAGCCTGATAACTATATCTTGAAATATAACGAAAATCGGCCGATAAGCTCCACGACAGCTATACGATATATCAGTCCGATCTGGCCCATTCCGACTTATTTAAAGAGGGCAGAAATAAGAAGCTTGTGAGCAAAGTTTCATGAAGATAGCTCAATAACTGGGGGTCTAATTTGAGTTGCAACAGACACGCGGACTGACTGATTGTTCCTATAACAGCTATAGAATATAAACGTCTAAGATATTTAAATGGAAAAACTAAGGGCGGGTTACTGTATAACATTAAAAAGTATTGATAATGTGCGGTATTTCCAAAAACAAAACAGGTTTGCATACAAAAACCCTGATTTCAGCCGATTGTTCCTATGGCAGCTATATGTTATAGTGGTCCGATTTTGATACAATTTTGACAGCACATTAAAAACGTAGGATTTGCCAAATCTTGTTGCAATATCTTGAAAAACAACAAAAATCGGCCGATAGCTTCTATGACAGCTATACGATATATCGGTCCGATCTGGCTCGTTCCGACTTATTTACAGCCTACAGCAATAAGAAGCTTGTATGCCAAGTTTCATGAAGATAGCTCAAAAACTGAGAGACTAGTTTGCGTTGCAACAGACGGACGGACGGACGGACGGACGGACGGACGGACGGACGGACGGACGGACGGACGGACGGACGGACGGACGGACAGACGGACATCCATTTTTCGACTCCTCTGGTGATGCTGATTCAGAATATATATACTTTATAGGGTCGGAGATGTCTCCTAAGGTGCGTTGCAAACTTCTGGCTAAAATTAATATACCCTCTGCAAGGGTATAAAAATATGAAAATGATATGCGATGCATATGAAGTTTTTCGAGTTGTTGTTGTTGTTGTTGCTGGTGCTGCTGGAATCGCAACTAATTGTGTTTGCGTGTCTGTGCCAATTGTTTTTATTGATTTCTGAAAATTTGTTTACAAAATGTAACAGCAACAACAACAGCAGCAAATCAACAGCAACAGCAACAACAATAGAAATAATAGAAATAGTCGAGCGATTTTCGGCTTGAATTGCGCGCAAATTGTTTTTGAGAAAAGCCCCAGGACGTGGGGCGTGGGGCAACAAGTCGCTGCGATCTCTAAAGAAAGAGAGAGAGAGAGAGAGAGAGAGAGAGTGAGAGTGGGGCAGAGGAGGGGCAGACAGACAGCTTGGCAGACGACGCATATTCCGTCAACTTCAGTGGAAACTGCAGCGCAGCGTTGCCTGCTCTCATAATCATCTCTACTCGCGCAGTGCTGCCAGACAGACGACAATTCTGGCCGCATGCCAACTCTGGCCAAAAAAAAAAGAAGCCCCAACTCGCTCCAGACTAGACAGACAGACAGACAGACAGACGAACAGACAGACAGACAGATATATCGTGTATGGTAGCTATCTATAACTGTGTAGGGATGGCAAATTAATTGGAGTTTGCGTCTGCAATACCAAGCATACCTCCCGCCGCACTCCCCGCCAAAGGCAACCCTAGCCACGCCCCTGCCAACTTGTTTCGCAGAAAAGAACGTGAAGCTGGAACAAAATTCGCAGAAAATGAAATTGCAATTGATTTTTACAGAGACTATAGACGAGTTTCTATATAGTTTGAGTAGTGTATATATATTCAAGCGTAACATTCAGTCAACTCACACTCACACTCACCAATTGCCACTCACTACTCACTCGCAGTACTCACAAACTATTCACTTGGCGCTGTTTGCCTCGTTTTGCCGTCGGCAATTTTTTGCATGCTTGCATGAAATTCAATACAAATGCAAATATTTTTGCATGTTTGTCTGTCAGTCTGCCTGCCTGTCTGCTTGCCTGCCTGTCTGTCTGTCTGTCTGCTCATCTGCAGATCGTAGATTAAGCAGCTATGGGCATCTCGAGATCGCTCAGAGAGCAAGAGCGCGCAATTAGTGCAAAGTGCAGGCCAGGCAAAACAATCAATAAAAGTGAAATAAGCCAAACCGATTTGCGGCCACGCCCCGCCGCAAAGAGGCGAGCTGGAGCGCGAATAGGTTGCCGGAATAGGTTTATTTAGTTAATGCGGACTATGGGCTACTCTCACTGCGGAAACTCTGAAAATATTTCAGTGCAAATTAATGCTAAAGTCTGTACGCGCTCGCGCTCTCTTTCTAACTCTTCAGCACTCGCTATCTTGCTCTATCTATTCCCTGCAATTTGTTAACAATACCTACTTCTAGTAGAGTATACAAAATGATTTTGTAGCTGCTTGTCTTCCTCTTGTTGCTCATCGATTCGCAGAATTTTTGGAGCGATGCGCACGCTTAACGAGCATTTGATTTGTTATTAATGGCAAGCTGGCAAGCTGAGCAAAGTCAGAAAGAAAGAAAGACAGAAAGTAAGAAACGAACGAACGAGCAGAAGAGCTAAAGACAGAAAGAGAACAAGACACAAGCAACTATCGTAAGTTGGGCAAATTGTTTGGGGATTCATCTTCATCACAGTTCAATCGTTGTGAAGTGACGTGAAGTGATCTCATCACGCGCGTCTCGCTTATCAGGCACATCGCGTAGTGTTGTGTAGTGCCGTGTAGTGTTGTGTAGTGTAGTGTAGTATGCCCAAAAATAGCTAGCAAATCTGGCCAATAAATTCGGGTATCGTTGACACGAGACGAGACTGCGAATTGTGTAATCATAAATAACAATAATCGAGTTAAACATATTAATTTGTAAGGCCAAATATAGAAGTTGATTAAATAATTAACAGCCGAGGCAGACGCAGACGAAGAGTGGGAGAGAGAGCGGCAAAGAGGGGAGGGGAGAGAGCAAACAGAACACCACGACAGCTGTCCAAATTGTTCGACTTTTCGACTTCTTGATTTCGTTTTATTTGGGTTTTTTTTTTTTAAATTTTGCTTTTTTGTTGGGGTCTGTCAAGTACATGCGCCATTAAAATTGGCACCAATTCGCCGACAGAGTGCCAGATTAACAGAATTCAAGCATAGCATATACGATATACTCCAGATACAAGCTATATACCGAAGTGCATAATAGAACTAGCCCACGACACCGAATCCATTTCCGTATTTTCGATTGCAAAGCAACTTAAGAAGTCGAGAAAAAAAACAAAGTGAAACCCGGTCGCAGTGCAATCTATAAACTTGACCCATTAACATGGCTAAGAAAGCCGCCGAAGAGAAGGGCGGGAAGGAGGAGCGAAAGAGCGGCAAGTGGAGCTGCAAGTAGTCGAAGAAGTGATAGAATAAGCAAAAATGCTCATTGATTTTCGCTGAACACGCTGAGCAGCAGTACAAATGCGCGCTATAGCAGACAAATATACCCTGTAATCTATAGCAATTTTAGCCTGCAACTCTCTGTCTTTCTCTTCCCTCTCTTCCCCGTCTCTCTGCGCTGCTCTAATGCGCTGCGAATTAGCCCGATCCGAGCTTGATCTCTGGCGATTATGTGCGCAGTCTTTTTTTTTTATATTTATTTTTAGGGTATCTACGGCTAGAGCAACCACACAACAACAAAAGATTTTAATTGCCCCAAGTGCATTGAAAACGAAAGAGAGATAAAAATACTAGAAACAAGCTTGGTTTGCTGTCGTTTTCGAATTTACTTCAGTTTTTTCGCTCGTTTTTTTTATTTGGTTTCGGTGGCATTAATCAAATCGAAACCGGTTGCTGCCACCACCAGAGGCAGCAACTGCGCTGCACCACCATCAGCGACATCGACAGCGTTTCGATAGTTTTTGAAAAAGTTTAATTTCAAATATGGCGGTCGCTGGAAAACGGCTGAAAAACAGTCGGAGGAACCAGAACCAGCGACATTTGCATATGCCCGAAAATGAGCAGCAGCCCTCGGGGCAGGGCAGGGCAGGGCAGGCTGAGCTGGTCAGGACGAGGGTTGTCTCCTGCGCTAAGCTCAATGGCACACACGAGGCGCAGATACAGATACAGCTACAAATACACAGCTACAGATACAGATACAGATACACGGCTACAGCCACATAGATACATTGATAGAGATCAGCGGCGTGTGTCATATAATTTTTAGCGTTTTAAGTGCAATTTACGGGGCAGGCTAATGAGTCAGCCCAAGGGTTAAAAATCAGGGAGGGAATCAAGTAAACCACCCACTAGGCCGCACACACACTCGCACACACACACGCGGAACGACTACGAAATCGAAACAGAAACAAGCCGAAACGAAACGAAACGATACGATACGAAAAAAAGCTAAAACCGAAACCGAAACCGAAACTGAAACAGAAACAGAAAACGCTGCACAATGCGCGAGTCAATCGCTCGATCGACGTTGAGATATGTTAATATAATTAAATTAATTTGTCAGCACGGAAATTAAAACCACGCAGCCTCCTCCTCTTTTGCTCTGCTCTCCATAACGACGACAGAAATTGTATCTATGGCAGGCGGAGAGGCGGCGGGGGCGGCGGCGGCGGCGGCCCCAAAACACACATGACACAAAAACTGAAAATCGAACAATTAAACCGGGCGAAGGGGAGCGAGAGAGAGACAGTGGCGTGGGCGGGCGCTAGTCGAACAGGGGGGTGGGGGCGCTATACTAATAATGTGAAATAAAAAATCATTTGAAAAGCAAACGAAATAGATGCAGAGAGACAGAGAGAGAGAGGGGGGAGAGAAGAGAAGCGCAACAAACGAAAACCGAACAGAATTATTATTAAAAATTGAGTTCATGAACTGTGTGTGTGTGTGTGTGTGGTGTGTGACTCTTGATCAATTTTTATTATTATGATTATTAGCATTATTCAGTTTTTCAGTTGCCATTGCTGTTGCTGTTGTTGTTGTTGCTTTTCCGGTCGAGCATTAATTATTAATAGCGCTGCCCCCGAGCTAATTGAGCCGCACCAAATGTGAAAAATGCCGCCCCTAACACCCCCCAACCCCCCCCCACACACACACACACAGACAAACACAGTTCGATCGTTGTCAACTGAACAAGGCCCCGAATGAGGCCCAAATCAAGCTCAACTTAAACTCGCATTATCCACGCAAAGGAAAAGCAGCAAAAGGAGATTTCAGCTGCCTTTTGTCTGCGTACAACTTAATAACAACTAATTGTCTTTTTATATGCAGACAGCGTGTGTGTATCTGTGTGTGCCTATATGTGTGTGTGTGTGTGCCACTGCAAACCTGTCTTGAAAATCTTTTTAGCTGCCGTCTTTCATCTTCAGTTGTCAGTAATTTGTGCAGCTCAATATATCAGTCGATATCTTATGAGTTTTTAATTTCAGGGCTCGCTGGCAGTACCGCTCGACCGCTCTGCCGCTCTCCCCCCTCCTCTCTCTCTCGCTCTCTCTCTCGCCGTCTTCTGCTGTCTCTCTTTCGTCATCAATTTGATTTCCTACAGTTTTTCCAGCCGGCTGAAAAGGACAAATCGTTCGAGTTTGCGGCCCAGCAAGAGGATATTGAATAAAATATCATTTTGTCCACGCCCCTTTTTCGAAGAACATGATAAAAGAGAGGCAGGCAGAGCGAGAGAGAGAGAGTGCATAAAAAAACTGAGCTGAGTAGATGAGCAGACAGACAGACACAGAACTCTTCAGCAAGTTGATGATGATGAGTTTTTTCGGAGTCGAGTTGGGGGTTTAAACCTTCTACCCCCCCCTGCCGCTCGCCGTCTCTGCCTCATCTTGCTGCGTATTGGCAACTTTTGTGATCGATACGCGATGCAAAAGTTTCAGTCTGCAAGACTTGCTGCCCCCCTCCCCCCTTCGCGCTGCTTCCCCCCGCGGCGCAGCTTGTTGAGTAATGACCTACGCCCGAGGAGCGCACATTAAAAAGGAATCATCATTATTGGCAGCTCCGTACGGTGGGGGGATCAAGGATTATCTGCGGCCATTAAGACAACACCGTGCGCAAATATCTCCGTCTCACTGTCTGTCTGTCTGCGCGTCTCTCCGCCTGTCTGCTCGTCTGTCTGTCAGCGCGTCTCTCTGTCTGTTTCTGCATTCCATTGCGTTTATTTATTTTTCGCTGCCTCCACTCTTGTTGTTGTTGTTGCAATTTTCGCTATTTTCAGTTTTTCTCTCGTTTTCAATTTTGCATGAACACATTTTTACAGCCGCCTGCGTTGTGTCGTGTTTTTACAATTTTTTATTGATGTTTTAATTAAGTTGTTGGCTTTTCTTCTCCACTCGCAGCACCCCCGCCCTCCTCCCCCCATCCCGCCAATCTACACGCTCTCCGCACTCTACACACTCTTCTGCAATTGCATAGAAGACGCCCACGTGGCGCGTCTCGCTCCCTCTCTCTCCCTCTCTCTCTCTCGATCTGGCTGTCTCTGTCTTGCTTGGAAATTTCTTGCACCAAAAATGTGTTGATTTTTATATGCAAGCCCCCGCCCCCCTCTACACTGTCTTCGCCTCTGCCCCCACGCCCCCTTTGTATTTGTTGTTTTTATTATTTTTGGCACGACATGAAAATTAGTTTAGAAAATAATTTGCTTTGACTTTGAGTGCTTGTTGCGATTTGCATTGGTTTCGTTCTCCCTCTCTCTGCTGCTTGTGTTTTTTGTGTTTCTTTTTCTCTTGCTTTTTTTTTGTTTTTTTTTTACTGTTTGTTTTCTTTAATTTGTTGCCATTGCGGGCGAACGCTACAAGCATTTTAATGTTCGATATTCTTGTTATTGGAACATTCGATGCAGCCATAACATGAGTATTTGAGTATTTATGCGTCGGTATAATGAATGAGCATAAATCAAACGGACAGAACTCTTGGCACATGTCCGGCGCACGGATCGAGTAATACTCATGCGAGTTTTCAGCAATTTCCATAGTCGTTTGACCGTTCCCCAATGACTGCGCATAGGAAACGCATTGCTTATCATGCCAATTGCAAGTGTATCAATTTTCAGCAAATTTCAATGACGTTTAACGGTTCTTTCAAAGCACTCGCATAGATGGGTCGCGCTGGCATTGAGCGCATTTTGCGCTAACTAAGCCAAACACGAATGCTGACATTTTATATGTATGTGTATCACACATTTGGGGCATGCACGACTTGTGCAATCTCTCACTCTCTCTGCGGACACCTGGAACTGGAACTGAGGCGTAGCTGGCTGAGTGGGGCGTGGCACTCTTATCACAGCTCAATGCAGCGAGGTGTCAAGTTTTTTCCGTTTTTTTTTTTCGTTTTTTCGTTTTTTGATGCATATCTGTCAGCGAAACTTGTTTGGCGAGTGAAAGGGAGATAGAGAGAGAGAGGGAGAGGTAGATAGGTAGATAGAGCTGGCATATGTATCTGTTTCCTTGCAGTTCCGAAACGAAGACCATCATCAACTGACCAGGGGGCTGCTTCAGGGGGTTGATCTTCGAAAAGGGTTCACACTACTCGATTTCCCTTTCCGCCCTGCGATTTGGTACTCCTACCCCTTCCCCTTCTCCTGCGCTCCGCTCTCAGCTCTGTCAATTGTCAGTCTCGGGACCCGGTCTGGGCATGTGTCTATATAATTTATCAGTCCGTATGCAAATGAGTTTGATTTATTCAATGAGCTGCGCACAATTTTATTTTATGCCCATTAGGCGCGTCTATATCTCTGCCACGTACCCCTACCCAATCCCAATCCCATTCCCATTCCCATTGCAATACCCATTCTCATTTCTCTCGTTTTTTTCTGTATATTTTCTGGTATTTTTTTTTAATTTTTTATTTTGTCGACGCGCCACCCTTTTTGCTCAGTGTGTTTCTCTCTCTCACCACACACACACACATAGCTGGCTCGATAGTTTTCGCGTCTAGGGATTCGGGATATGTCGCACGCTGTCCGCGTCGCGTTGCATGCTACAAAGCAAATCATCGCTGCGGCCCATTGCAAGGCAACAGACGTAAAAAAGAAAAAAAATTAAAAAAAAAAAAAAACAGAAATACTCGACAAAAAAAAATACTGAATAAATCTAAAATATATCTGCGGCATATGCTGCGCGATCATTGACAGGCAGCAGGGCCAGGGGCAGGGGCAAGGAGGCACAGGCGGGTAGTAGGGGGGGTTCATGTAAAATATAAACATATTTATGTGTGCTGTTTGTTCCTGCCTCTCTCTCTCTCTCTCTCTCCCTCTCGCTCTCGCTCTGTGTGCGCCCCACTCAATCATAAAGCATTGGCAGGCGTAAATCAAATCAAGTAGCAATGCAGCAACAACAACAACAACAGCAACTGCTGCCGCTGCAACAGCAACAGTTGCCGCTTATGCTGCATGTTGCACGCACAGTCGACGCTCAGACAATGATTAAGTAGGCAAAATGCGCTGCCTACACTCGTCGCACTCGCTCTCAGACTGTCTCCCTCTCGCTCTTTCCCGCTCTCTCTCTATCTCTCTCTCTCTCTCCCTCTCTCTCTCTGTTGCTCGTTTAGCGACTCCCTGTGCCCATTCCCAGCGTCATAACCGAAGCAATTCCGATTCCGTATCCCATTCCCACTACCGATCCCGATCCCGTTCACGCTTCCCCCCACTTGTTCCCGCTCCCGTTGCCTTACTCCTTTGCGCTCCCGTTCCCGTACCCGTTCCTCTTACCCGTGCTGGTTCGCCATACCCGTTCCTCGTACCCGTTGTTGTGGCATTTTTCCCCCTTTTATGTTTTTAATTATTACCGTACGGCATTTGGCGGCAGCTTGACTAAAACACTCTCTCACACACACACACTCACACACAAACACACAAACACACACACACACACACACACTTGCAGCAGAACGCGTAACAAGTTTAGCATATTCAACGCTCGCCTGGAGTCGCCTCTGAGTCTTGTTGTCAGTCGCGCTGTCATTTGTGATCTTTTGCAAGCAGTTGAGCGAGTGAGCGAGAGCGAGAGAGGGAGAGAGAGAGTGTGTGAGTGTGCGAACGAGAGGGTACTACCTATTGATCTAATGATCCTTTTACTTGTGCAGCCTGCAGCGTCTTCGCTCTCGTGCAATCGCTCAAGTGTTCCTGGAACTACTGCTCGCATCCGTCTCTCTATCTCGATCAGTTCGAAACGATCGGTTCAAGTTTTTAGTTAAATACGCTAAAGCGACGCCTACGCAAGATCGGCCAGAAAATTCTCACAGAAAATCAAAATCAAATTGAAATCTAACAAACTGATCGCTTTGCTTTCCACACACACACACACACACACTCAGTGTTTTCCCGTATCGTGATCATACACTGGCAGCAACAACAACACGATCATCACGATCATCGCTGAGGTTGCTGACGCTGCTTTTTGAAGTATGGACGACAAGTTCTTTGACGCTCGAAGCTCTTGTTTTCCTCAATGGTATTTTGTACCCCGAAAACGATCGTGCTCGTGTGTGTGTGTAGATCATCGGCGCTGTATATGAGTTATTATATAGATCAGCTGCATGCTCTTGGATGGATGAGCGACAGATCGCGCCAGCGACAGCGACTACTTGAGAGGCAACTTGAAAACCGCTTGTGCTACCACCAGCCCCCTTCCCTACTCTCTGCTCAATCCAACGCCGCTGCCCCCGCCCCTGCACATGCTTGTCATTTACTAAAGACTCTCTGCTTGTCGGGGGCAGACAACACAACTGCCACAGAGCGATCAATGTGATCAATCGCGCTTCAATTTTTCTTGCTGCTGTTTCTGAAAGATTTTTTCGTCTTCTTCTTCGTTGTGTTGCTTTGGTTTTTTCCCCCTCTGCCGCTGCCGCCTCTTCCCCTGCTTCTTGTGCTCTTTCCTTTTTGGTGTATTTCTGTTTTTGTCGTTGTTTCGTCTTGTTTTTTGTCAGCGGAAATCTTTTGTGTGTAGCTCAAGTGGTGCCGCTGCTGCTGCTGTTGTTGTTGCTGTATTATTAGCTAGTTCAATTTTTGTCGGTTGCGGGTGTGTGCGGGCGTTCGCCCCCGTTGCCCGCGCCCCTGCACAGACGCAGCCTCCAACAAGTGGCAGTTGAACGCCGCTAAGTAGCTCAGATAATGGCAGCGCGTAATGCCACAGAAGTCCCCCTCCTGAAATAAGTGAGTGTCAATTATACACACACTCACACACACTCGCACAGTAGTCGCACACACACACATCCGCAGCGACGTTTAGTGAGTTTTCGGTGTTAAATTCGTTGTCAGCTGTTGAAAATATTAGAAAAAAATATAGGCGTAAATATTATGCATTTTTTGTCGCTTCTGTGTGAGTGTCAATGTGTGTGCCCGTCTGTCACACACACTCGCACAGTCGGACAACTTTAATGTGTTTTTGTTTTTGGTATTTGCGGCTCTCAAAGCGCCTTCATTATTAATTTATGAGCTCGCCGAGTGGGGCAAGCGGAAAGCGGGGGACTAGGCAGCTGAGCAATTCCCCTCGGAGCCGGCAAATGCGCATATGCATACGTGTAGTAAAATACACACTGAATTTGAGGCACTGTGAACAGTAAGCAAACTCTACACGAGTCTAGAAACTCTACAAAGTCACTAAACGCTTGCCACATCACTTGCAAAACAGTTTGATTTGCTTAAAGAACTGAATTCTGTATTCTTCGAAAACTCTACAAAGTCTACAAACTCTCCAAATCGCCAAAAATGTTTGCCCCGGCACTTGCAAAGCGTTATAAATTGCCCTAGCAGATGGCTTCTTAACTTTTCTGCAACTCTACAAAGTCTACAAACTCTCCAAATTCTACAAAACTAGTGCAACACACTTGCATACACTGAATACGCTAGAATCTAGCCTTCCCCTTGCCCCCCGGCAACTCTACATGAGCTGCACAACTCTACACTGGCCAAAAATAAGAAGGAATACGAGTATGCGCACAATTCACAATTGCAGTCAGTGCGCGATCGTCGCTGCATACTGTAGACATAATAGCAGCAACAACATTGCACTTGCTTGGCAGCCATCATCGTCCATTGGGGACCATTCACGGGACAGACGGACTGTGGCCCGTACAGTGCCTGCAGCGCGTGAGACGAGCGAGAGAACGACGAGCGGGGGCATTGTGGATACGACAGGCAGGCAGTCAGGCAGTCAGGCTAATAAAAATTTTCGCTTCTGCCATATCGAACGACATAAAAACTGATCGACAACGACAAATATAACTCGGGGGCACAGTGCGCGAGAGGGGGAGCGCAGAAGAGCGGGACGGATGGTAAGGGTAGCGCGGTAGGGTTGGGCGCGAGAGAGAGAGAGAGCACACGAGTGGGGAAAATAATGTCCACAACTTTGCTGCTGTCTGTCTCACTGTGCTTCTTCTCTCTGCTTTTTTTGTTGTTGTAAATTTTAATGATCTGTCATTTCGATTTATTTTATTTTATTTTCGAACACAGAGGCAAAAGAGCTCGAGACAAAAGAACACACAGCACGAGCGAGAGGGGGGAGGTGTAGCGTTACGAGGGGGGAGCGAGAAATATCTGCGTGTGTGTGTGTGTGTTGGGGGATCGCTCGATTGCGCGCTCGATCGTCCGATCGCACCGATCGCTCCGAGTGCCACTTCATAGAGCGCACGTCAGCTGCATATTAAATTAAAAGGTATTATATAGTACTAAATATACGTGAGTGAAGGGGGGAGGGGGCGCTGTGACAAAAAGTGAACTTGTGCGAGACGATCGAGTGAGCGAGCGACAGTCGGGGCAATCCCACAGTTCGATAAAAATATCCCAAACACACATCGATAGAATTTGAATTTCGAATTTTGAATTTGAAACCAAGTTCTCAGTTGGCTGCGCGGCGCTGCGCTGCTTGGCCTTCCGCGACAGAGTGCGGTATCAATTTGGCATAGTTTCGGTTAGCAGCACTGCCAAGGGGGGGAAAGCGGCGGGGCAGGGGTGTAGGCTAAGAGGGGGAACGATTTGATGGCAGCCCATTGTGTTTGAATCGCTTGTGCTGGGAACTAGAGCGCATTGCTGCCATTGTGTGTGTGCCAGTGTGGCTTTTTCTCACACACACACACACACACACACACTCGTGCACAGTGGGTACTCTGTGCATAATATAAATATATATTTATGTGTGTAGATACTTATATATTATGTGGCTTTTAATTTATTTGTTTTTTTGATTTCACAATATTTCGATCGACCAAGAAAATAAATTTTACCACATAAATTTGTGTGCTGCCGCCGGCTCCCTTTCTCCCCAATCTCCTCTGCTCCCCTCTATATATTTATTTATTTATTTTGTTGCTGTTGTTGTCGGTTTGGCCGAAAATAAAAGCGTATTGAAAATCTGCCATGAGACACACGATGAAACAAAAGAACGCCACGTAGTCGTAAAAGCATAGGGATCTATACACCTATAGATCTATAGACCGCTCGCTCTCCCTCTCCCTCTCTCTTATTATAGCTACTGGCTATCAGTGCGGCCTATTGGCAAATGTGCAGCTAATGCTGTCACAGCGCTCATGCGGAAACCCGTGTGGGCGTTCATTGTCTTTGCGAGCTCACTTAATCCCCCCCACAAAAACGAAATGAAAAGAAAACGATGTCGCCTCGTTCCATTGCTAATTTCATGCTAATTTATATTCCCCATTAGAAATACACACATACACATACATATATATGTATATATATATATATGTATATAGACTATATGGTGTATATATGTTGTGGGAGGAAAGTGTAGAGCTGGAGGAGGGGGGATACTATGCCAGGAATGCCGTCTGACTGATGGCATATTCAGTGTCACATTGTATTCCCTCGAGTTCTAAATCGCCACTGACAGTGGGAAATACCCCCAGACGGGGCGGGGAAGGGGACTAAACTATTGAGACGTGTGTACACACTGCTGCGGCAGTGTTATTAAACGTTTAATTGGCCCATCAAACGCATTTATCAGTGTTCATACAGACCCTGCGCTCGTTTAATGCGTTTGCTCCAATCATAATTGGCAAAGCGCTGATAGTGCAACCCTCGCAGGGCCCCACACATACTCGGCTGCCGCACACCGCTCCCTCACACCCGCTTTAATTATGAAATAATGTCAAAAACGTTTGAGCACCCCTCCAGCTCCACTCGCTCACTACGCCCCTGGCCAGCGCGTCTCAGCTTCAAGCCGCAACTTTGCGCACTTTTAATTGCCTACAATTTTTGGCTTGTTCCTCTGTGCGTGTGTGTGTGCGAGTGTGTTAGTTTTTGGGCTAGTTATCGCTAGCGAAAATTTCTATTGAATTTTCGTAGGGGTCGAGTTTAACGAGTTTATGGGGCAACCCATTTTCCCATTATGAAGTCATAATTTCTGTCATATCATGCGGACTGCCGCGATCGGTTGCCGTTGATAAGCCTGGCCTCTGGCTCGTTACCAGGAATTGCTGCCAGACAACAACAAGAGCAGTAGCAACAACAAGTAGCAAAAATAAACAGTGGCATGGTAGGCGAGGGTTGGTGGAGGGGGGGGGGGTGCATTTGAAGTGGCCTGTCAGACGGGCAAAGGCGGCGCATGGTTCAAGTGTTTAATTTGAGCTGCAGCGTTGCCAGACTGTCAGCAGCAGCGAGTCATTAACCCGGTGCAGACAGAGAGGGAGAAGGGAGTGAGAGAGTGAGAGAGATAGGCACATTAACATTTTGGCTGCTGCTGTTGCTGCTGTTGTTGTTGCCAAAAACTATGCCAAAAACTTTCAAGGACATGTGCAGCAGCAACACATGCGTTTTGCGGCTTTTTTGAGACGCACAGGGAACGGCAGAGCGAGCGGGAAAGAGACGAAGAGAGAGCGAGAGAGCGAGAGAGCGAGGCAGTCAAAAAGACAGAGGAGAAGAGGGAGAGAGAGCGAGAGAGGGAGTGAGGCAGAGATGTTGCTGCTATTGCTGCTGTGATTTTTGTTTCGCCGCCGCAAAACGTGCGTAATTAAAAGTGTGTGAGTGTGTGTGTGTGTGTACGCGCGCGCTATCTCGCTCGTTGCGCTTTAAACTATGCAGCACACACACAGGCACACACACACAGGCACACACGCACAGTGGCAGCGCGTGTGCAGCCGAAATGTATGCTACAAAAAGTGTTTAGCGCGTTTTAAACTGTTGCTGGCGCTGCCTAACTCACACAGAGACACAGAGCGATACACACACACACACACGAAGACACACAGAGTCACACACACAGGCACACACAGCGACACAGGCAGACAGAGAAGCATAACTGTAGCCATGTTCGAAGCTCAAGGACGACGTGGGCCTTTTAGAGGCGGCCAAGTTAAAGACGTCGAGAGAGAGAGAGAGAGAGAGAAAGACAGAGAGAGAGCGGCAGTGACTTAAAAATATGTGGCACACACACACAGTGTGCTTGTGTGTGTGTCACTGTGTGTATTTGTATATTTCTCTGTTTTGGCGCTGTGTCCTTTTGCTTTTTGGCAGGCAGTTTTTGCTGCTAATTTAGCTACAAGACGAAAGCTAGAGGAGTAGAGAGAGGGGGAGGGGGTGCGAGAGAGAGCGGGCTAGCGTGGGCGCTGTAAGGGTTTTTGCTGTGTGCTTAATTTACTTCTAGCTCTGTATGTGTGTGTTGTGTGTGTGTGTGTGTGCAGCTCAACTTGACGTCGCTTTTGCCTGCTTTTCTTTAAATTTAATTTCTTTGCTAGTTTTACTTTCGCCCCCCCCTCCTGCTACTACCCACTGCTGCCCCGCTGCACCCCTGCCGCTTTCTAAGAGTTTTCATTATTGTTTGTTGTCTGAGGTTAGTTTTCACTGCCGACGTCGCAGTCGACGCCGACGTCGCCTTTTGGCACAATTCAGCTTCGGCTGCCGTCGCCGTTTTTACTGCCGACTTTAATTAGAACATTTGCTCTGCACACTGCCTGCCGACAGTCTGTGTGCCAGTCTGTCTGTCTGTCTGTCTGCCTGTCTGCCTGCCTGTCTGTTTGTTTGTTTTGCGGCAACAGTTGGCCAGCTTTAAGTCAAAATACAACAATAAGAAGGCAGTTGCCCCCTCTAATCGCATTGAAAATTGTTGCAAAGTCTAGCGGCATCTGGTTAACCCCTTGAGCGTTGCGCGCTGCATGGGGGGCCCAGCGAGGGTTAATTTCTTGCTGCGAGCCAAACCCAAAAAATGCCAACGCACACACACACTCACATACACACACAGGCAGAGGCAGCGACACGCGTCGCTCACGAGCCACAAAAAATTTGCCACAAAATATGCGAAAAAGTGTTAAAAGTCGCAGGGTTCTCGGGCGCGCGCTTAAATTAACAACAATAGGTTAATGATTTATCGATTATTCTACTAAAACTCTCTCTTTTCTCTCTCTGTCTCTTTCACAGGTACGTCACAGGTCGCTTTAACTGAGAGAAGTAGCACTCGTTAAGCACGTAAGCTAAATTAATTTAAGTTTGCTTCACAAATACTTTGCATATGCCTATCGATATGTTTGGGTGCTATCGATAAGCGATAATTGAGAATTTAGAGCCTATGGCAGCGAAGCAGCCTTCGTATATGGCTCTTATACATAACATGTAACTGCGATAACATGCAGAGTTATCGATTAACGATAATTTACTATATAAATGCTACTACTTTTAAAAATCTTATAAAACATGCTTGTTATCGATAGTTTATGCTGTTGTCGATAGTCGATAGTTGTGTGACCTTTATGAATACGCAGTTTGTTGAATGTTTTCGATAACTTATCGAAGTATCGAGAGTCGTTTAAGCAAGCATCTTGTTATTTAGACACTTATCACAGCGTTTTGCATTGTTATCGATGTTCAAACTATCGATAGACAACCCTACCTACTGCACACACCTTTCACACGGGAAAGCAGCCACTTCCGCACTGCTCCAACCCCCTCCCCTTCCCACCGCATCTCCGAAAATAGACACGGCGTGTGAAGTTGCTGCTTGTTGCGACTGTGACGTGTCACAACAACAGCAGCAGCAACAGCAGAATAAACAGCAACAACAGCAACAACACAATGCGTTGCCGTTAATTAGGTTGCCGCAACCCCTGAGCAAAGGAAGTTGATGTCGTCTGGAGCTGAAGCTGGAGCTGCCGATCGTGTGTGGATCGCGAGACAGAGGGGAAGGTCACATAATTCATAAAGCGTGTGTGTGCGTACACATTTTGATTTATATGCACGCCCGCGCATCTTCTGCTTTTTTCTGTTTTTTTTCTGTTTTTTTTTTTTGAGTCTTCGATTTCTTTGGAAAACGCGCAGAGCGAGCGAGTTATGCAAATTTCCAAACTGAAGCGAGGCGAGACGAGTCGGGGGCGAGTCGGGTAGGAGAAATCAAATTAAAAACCAAGACGAACGCATCATTTGCACTCGCATTGTGACTGCAGCAACCCCTGTTCAGGGGGTGTTGCGGTGGGGGGGGGGGGGCGACACTGCCTAGTTGGATGCCCCGACGGGGATCGTTTTTAATTTGAATTTCCGTTGAGCATAAAAATCTCAATGTGCCTCGCAATTGTGTGTGCGTGTGTATGTTTTTTTCTCTCTCTCTGTGCCTCGTCTCCTAATAAATCTATAAAGTGGCAAACGCAAGTACACGCATTATTACTTTGATTTTTTATGATGAAGACAGGAAGCGCAGACGTCGTCGTCGTCGTCCCACACGCGCATAAAAATGTATCTGTATCTGCGCCGAGCGTGGCTGTAGCTGTAGCTGTAGCTGTATCTGTAACGCACTAAGTCGCCAGCTTGCTTTTGTTTTCGTCGCGTTGATTGCTTTGATTTGGCTTCAGCTGCGGCTTCGGCTTCAGCTCGACTCTACGTCTCCGGCTTTGGATTGCTTTCAATTTATTTTTGACTTCCGTTTGTTCTACATCGTCGTCGTCGTCGTCGTCGTCATCGTCGCTACAAATCGAATTCAATTAAGTCTCTTTCCGTCCGCCACGTCCGCTCTCTCAGTCGGGTCTAACTATCCGACTGATTTGCCAGTTAAACGCAACACTTTTTCAGTGTACCCTCTCCCCTCTTAAACCGCCACTCCACAGCCGCAATTGATCAGACTAATGATTATTATCTGAGCAGCGTCGTAACTGACGAACTAGACGAGAGAGAGAGGGAGAGAGACAGAGAGAGAGGCAGAGCAAGAGGTACAGGCTGCTGATGATTTAAGTCATCGTATTGTCTGTTACCGGATGTTTAGCCCAAAGATCAGTGAGATGAGAGCAACAACAACAACAGAACCGAATCAAATAAACTTAAATTAAGCGTGTACACTTCCCCGTCTGCCTCTCGCGCCTCCTCTTGCCCCTCGTCGCTCAGCCCCTCTCTTATATTGATCAGTTTTATTAGCTTAGCTTGACGGAAATACGAAATACTGGTAGACATGTCAAGTTCATTTCAATTCACGCAAATGCGTCGATTAAACTCTGCGATTTTATGCATAATATTCAAAGGGGAAGGGGAGTCTGTGAGGTAGAGGGATGGGGGAGGGGGAGAGCGGGTATAGGCAAGCAATTAATGCCAAAAATGCACTTGCTAGCAAATCCAGCGCGAAGCCAAAAAGAAATCGCGTTTTTTATTTCTTATGTGCAGTGAAATTTGCGTTGTTGCTGCTCGATTTTCATTTCAGCTAACAGCGCGCAATCATAAGCAGAGGCAGGCAGGCTCCCTCTCTCCCACACACACACACACACACAGCAAGTCGAAGAGCAACTCAAAGCTGCGCTGCACCTCCCTCCAGCCCACAGCAGCAGCTCTTGAGAGCTTTTCGCCATTTTTCCTGTCTTTTCTTTTGCCACACACACACACACTCTATATATCTTTCTGTATATAGAGAATCGCTGTACATACATAGCTGGCGTTTTTAGCGCTCCTTTTGCCTTTTACACATATCGAGAAATATCCTTGAATCGAAATATACGACTCCTCCCACACTACCCCAGGCGGGTAGCTCCCTACCAGCCCCCCCCCCCCCATCCAGAAAATCTATACATGCCAGAAAGAAACAGCAGCCGGTCATAAAAAAGAAAGAAGGACAGAAAAAGAGCAGAAAAAACAGAAAAAGAAAACAGAAAACAGGAGACGAAACCCGAAAGTGAAGATGAAATAAAATAAAGCAGCAGCTGAATGGGAATTGCAGATAGGGAAGGCGCCCAGCGGGCAGAAGGCGAAGGCAGGCAGGGGGGAGGGGATGGGCAGGCAAATAAAATACAAAAACAGCAAAGCGTACGAGAGAGAGAGAGCGAGAGAGATGGCGAGGGAGCGAAAGAAAGAAAGAAACCCGAACGAAACGAAACTCGGATAAAAATAGGGAGCGCATAAAAATTGGCAGCAGTTTGGGTTGTGTTCTGGGTAGGACTGGGCAGACAGCGTCGCAGACAAGCGAAGCCCCAGTCCCTCCATGGGCACACACACACACACACACACACACATATAGCACACACATACACAATTAGCGCTGCTTCTGCCTCGGCACTCCACGAGGCGCATCCGACAGACGCTGCAGGGAGCAGGCAGCTGGGCAGGGTGTGCGGGGTAAGCGGGGTAGCACGCTGCAGCAGGTAGTTAGTTAGGGTAGCTAGGGAGCTCTACGCTCTATAGACAGTCTCGGGCTCTGAAACGACAAATGTGAAAGGACATTGTCGTCGTCGTCGTCGTCATCGTCATCCTTCGTCCCGCCACAGACTTGTGCTCGTTATGACGACGACGACGAAGTTACAATCATGCCGAGGCATCCCCAGCGTCACGAGGCTCCGAGTGCGTCGACACCAACTTCCTAGTCGCCCCCCCCCCGCTCCCTCCCCCTCTCTTCGCCTGCCTGCGACGCCTCTGCTACGGGCAGGACGACGCCTTGTATTGGCAGCTTGTGTTGCAGCACCCCACTCCCCCCCGAGTCGATTGATGAAACTGCTGTATATATCATTTATATATATTGCATTTATAGCATGCTTAACTCGTTGATACACGGGTTTATATAGCGTGCATCGCTTTGATCTTTAATCCTGCATTCATTTTGCTAAATAGTCGGAATTTTCTAGCAGTTTTAGCTTGTTTTTTTATAACATTTTGTTTTAAGTACAAGCCTGCTCTCATGATTATATATCTTCTTATATATCTATGATTTTCAATCAAGTTCTGGCTCGATTTTCAGACCTATTCCCTTTCAAAGGTAGCTATTATCTTGTATATACAATTAAAAATCGTTTAGCTATTGTTATATCTGGTTTATTGCAGTGATGTTGGCTGCACAGCTCAGTTTATTGTATATTCAAGTTCTAGCACTTTCAGTTGTCTTTTTACTTGAGATACCCCTTGTTTTTTTATTGAGAATAATGAGTATATATCATATGTCGGCCTGCCATGGCAACTGCAGTTCGGTTCGCATGGTTTTTTACCTCATCAGTTTTTGCTTAATCCGCTTCGCTTGGTTAATCCTTCAACAAGATTTAGCTAACTTTGCTTTAACTACTACCTGACACTACCTCCCTGTTTTCCCTACTCTCTGCCGTTTCCCCACTCCCCCCGGTAGCTTCCTTTTCCCCCCTCTATAGAGCCAATTTCCGCATAAAAATAGTTGTATTCCCACGCTTGCTTTCGAATATCCTGCAGCTCGCCAAAGGGGATCGACCTCCCCCCCCCCACACGTTATACTCTACCCTGGCTTATCCACAACATACTCACACCCATACACACACACACACACACACACACACACACACACACACACACACTGCTATATAGCTGCACATACAGACATATGTATAGGAAACTCACTGATATATGATGTGCTTGGGCTCCAATGGGGACGCTTTGGCAAGTAGCTGGCAGGGAGAGGTTCCGGGGGGTGCAGTGCGGGCTAGGGGTAGGGGTAGGGCTAGGGGTGGCAAACGCCCAGTTACTACAACTATTACACACTTGCACACACACACTGGCAGAAACCTCGTGTTTTGGCTTTTGCTGCCGTTTTTCCTCTGCTTTTTTTCTCCTTTTTCCCCCGAACTGACGCGCCCCAAAATGTCGCTGTATGTAGGGTTCGCTCTCCCAATGTGTGTGCTTGTGTGTGTGTGTGTGTGTGTGCTTGTGTGTGTGCTGCCATTTCGTACATTTCGTTTCGTTTCGATTCGTTTGCTTCGGTATTTATCGACCAATGATATTGGAAATATGTCAGAGATGCGCACAAGGCGCCAGCACTGGCTGCGCTCGGACCCACAGGCACTCCCTGCCCGACACTACCCTCCCTGCCCTACCACCGCTGCCTCCCCTCCTACCCGGGCTCCCCTCAGTCAGGCCACAGTTCGGCTATGGCGCCTGCCTGGGCTAGGGTAGTAGGGGCTTAGTCAGTTGTCGAGCTCGGGGGGGTTGGGTCGTATGGGTGGGGGGGGGTCGTTTTGGTCGCTCGGTCGTTCGACGGTCGCTGCGCATCGATTCGTTTTTGAGTGTTGCTGGCGCTGCCTTTGCTCTATGTGTGTGTGTTTTTTTTATATTCGCCGCATATGTGTATGCATGTGTGTGTGTGTGTGTGCGAGGGATGCTAACTCACACAGAGACGCGCTGTGTCAGCTCTCATACGCCCCTTTGAGCCAGCGCGGTCGCTGTCGCTGCCACTGCTCGTGCCGGCAGCGCAGTCGTTGTTTATTTTTCCGGCTGTGCCATTTTGATTGGAAAATCGCACGCAATTGGAAATTTTTGCTATTGGCTCGCACGTTCGATACACTCGCACACACACACACAGACAGCGAGCCACACACAGCGTGCGAGAGGGAGAGAGAGAGAGAGCGCGCGCTCTCATTTTATGGAAAATCAATCAGCAGCAGCAGCAACAAAAAAGCAAAGAAAAAAAGCAGCAAAAAAAGTTGAGAAAAAAAATCAAACGCGACGACGCGGTCGCTGCAATTCTCTCGCTCTCTCGCTCTCGCTGTCGTCTGCTCCTCTTTCCTTTTCAAGTTGCGGCCAAGAAAACTGCAGGCAGCAGGCAGCAACAACAACAAATAAAACAAAATACGGAGAGCAGCAAAAGCACTCGAGTATTTAAGCTCAATAGCCAAACGAAACGACGAGGCATTGAGTGAATTTTGCGAGAGCAAAGCCAGCACTTCGCCGCGTCTCGCCTCTCGCCGCACCACCTCGCTCGCCGCACCGTGGCACAGAGGCAAAGGCAAAGGCGAGCATGCGAGCGAGCGAGTGAGCGAGCACGAAGGCGACGCGCTCTCGAACCAGTCTGACAGCGTGCGGGAGTGTGAGTCGTGTGTGTGTGTGTGTGCGAGTCGAGAGAGTGAGAGAGCCCGTGCTGCTGCAGCTGATAAGACACACACATGTGTAATGCCTCGGCTCGCGTGCGTGTCTCAGTGTAAGCGTGTGTGTGTGTGCGTTCAATGTATGTTCGATACGTAGCAGCAGAGCAAATGAATGAAAGAGGCGAATGTGTATGCGGGGCGGAGCGTAGCAGGGTGGCAGAAGCAGAGGCAGAGGCAGAGGCCGAGGCAGCGCTGCTGCAGGTTCGACAGAGTCGCAGAGCTGCCTGCACTCGGCAACGGACTGAGCTGAGCTGAGCTGAGCTGAGCGTAGCTGACTGTGGCGAGGGGTCGCTGCCTCTGCTGCTGCTGTCGTTGTCGTCGCTCAACGACGCTCTCTTTTTCACAGCCATGCACACGTGTGTGTGTGTGTGTGTGCGGACATCGACTGCGTCGCCGTCGTCATCATGAACATCATATATAGATAGATTTTTAACAAACCTGATTGGATGTTATTGACTGGCGCACACACACACACGCGGCCACTTGTGCTGGCTGATTCGTTCGCCGCCTCGCCTCGCCGTGTGTGTGTGTGTGTGTGTGTGTGCGAGTATTGACATGCTGCCTGCCTGCCTGCAGCCCCCGACTTTAGCGGGAAAATGGTCGATCGAGCGGGTGGTGAAACGGAGCCATTTGTGGCCAGGATTGCCAATGGACTAAGAATGTGCTTATATACACACACACGCGCGCACACACACACACACACACACACTCACACATCTATATACAATACAGAGAAGTTTGGCTGGCCGTACTGGCGGGAAATGTGTGGAAAATGCTTTTTTCTCGCTGCTAATGAGTTTTCTATAACAGTTTACAGCGAATAACATTGCATTTACCATAAATATAGTCATATAGGAAATTTCAGACAGCTTCAAAGCAGCTTAGCTTGGTAAACTGCTAAAAAAAATCTTGGCTATTTATAGCTAAATAGGTTTAAAATAATATTTGTTTTATATTCTGAGAACCACTTTAAGCAAACTTCCAGTACTCTATATAAAGATAATTTAGTATTAAATATGCTCGAAACAGCCAAAAAAAAAAAGGCTTGAAACCTAACTACTTAGTTCTCTGTATATAATAAAATTATTTTATTTTTCTCTCAATATCTAAAACAAATTTAAAAAAAAAAATGTTTTCTTTATTTTTTATTCTATATTATCATTTTTATTTGTATGAAGTATGCCTAAAAAAACGCTGAATTAATAATTCAATTCAAATTCTTTATGAATTTTCCCATAATAACTACAGATACGCTGGCATCACTTAATTGCGTTATCTACAGTTATTGAATAATTACTGTAGGGTTCAATGAATCATGCATAAATCACAATCTGAATCATTGTGTATTTACTCAAGATAAGCTGTAAAAAAATCGTATACTACATACTATATCTGTATAAAGTACTGTGTGTATGGCGCACAAATAGCGCCACTTTGAGTCATTCCTTCGGAGATGCCTCGATTTGCGGTTCAATGCAGATCAAAATGGGAATAAAATGTGCGTTGCTTATATGGTATGATATATGAGTTTCAGTTGCAGTTTAGTTGGGGTTAGTAAGGTTAGTTTTATTTGGCTTTTTGGCAAGAAAAGGTTTATTTAAGCTAAATTGCATGTGTAGCTATTCTAGCCAAATTTAGCTACAAAAAAAAAAAACAGTTTAAAGCTAGCTAGCTTAATATTTAAGCCATCACTAGCTAAATATAGCTTTAAAAGGCTTTTTCTAGTTAGCTAGCTTAGAATTTTAGCCTGTACAAGCTAAATATAACTACAAGAGGCTATTTATAGCAAGCTAGTTTTGCATTTTAAGCTATTCCAGCTGCATCTAGCTATAAAAAGCTCTTGAAACTTAGCCTGAACTTGTTTCGATGCGTGTCAATGGACATATGAGCAAGGCAGGAGCACACACACACACACACAGACACACTCTCGTACACATAATGGGGCAGCGAAAACCAATCGCATTTCTTGTGCCAATAAAAGCAATACGAGTGCGTCTGCCTTGCTGCCCCGCACTGTATATAGAAGCGGAGCCCGAAAGGCGTTGCCAATAATATTGAAAGCGATTCACACGCACGCACACAAACACGGCGGAGTGTGAGGTTATGTACATGTGCGAAAGGTTAACAGCATTTGCTGCCTCTGCCTCAGCCTCAGCCTCTGCTGCTGCTGCTGCTGCTGCCCTGTGCTGCTTTTTTTCGCCTCCCTACACACACACACACAGACACGCACGTCGCTTTCGCCCAATCGAATTCAATTGACGCTCAATTTTTATGTGCAAAGCGAAGCGAAGCGAGGAAGAGAGAGAGGAGAGAGCAGAGCGCAGAGAGCGAACGAGCGAGCGAAGAAAAAAAAACGTCACCTGAAATCGGCGCCCAATGGGGCTGCCAATATGTTAAATGAGGCAGCCCCCACACAGCCCAAGCAACCCCCAAGCCACAACAACAACAAAAATAAAAAGCAGCAGCAGCAGCGGCTGCGCCGCAAGCAGCGCTGTCGCCGCAGCACCCAATAATCATCGACGCCGCTCGCCCCACCGCACCCCAAAAACAAAAACCGAATCCAATCCAATCCAATTTGATATATGCGACTGTGTGTGTGTCTCTGTGTGTGTGTGTGTGCGCGCATTTCTTTTTACTTTTTTCTGCAGCACGCTCTGCGCTCTCGCTCTCTCTATCGCTCTCGCGCGCGCTCTGTCGCCGCACTTGTCGTCGTCCTTGTTGCTCCCTTATTGAATTTTTATAAAAACGAGTGGGCAGCAGCAGCAGCAGCGGCAGCAGCCAGACAGCCATAAAAACGCCGCAGTCGCCGTCGCCGTCGCAGTCGACGTCACTTTCACTCAGCGTAAGCGCAGTGCAGCCAGCAGCGACAGCGGCGTCGCCTTAAAGCGCGTCCT
Source organism: Zaprionus inermis (assembly GCA_018151445.1). Classification (NCBI taxonomy): domain Eukaryota; kingdom Metazoa; phylum Arthropoda; class Insecta; order Diptera; family Drosophilidae; genus Zaprionus; species Zaprionus inermis. The sequence goes on along the minus strand of JAECXD010001688.1, from coordinate 6,542,200 downwards.
GCGTCTTAAAGCGTTTTCAAGGCGCCTTCATTTTTTTCGTCGCCGTTTCTGCTGCCTCTGCCTCTGCCTCAGCCGCTGCTGCGACGAGTGGAGAGAGCGCGAGTGAGAGCGCGCGCAACTGAGTGAGGTTTTTTTTCGCTTTTTTTTTTTATTTGAGGCGAAGAGCGGAGGCAGCACTGGCGCGGGCAGTGGGAGAGCACGAAGGCAGCGCAATACATACCCCACATCGATTTCGATTGGGAAGCCATCAAGAGCAGCAGAGGCAAAGGCAGAGGCAGAGGCAGCGGCTGTGGCAGGGCAGAGGCAGCAAAGGGACGCAGCTTTGCTTCGTGCGTTGTCGTGAGACGCGCGCGCTCTCACTCACTCTCTCTCGCTCGCTCTTGCTCTCGTGCTTTGTCGCTCTCTGCGTCTGGCTGCTGCTGTTGTTGTTGTTGTTGTTTGCTTTTTTCTTGTTTTTTTTTTTTGTGGGGGGGTGAGGTTACAAGCAATCGAAGGGCGAGTGGGGCGAATGCGGCGAAAGGTTGACAAGTTTTGGCGCCCAACCAGCGCCGAGTAGCAGCGGCCGCGTGAGTAGCGGGTGGGCGAAGGGCGAAGGGTTGTAGGGGGCAGGGGGTAGCGTGTAGGACCGGCTGTAGCAGCGAGGCGTCAATATGGCTACAGCAGCAGCAAAACGATGCGGAAAAAGTGCAAAAAAGGAGGAAATAATCAAAGACTGTAGCCTGCTTTTAGGTGCCAAGCAGCACGCACGCTGTCGCTGCCAGCGTCGCAGTCGCCGTCGTCTCGTGTGCGTGTGCGTGTGCGTGTATGTGTGTGTCTCATGTTATTTATGTCATTATTGAATATGCGTTCGAGGCGCCGCAGCCAACCCAAAGCCAGCGGGATGCCAGCATAGGCAGAGGCTGAGGCAGAGTCGAAGCCAGCGGCAGCTTAGACATGTGTGTGGCACACGCACACACACGCACGCACAGGCAGCAGCTTGAGCTTATGTACAGAGCGAGAGAGAGAAAGAGAGAGACACACACACACGCGCGCATATCTTATGGCATGCGTTTTTATGCTTATTCGATTTTATTTGAGTGCTCACACACAGACAAACACACACGCAGACACACACACACGCACACAGAGCGCGCGCAGGCAGCATCAGGATTTGCTGTTGCTGCTGCTGCTGCCACCACCTTCCCCTAGATGGCGCTGCTGCTGACTCCGATTTCTTTTCACTTGGCAGATTTTTCTTTTGCTTTTCATTTCTCGCTTTCCCGGCCCCCTCCACATCCTACGTTTTTTTTTCGCTGCTTATTTTACTGATATATTCTGCTGCCTCTGCCGCCGCTGCTGCTGCTGCTGCCGCCGCTTCTTCCTTTTCTTCCTTCTACTTCTACTTCTGCTGCTTCTTCTTCGTTTTTTATTTTATGCTGCCACTTGTGCTCCGCCCCGTTTTATTGTAGGGATTTTGCTTTATATACACACACACACACATACACACACTCGCGTAGGTATCTCTATACACATGAATGTATGTTTGTATATGGACGTGCGCTCGATATATATCGTATTGTGTGTATAGATATGCTATACCTACACACACACACGCAGAGAGCCTGCACCCGTACATGGATTTTGTGCGCTCTTCCTCTTATTTTTATATTTCTTTTGCACTTCGGTTTTTGGTATTGGGCGCTGGCTACTCTGTATCAGCCCCCCCCTCTCCTCTCCTCCCTCTGTGTCCCCTCAAGGGGGCTACCTATTCAGTAGCTTGTGCTGTCTGAGTCTGTCTGTGTGTGTGTGTGCGCCCTATCGAGTGCTGTCACTTCGTATTGGTTTAAACTTTTGCTAAATTGGGTGCATGCAGCACACACACACACACAGTGAGAGAGAGAGAGAGAGAGAGACACACTCTTATGTATGTAGAAATGTGCTTGAACTCTCCACTCACTCCAGCTTGCAGTGACTGAGTTCACTTGCAGTTCTTTCGCTCTGTATTGCTCTCTCTCTCTTTCTCTCTGCCAGTTGCATTGCTTACAAAACTCTCCATTTGCAAGTCTCCTTACTTGTCTGCAAATGGTAGCAAGTGGTTTTCTATCAAGTCTCCACAACTCTACACTAGTCTCCACAATTCTACACAAGTCTCCACATCAGTTAGAGTTACTCTTCTTTACCGAACACTAATTTGCTTTGCTATAAGCTGATCTACACAAGTCTACACTGCTGTACACAACTCTACACTACTCTATATTACTCGACAGTAATATGCATTGCTACTTTAAGCTGCTCTAGAAAAGCTCCCACTAATCTCCACAAGTCTCCACTCTACTTCTCTCTACTCTACTTTACCGCAAACTGACAAAAACTACTCTACACCTCACTCTAGAATCGCCTTAACTTCTCTGCAATACACTTAGCTACTCTACACTACTCTACACTGCTCTCCACTCGTCTCCACATGCCAGCACGTGAACGTGCCCATTTAAAGCACAATAATCCTATTATTGCGCAGTTTAAACCAATATAAAATATTGATAATCTCTACAATAAGTGTGTGTGAGAGAGAGAGAGAGACGGCAAGAGGGAGGGGGAGCGAGAGCGAGCGAAACTACGCACTAATTAAGACTTTGGGTATATCCGCTAAGTAGCTCAAGGTTTGTCACACCCATCACAGCGCCTAATAACTAACTAACTAACTGACGCCATTGCCTAACCGTATCTCGCTTCCCTCTCGCTCCGCCTCTCTGTCTCTCTCTCGCTCTCTCCCTCGCGCTCGCTGTGTACACACGCCGATGATGATCTGGCACGAGTGTGTGCGTCTAATATGGCCGATTTCTTCTAAATCATTATATGATCATCATATATACAACGCCTTTTATATGCCACATAAATCTTTCAACATGTTTAGTCAACAACTAAACAATTTATGACGATTGTGTGTGTGTGTGCGAGGGCGATTAACTGATATAGGCAGAGCTATCGCACAGATATACTATATGGGGTATAGATATACCCCTATATACAGGCAGACAGACTGACGGACAGACGGACATACAGATCTATGTATATAGAGTATCTATAGGGGGAAACTGTTATCTGCTGCGTCCGTTTATTTATACACCTATTTGTTTGAACACTAAGCACACACTTACATATGGCACAGTATCACGGCCAGATAAGGGGGATCTTATCTTTATATATACTATAGCTTAGCAGTATCTATAACTGTGGCTGTCGCCGTTGCCGTTGCCGTTGCCGTTGTTGAAATGTCGTCTTTGTTGCTTTGGGGCGACCAATAGACAGTAATCGGAGCGGGTTTCGGGTTGGCTGATGCGACATGACTTGATTACGTCTCTATATAAATATGGCAGCTATTTTCTGACCAGATATCTTCAACAAATATTCGGCTTTATGTATACAGTATATTTTTCTTAGTATATATTCGGTATCTTTAGCAATATTTAAGCGGATTGCCACACGATATGATTGCGGCTGACGACGTGGCTGCAAAACAATTTATTGCGCTTATAACACCTGACACGATCCCCTCCTACACTCCGCCCCCCCCCCTACCCGCCTTCCCCTACTACTTATACACCCCGCTTTACTGCTACTTCTGCCACAAATAAAATTGATAAACGCGCAAGAGTAGGAGGAGGTGCCGAGAGGAGAGAGGAGGAGCTGAAGCTGGAGCAGGAGCAGAAGGGAACGCGGAATGCGAGCAAGAAGCATTTAATTTTTATAATTATGATGATGATGATGTATTTGCTCAAAATGGTCGCAGAGCGCGCACTATGGTGTTAACTAACACACACACACACGCGCATACACACACACACACGCGCACAGGCAGACAGTAGCTGCTGCTATTATATGTACACATTATATACGCAGTTAGAGCGAGAGGGAGAGGTAGAGCGAGATGTATATACATTTATTTCTTCTTTTTTTTGGAGCTTTAGATTTGATTCCATTTTGTCGTTTATCACAAATGCTGCTGACATGCGTACATACAAATTCCATGACTCTGTCTCTGTGTGCGTGTGTGTGTAAGTGTGTGAACCCCTCCCGCTCACCAGCCCCGGCTCTCTTTCTCTCTCTCTCTCTCTCTCTCTCTCTGTGTGTGTGTGTAGAAGTTTTCGCGTTCAGATTTTTTTGTACACTGATTATCTGCATCAGTTGTTAATTGTTATTTGACGCGCTTTAATCGGCTACCGACGTGTCCCGTGCTCTCGTACACTCGTAGATCCCAGTTGCCAGATTCCGGATTCCCGATTCGCAGCCTCAGCTGCGCGTGCTAACGCAAAATACTGCAAAATAGCGTAAAAATACCGTTTCTAAAGACGCATATCTCAGTTGAGTTTGCTTAGCGTAAGTTGTAAGTCAGTTATTTCACATTTACAGATGCCTGTGGCTATAATAAGGTATTTTCAGGCTCATAATACTGCAAAAATACCAAGTACTGCTTAATTTGGCTGTATTTGGCATAGCCTAGTGGCGGGTACAGCTGTTTATGTGCCCCATATACATGTAGCAAGTTTTGCAGAATTTAACAGTATTTTTGCAGTATTTCCCGCATATGTATGTGTTAAGTTATTCAGCGCTTGTCATCTACCAACTTAATTAACGTCACTCTTTTCTCTCTCGCTTGCACTCTTTGCAGGTAATTACAACAAAATACTGACAGAAATACCACACATAATTTAGGCCACACGCATGTACAGTCGTAAGTTTATAATGCAGTCGGGTTTTTCGTATGTATTTTTGGTATTTGTTGTTTTTTTTTTTTGCGACAGAAAATACTAAAGTTGTTGCGGGCAGAGGCAGCAGGAAGGGGCAAGCAGCACGTCTCTCGCTCTGTCTCCCTGCGGCTGCATTCATTCATTTGCGTTTCATTCATGTCCTCATCAATGCGGCACACACACACACACACACACAACAAAAAATATGTCAAAACTTGTCTCGTCTGCCTGCCATTAGCAGCAGCAGCAACAACAACAGCAACAACAAAGACACGACCCTTGGCAACAGGCAGAGGCAAAGGCAGAGGCAGCAGCAGAGCCGGGCTTGCCGCTCTGGAGCCGCTGCCCACGCCCACACGCGCCAGCCAAGTGGGCGTGCAGGCACCGATGGTAATGATGTTGATGATGATGATGATGTTTATGATAATGCGATGCCGTTGCCGATGATGTTCGAGATCATCAGACGCGGCGAAAAGGGTTAAGCGTTTTCAAGGCTGCTGCCGGCTGAGATTTCTGCTGCTGCGGCTGCTGCTGCTGCTTCTGCCTCTCTTTTTGTGAATGAACTTAGCACTGTTGCTTTAGTATTTTTTTTTTTTTTGGTATTTTTCGGTATTTGCCGCACAAGCGTCGCCTTAAGTGTAATTTATGTGCCACGTTCACAATAGACGCGACTGCTGCTACCTTAGCGCGCGCGTTGATTGCAGCTACTGTGCAGCACACACACACACACATAGCTGTAACTGTGCATGTGCATGTGCATGTGTGTGCGCCCCCGCAACGACGCCTCTGCCTCTGGATCTGCCTGCATTCATTATATGCAAATTTCAATTATTTGCACAAATCAGACGCACAAGATCTGCACAACAACAGCACCCTGCCTCAGCTCCTCCTGCTCCTCCCGCTGCTGCGCATTCATATCATCATCGACTTCATTATGGCAAAACGTTCGCAACCCGCACGCCCTCGCAGGCCGCTCCTGCGCCCTCGTCGCGTTGCGTTGCGTCGCGTCGCGTCGATCGTTCAATTCAATTTCTCGCTCTCTCGCTATGTGCCTCGTTTATCGGCAAACAGGAAGAGGCATAATATAATTTATTGTATTAATGCGTCGCCCCCGCTCCTCCTTCCCCTGCGCTCTGCTGCCCCGCATAATATTTGCCCCGGCAACGGCAACGGCAACGGCAGCAGCGCCAGCATCAACAGCAGCAGCAGCAACGACGACAGCGACAGCGACAGCAATTCCTCATTTCATTGATATGCCAATAGCCGAAAAGCGACTCGAACTACACACACACACACACACACACACATATATATATGCCATATATATCTACATATTTATATATATATATATATATATATATAGAGGCTGCCCCTTTGCTCTTTTATTATTAATTTCAACATAAACATCGAATTTCCTGTTGCCGTCGATATGCAAAAAAAAAAAAAAGCAGCGACGCCGCAGCTTTGACTGACTGAATGACGAACTGAGTGATTGTTGTTGTTGCTGTAGTGCCTGCTGTTTGTTGTAGTCGCTCAGCTTGTTGTTGTTGTGCCTGCTGTTGTTGTTGTGCCTTCGATCAAATTTCACGAAAATGAAAAAAAAAAAAAATAAACCCACAACAATTTCTGAAGGAAATTAAATTAAGTGCGCTTGTCTCGCTCATTGTTTTTAGCCTACTACTCTTCCTCTGCTCCATCCTCCTCATCCACCTCTTTACCCTGCCCCACTCTGCCGCACCATCTCGCGCATTCTCGCATTGTTTCCCCTCGATCGCTTTTGCATTTTTGCGTGGGATCGCATCGATTTTTGTTTTCTTGATTTGTGCGCGCGCTGAAGGTCACAGCGGGTCAGAGGTCGTCGCTGCTGTTGCTGCTGTGGCAGACAGTTGTGTGTTGCCGGAAGCAGCAGTCACCACTTGCCACTTGCCACATGCAGCGGCAGTAGCTGCAACTGTTGCTGCCAGTGACAGGCTGGAGGCAAAGGCAGCACAGCAGCAGCAACATGTTGCTGGCAGCGCAGGCTGGTGGCAGTAGCAGTGAAATGGCAAATACACATACACACACACATATGTCACGCATGCATATAGCCAGAGTTTACCGTTATATGAGCCGGGAGAGACTTGAAAACTTTAACGAACTCTACGCACTGCCCTCGCTAGACAAGACGTGGCAAGACGAGGTGAGGCAAGTGCGTGTCCTGCAACACACTGTGCGACATTGAAATCCCAAAACAGTGTTCTTTAGGCGAGGGAGGCGTGGTGAACGGACACAGGCATACGCAGTGGCTGAGAGGGGGCGCGAGGGACGCTTTGTTTGCCTCCACCTTAGATTCCGTGCGCGAGCTGCGCATGTTGTGTGTGGACACAGTGCAGCAGCAGAGGCGCAGGGGTAGTAGGAGGAGAGGGGGTGCGATAGTAGGAGGCTGTGGGAGTGGCAGACAGACAGAGAGAGAGAGAGAGAGAGGGAGAGACGGCACAGCGTAGCAGCGGGCAATGCAATTGACACAATTCTCACACAGACAAACGCGACAAGGCCGGAGCATGCCCAGCTGGACAGGGCAGGGACAGCAGCTGGAAGGGGGAGAGCAGGGAGGGCCAGCGTGGCTTGTCAGAAGCTGAGGCTGTTGATACACTCGCTGGCCACACACACATGCAATTGATTTGTACTTTGGGGTCAGACAGCAGCAGCAGCAGCAACAACATAGGCAGCAGCAGGGACAACGGGCCAGCAGCAGGGGCGGAGACAGCAAGCGCGGCAGGGCAGGGCAGGGGTGTAGTGCGGCAGGGGCAAAGTAAGAGGGCGAAGTGAAGGCAGCGGTAGAATGCCAAAAATGCCAGCAACGCACAGCAGCAACAACAACAGCAGCAGCAGCAGCAGCAGCAGCAACAGCAACAGCAACTCGCGATCCCAGTGGCACGCATAGCTGCTGAAAATGCACTTGTCACAGCATGACCCGACACTATAAGCGCACTAGGCGTATACTCTATGCACCATATAGAGAATACGCCTGGCACGCTTATAGAGTATACGCACAGTCAGCTAAAAAACACATGCTGCTGCTGCTGCTGCTGGGGCAGCAACACAGCAACAGTTTGTTGTGGCGGCGTTTACGCACAACATGAAAACCGCAGCAGACACACACACACAGAGCGAGAGGTTGCCCACACAGCCTCCGCCTCCTCCCCCACACACACACGCACACACACACACTGCCCATGCAGCAGGCGCGAAAATTTCGCTGCCGCTTTTCATTCGTTGTTTTTATTGTGATTTTTCGCGCGCGCTGCTTGCGCTCTATGGTTGTTGTTATCGACATGTCGAAAAGGGGCGGGGTAGAAGCTGGAGGGGCAGACGTAAGGATGAGAAAGGGCAGCGGGTCGGGCAGCAAGCAGCTGGGCCCCAAAACAAAACAAAACAAAAAAAAAAAGACTGAAGCGCAATCAGGTCAACAACTTGCGGAGGCCAAAGAAGCCAGAGAAAGAAAGGCAAGCAGAGTGGGCGAGGGAAGGATAGATAGGGGCAGAAACTGAGAATGGAAGGTGACAGCGTGAGAGAGAGAGGGGAAGAAAAAGGCAAAGATTAAGCAGGAACAAGAACAAAAGCCAAAGACAAATGATGATGTTGCTGATCAACACACACAGAGCGAAAGGCAGAGACTGAGCAGGAGATACAGAAAGAGACTGACACTGAGCAAGAGAAAGAGACTGCGATAGAGAAAGAGAAGCAGAGACAGGCACAGCGGCAGCGACAGAGGCAGAGGCAGAGGCAGAGGCAGAGGCAGACAAAGCAACGTCGAGTGTGCTGCTGCTTCTTCTTGTCAATTAGTGAAAATCGAATTAATATTGTAATACTTTAATGAAATAATGCATGCAGAGCGAGAAAGAAAGAGAAAGAGACATATAGACAAACTGTCAGACAGCAGAGTGAGACAGGGAATAAAGAGTGGGGAGGGGGGGGGCGTGACTGCGACAGTTATTTATGCGGAACGACAAGACGAATCTGAAGCTGAATGTGGCAATTGCTGATTGTGTGTGTGTGTCTGTGTGTGTGTGTTGCAAAAAGCCCAAACTAAAGTTGATAAAAATAAACGAGACAGAGACAGCGAGAGAGAGAGAGAGAGAGAGGAGGAGACGCGCTAGAGCAGGCAGCGTGAGCCTGCGAGAAGTAGAGGGAGCTGTGTGTGCGGTTGGCGGCGTGAGTGCGACAGGGGGGGAAGGAGGAAGCTGCCTTTTGTGCTGCCTGGCGAATTGTTTGGGCGGCAACAACAACAGCAGCAACAACACGCAGAGCAGCAGCAGCAACATCCCGAGAACAACGCGCACAACGCGGCCTGCCAAGGTGTGGAATGTATGACAGGAATTGATATAAAATATGCTAATTGCTGCATAGACTGTGTGTGCAACGAGTGAGTGTGTATTGTGGAGTGTGAGTGTGTGGAACGAGTGAGTGGAGTGCGGCGTGCTGAGTGCGATGCGCTGGCGACAGGTTACTCAACTCGGCAGCAAACTAAACAAGGCACTTGCAGCCTGGCGAAAGCACAGTTAAAGCTGCTTGGGCAGAGCTTTAAGCTGCTTTTTTAACTCTGCTGCTTCAATTAGTCAGATTACTGAAGCCTAAGCTGCATGACGCCATATTTAAACAAAGCTTCAAGCTACTTTTTAGTTATTTGCACAAAACAAGCTTCTAAATTGGCTAACTGTGGCTTAAATCAAGCCAAAGCTGCCCAAAAATAAAAACTCCAATTGGTTTAAGCAGCAACAACATGTTGTTGACCATGTTTTCTTTTGCCACTAATTCAGTTTGCAACAATGTTGCTTGTCTGTTTTGCTGTCTAGGCCAGAAAGAGAGCGTGTAAGAGTTATAGAGCGAGAGAGAGAGAGACAGATAGCGCAGCATCCTCGCTGCCCGTTTATGTAAATTATTGGCAAAAATGCATAACGGCAAACAATTGAAAATGCAATCAAGTGTTGGCCAAAATGGCCCTGTTGCTGCTGCCAACGGCGACGGCAATGCAAAAATTTGCATGCACCAACAGCAGCAGCAGCAACAGCAACAGCAACTACAACAGCAGCAACAACAACGCTGCCAATTAATCAAGAAATTCTTAAATAATTATTTGCCTATTTTTATAGTCACAGCGCAAGCGAGGGGCGTGGGGCGTGTCGGCTGTGCCATGGGGCAGCGGCCGACGCGGCTGACTGACTGACTAGCACGACGACAACAGCAGCAGCAGCAGCAGCAGCAACAACAACAACAACAACAACTGCAGCGACAACAACGTCAACGACGACATCATCGTCCGTTGGAGTGTAAATTTGTTGTTGCCGCCAGCCAGATACAAATCTATATACACATATCACACACACACGCGCACACACGTATAGCTGCAGATCGTGTGCATATATAGACACTTATATAGACAAACGTATATCGTGTGTGTATATCGTGTACACTCTACGTGGCACTTTTCGATTTTCATTTTGTGATTTGCGTCCGTCTGAGCGTTCATTGTTGTTGTAAAAATAAGTCAGCCGGGCAGCAGAGGCAGGCCGTGCCCCTACCCTTTGCCACCCCGCTCCCGCCTCCGCCCCCCGTCTGCTCCATGCCCCTGTACAAACGAAATTTCTATGAAGCATTGCAGTTAGATGAGCCGTTTAGTGACAGTCAAGTCGTTGAGCAGGTGAGGGGCGTGAGGCAGGGGGTGTACGTAGCGCTGGCATGCACACTATCGCGAACTCTCTTACTCTCCCACGCTCTCTCTCTCTCTCTCTCTCTCTCTCTCTCTCTCTCTCTCTCTCTCTCTCTCTCGCTATCTCTTTCCGTCTGTCTGCCTGATGATTGCAATGCGGCACTTTTCGCAAATAATAATAAATATTTTTACAGAACTTAATTAACAACAACTACAACAACAACAATGGCCAGAAAGTGTAGCAAGCAGTATGCAACAACTAACGAACACACACACGCACACATACATACCACGCGAAATGGAGTTGCGGTTTAAGCGTAAATATTGCGTATGCGTCATGTAGGCGACAATAAAAAGAGAGCACAAGCTCTTAAGGCGCTCTTAGGGCGCTGTTAGTGTATCACTTAGACAACTAGTTAGTTAATTAACCAACACTGCCAACTGTTTGTTGCCAACTGCTTTACAGTGTAATTTTCTACGTTTTTTCTACATTTACTCACTCAATTTGCATTGCCAAGCTTTGTAGCGCGCCAATGCAAAACCACGGTAAAATTGCTTGATTTTTGTGCGAGCTATAACACTTTAAAGTGCCAACAGTTTGCGAAGCTATGTTAACTAACATATGTTAGAAAATAAAGCGCTGTTAGCGAACGAATGCGTCCGCAAAGACACGCCAGCAGCATCTTGGCAATTACTCAAATTCAAATTAAGTGGCAGCACACACAGGCACACACGCACACCCATACACACACACACACATACCTAAACACACACACACACACCCATACAGTCACAGCGCGTGCCGCTCTCGGCGTAACCCAAAAATCCCAAGCAATCCAGAATGCCGCAACTTGTCTCGTTTTGTAAATAACAAATCAGGCATTTATAAATGATGTGAGCATAAAATAGACGCCATTACGCATCGGCTCAGCTCGCAGAGCTTCCTCGACAACTGCTCCTCCCCCTCCAGCTCCTTCTCCATCCCCTCCTGCTGCCAATCAGTGAGCTCTGGCAACCCCAAGACAACACTTGAAACAAAGAGCTGCGTTGGCGCACAACTCTTTGCCAGGACGAGCAGCAGCAGCAGCAACGAAAGTGTCTTTCACCCTACACAGGCAGCCCAAGTAGCAGCTCGTCTTGGTTAGTACCTCCCCCCCATCCCCGCTGTGCCTGCCTCGTCTTCATACGTCTCTAATAAGACATGATTGTAATTAATTAAATTAATTCGTTTCGGTTTTAATACACGAAATGTTTTTCGATTTTGTCAGGCACAAGGATACGCCCGGCAATTCCGCTCTCATCTACCCGCCCCTGCTGCCGCTTACCCCCTTGAAAGGCAGCGGCAGCGGCAGCAGTGGCGGCGCACAAAAGGATTGCCAAATGAAAGTGAAAGATTTCTGATTTACGTTTTCAAATATTTGTTTGTCACACACTCGTTGCGCACAACCCCCCATCCTCCGCCCTGCCACAACCACTCCCACTCTCGAACTTCAAGCTATCTGTCTAGCTATCTCACTCTTTATACCTGCCTCTCTCCCTCTCGCTGTCTGCCAAACTATAAAATGTTGTCGATTTTGATTAGGCAAACTTGACAGGCAACTTTGTGCGTGGCTTTCATTAAAAATGCCAGCGTCGTCTTCCTCTTACACTCTGCCTGTTTCTCTCTCCCCCCCACCCCTCTCTCTGTGTGTCTTCTCAAGACAGGGTTGCTTTTGCGTTGCCTTGGCATTTGCCGCTTGATGGGGCTACCTTTTAGTCGGTGCCGCATAATGAATTGACATTGATTGGAAATTTTGATTGAAATTGTAAAACACGCTGAAGGATGGCAACGCCGCAAGGCTTCCTCGACTCTTCTTCTTGCTCTTGTGCTACGAAATAAATTGCTTAATTTTCGGCTTAATTAAAGATTTGATAGATAGTATAGACAGCAATCCATTCTCGTACCGCCGCTGCGAATCCTGCCACCTGCCCCCCATGCCACGCCTTGTCTCGTGCATTAATCATATCATTTGTGTGTGTGTGAGTTCTATGCAGATATCTCTGCTTTTTACTAGTATATGTTTTTGCCTTTAATTGGGTGCCCTACGAAGGGAAGGGGTGTATGAGTTGTGGCGCCTTGGGTTATGCTACAAAATGTGTTTGCATTGTTTGCATGCCACGCCCCTTTGCACTCGCTGCCTTGTGTGTCCCGTAGAAATATGTATATAAATTAACCGAGGGGTTTGAGTGTTATTATTAACACTGCTTTTTTCGTTGTTTCTGGCATGTGTTTTGCGCACAACTGTACTAAATAGAAATCATTAATTTCGTTTAGATTTTACAATTTTACAGTGTCAAATTTATGTGTGGCACACACACGCACATCTACACACACACACACACATGCAGTACTCTTCTGTGTTACACTGCCACTACCCACCTCCCCCCCCCTGCAACCCTTTGCACGCCCATGGCACAGGCAACCCGTGTCCAACCTTTTTTGGCACATTAACTTTGAGAAGCTTTTTATTTTTGAGGCCCGCATAAAAATGTCAAAAATTACACACACACACTTAGAGAAAACAAAGTAAAAGCCAAGCACACACACAGTGTGTGTGTGTGTGTGTGTTCTGGTGATGGTGTGGGAAGGGACACGCTTCTAATCATTATTTGTACGGCCCCGCACTGCCCACATATATGAGTTATATATTTATTTGTATTTGTCTGCAGCCTAACCCTGCCCCCACCGAACCCCCTGCCCCCTCCAGTGAGTGTGCTATTTGGTCAGTGTAATGCTTAATTATTTACTTTTTTAACCCCCTGCACCCCCGACCCCTACGCCACTGTGCTAAAAGGCCTACGGAACAAAGTGACCAAAAGAGCGCACCAAATGGTCACGTTGAGCAAAGGGGCAGGGGGTCGGATTACAACAATGCCTGCAGAGAAAAAGGGTCACACATGTCTGCGACTGTGTGTGTGTGTGTGTGTGCGTTAATTTTTGATGTACGATTGGTCAGTGGCAGCGCGCGAGGGGAATAGGGGGGTGTGGGGGCATAAAAAGGTATGCATACGTTATGTAATAATAAGGATAAGCCAAAAAATTATTATTACTTTGGGCAGTTGAAATGGAGTGGGTGTGGTGCGGGTGGGCGAAGTAGGTAGTGGGTGTGTGGGAAGAGGGCAGGGGCTGGTCAGCTGTGCAGAGTCAAAGGGTTGTCTCGATGAGCTTATTGCGATTGTTAATGAGCAAAAATATACAAAAGGAAAATAATAGATCGACGTGAAGTGCGCTGCGCTAGCAGTGTGCACCCTCTCTCTCTCTCTTTGTCTAACTGCTGCTCTGTCTCTGTCTTTCTCATTTTTTGTACTTATATTCTTTATATTTTTGTCTTTATCGCTGGCTTTCCTGTTTAGTTTTTTTCGTTTCAATCTCTCGCTCATTCTTACTTGTTGTTTCTTATGATCTTGTGCTGTTTTTCGACTGTCTCTTTTCTCTTTCTTGTTTAGCTCTTTTTTTTGTCCCAATCCACTTTAATGATCTTTCCTTCATTTTTCGCTTCACTTTCCAACACATTTTTCATCATCTTTGCCTACGCTTCTCTGCGCTCTGACAGCAATTAGCAATAGTCCAATTTGTTCTCTCTGTGTGTGTGAGTGTATGTAGGTGTGTATGTGTGTGTATTTGTGTGTAACCGTAGCTTGTGAAAAGAAAGTTGCCACACACATTTTTCTTTGACACTTTTACAGCCCCCAAAAAACGCTACGCCTCCGTGTCTCGCCTCGTCTCGTCTCCTTGTCAGACCGGGACAGACAATTACTCACACCCTCACACACACACACACACACTTCCTTGTCATATGACGCATTAAAAATCGAAGCTGCCTTACTTCTGTCGCCATCCCACTCGCACTCGCATTCGCCGCGCTGTCTTCTGCTTTTTCCTGCATCGTGCGCGCATTAATCCTTTTTTCAGCATCTTTTCACATCTGTGTGCCTGTGTGTGTATGTGTGTGCGTGTGTGTATATAATCCTTTTTCACAGTCCAGCCCCACACACTCCGCCACCCCTCCCCATTCCGCTCCACGCCCACTGGCTGCGCCTTGCGAGCGGCTTCGCATATCAAAGCTAATTTATATATTTTGTATAGCATACATCGAGGCGCAGGAGAGGAGAGGGCTGCGTTGCCAGCTTCATCATCTTTTGCTGCTGCTTCTTCAGTTCGGGCGGGCAGCAAATGTGGCAAGAGGGGGTGGCATAATAAATACAACTCTTTGTTTTTTCAATGGCTCCGAGTCAGCCTGATTTTTGATAAGTAAATAGAAATTTTATAAATTTACATACGTGTGTGTGTGCGTGCTGGGGAGGGTGTGTGTGTGTGTGTGTTTGGGTGGTGCGATAGGCAATAAAAAAGAAACAGAATTTTAAATTAGAAAATATTAGTTAGCTGCGCAGACAAGCAGGCAGGCAGGCAGACGGAGAGACGAGCTGACAGACAGAGAGACAGATAGAGAGCGGCGTGTACAGTTATGTGTACGTGTATTTGCATATGCAGCAGTTCGTCTCGCTCGCACAGCACAGCAGCAGCAGCAGCAGCTTCTTCCTCGCTCACACTGACATGCTCTCCCTCTCTCTCTGCCTGTGCCTGTGCCATCTCTGTCTCACTTCGTACTTTTTCTTTGCCAACGTCGCCGTCGTCGTCGTCGTCGTTTGTTTTTTATTTGTTGTTGTTTCGTTTTTGCTGCTGCGTGCGTCTTTGCTGCACAGACAAAACACACACATACTCCAACACACATGCCTCAGCTCCAGCCCCCGCCCCTCTGCTGCCTTCCAGCAGCAGCATCAATACATCATTTTCGTCTTCTCGCAGCGCTTGATTGTATGCTACACTTTTTACTGCTTCTCTCTCTCTCTCTCTCTCTCTGTCTCCCTCTCTGTGTGTGTGCGTGTTTATTTTTTCGGTTTTTTGTTGCAGTTTTGAGCGCGCCCCAACTCGCCTGGTCTGCCTTCCCCCTCGCTCCCTCTGCCTTGCTGCTGCTTGCTGTTTGGGTATTTTTTGTTTAATATTTAAATAAATAATTAGCAAAAAGGGATATGTGCGTGGCTGTGTGTGTGTGTGTGTGGGTTGTGTGTGTAAGCCCCGCCCACTCACTCTTCCCCCTCTACCACCATCCCTGCTATGTGTGTGTGTGTGTGTGTGTTGCTAATGATGTTTGAAATTGTAAAGCAAATGCAAAGGCATGTCCCGAAAATAAAAACGCAGCAAATACGGGAAACAGTTGGGATGGGGGAGGGCAGTGAGAGTGGAAGGAGAAAGAGTGGAGCGGGAGGAAAGAGTGCTCAAATAACTGTAAAATGAGTGTGGCACGTAGCAGGCAGGCGGGCATCAGCTGCAGCAGCAACAACTCCAAGCTAATAGATGGCAACGCGCACACATCAAGCTGGCCATAAAGCAGCTGGAAAGCAGCTGAAAATTAGCTAAACGGCTTAGCAAGTTTGCCGAAAAATTGTGCAGCTCATTTTAATGTAACTTAGGCGTACTAATTAAATCTAGCTACAAATGGCTATATGTGGATATAAAAAAGCCGATTTTGCCAAAGATTTTCCATTGATTTTCAATAGTTTTCACTGTTGTTTTGCTTGATTTTCGCGCAGTGCTACTGTCTCTTTTTCATACCTTTCTCTTTTTGCTACACTCCCACCTGCTCTGCCCCTTGTTCTATCTCTCTTGCAGCCCTGTTTCGCGCTGCTCTGCCTGCCTTTGCCGCTGCTCGTTGATGGCTTTGGCTCATTTGATTGCTTTCTTTGCTTTACTTGGCACATTGACAGTCTTATATACCACATAATACACACACGCACATGCACACACACACATGACACACGTTCGCTCACACTCCACACTGTCGCCCTGTCATCCTGCCTCCCTCTCGCGCCTTCTGCCTCTGTCTTGTCAGTCAAGACGCACCACGCAGCGTCGCATCTTTGTCTGCGCCTAATGCTATGCTACAGTTATTTTTTCGCCGCCTCCACGGCCTGGCTTAACCCCTTGTTGCCCACCTGCGCACACAACTTTTAACTTTTAACAAGTCTTGCTGCTGCTGCTGCTGCTGCCGCCTGTTTAATGTGTGTGTAATTGTGAAAAAACGCTTTGGCTTCATTTTCTTGCGACTGCTGCTCCTCCCTTGCCACACACCCGCTGCCACTTCCCTCACGCACTGCCCTGTCATGTCATGTATGTAGGCGTTTAAGTGGCAGGCAGCGTCGTTGGCAGCGACGTCGGCAGCGATGCCAGCAGCAACGTGTGTTTTTGCATTTGCCGCGTCTTCTCAAAATGTCAAGACAACGACAACAACAACAGCTGACAGCCTCCTCTAAATCAAAGTACCCCGGGCAAGGGTAGCCGCTACCCCTACCCTACTCTCCGCCACCTCTTCCCCCTACCCTTCTCCCTGCCTACTCCACTTATGTGCCAGCGGTCGTCGCATTGATTTGCTTTGATTTATTGTGCCGCCACACAATGCGACCGCGTTTCCCAGACCCGCCAGACTGTGGCATGTTGCTGCTGCTTGCTGTTGTTGTTGTTGGGCCTCTTGTTGCCGCTGCTGCTGCTGAGGGGTTGCGGCCGCCTACAACAACAGCAGCAGCAGCAGCAGCTCGCACACTCGTGCTGCGCTTCAAGCGCAATTCATAACGTTGCTTTCGTACTAATTACAAAAAGTGCTGAACCCCCCAACACCCCCCCGCCCATGCCACTACGCCGCCCTTAAGGCTGCCTCTGCCCTCTGTCCAGGGGCTGACAGCTGCCATGCGACAAAAAATGAGAGAAAGAAACGCGTCCAACGTTCGACTCACTTCAGAAACAGCTTGAGACAATGCTGCATGCAACAAATTCTCCATGCCACGAAGAAGCGGCAGCAGCAGCAGCAGCGAATAAGTATGAATACGAATACGAGTACGAATATGAGTATGAGTATTTATGCATTATTATACACACACACACACGCGCGCGCGCGCCCCCAGGCCTGCGAATCTGTTTCTGTTCGAAAGTGCGCGCTTTTTGACATGTGCCGCGCGCACGACTCGCACAAAGTACAGGGACGAAGAAAGAGGTGGACATGGTGACAGGGGGAGAGGGGGAGAAGGGGGTGGAGGTACTGTAAGAGGGTTGCCCGAGTACTTAAGAAGAACAGTTGACTTGGCTTGCATTGTGAGCATTGATTGAAGTGCTGCCTGCCCCTATGCCAGCAGTAGTTGCAACAATTGCGGCCGCGCGAGCAGCAGGATTGGCTCCCGCCGAAGCAGCAACTAATTTTAATTAGATAAATTTAAATGTTGAGCGAAATCAATAAAAAAAAGTGAAAAAACTAGCTAAAAAAAGGGCCAAGAGAGCTTGAAACATACGCGAAAGCTGCAAGCTGCAATTTATTTATTTGTTTTATTTTAGTATAAAGTATAGCAATTCATTCATATTGGGAAATAAGCTAGCTTTAAATTAGCCTCAACTGTTAGCTAGTTTGATTTAGCTTTAAATGTATTCTACTTTCAAGCGGCTTTAAGCTGCTGCTGCTCTACACTCAGCGTGCTTTAAGCTCACACGAAGCTGCTCTTTGTGCGTAGCTGCAATCTTTCGCTTTGACTGTCTGCCATGCGCTCAATTATGCGCAATTGAAGTAATTGTGCCCCCTCCAGGCACACACACACGCACAGCACACACACCCTGCTCCCCTGCTGGTCAACTCGTTTTTGACTAATAGAAATGTTAACAGCATCTCGCACATTGGCCCCGCGCTGTTAACATTTCACTTAACATTTTTGGCGCGCGCGTTGCGGCTCCCTCCCCCGTACTGACTCCTTTTTTAGCTGTTTTTTTTTTGGCTATTTTTGGCATCTCCTTTGAAGTGGCCACCCAGCGCCGGCACATGCAGAAAAATATTAAATGAAACTCGTTCTCGTGCAGGCTATCAAAAAATAAAAGCAAAAAAAAAAGCAAAAAAAAATGCTAAAAGGGTGCTCAATACCAAAAGCCTTTTTGCCGTAAGCTGACCACACACACAGACTGGACACACACACACACACACACACACAGAGAGGGCACTCTTCAGCAAATACACAGAAAAAAAAAGAAGCGAGCCGAAAGAAAGAGTAAAACACGAGCAAAGCCACCCGCATTTTAGTTAATTAACTCATTTGGTTGGCAACTCCGGCTAAGCTGCTCGAACTGGGCCACAAAAGGCGCACAGCACTGAGGGGGTGTGGCGAGAGGTAGGCAAAGAGTGAGAGAAAGAGAGAGGGAGAGTGGGCTGCCCACACGTTGCCCGCTCGCATTAATTGATTTGCTGCGACGTTGCCGCTTTGCCGTTGCGACGTTGCCAAAGTTCGCTAGTTTTGGCCGTGCGAGCAAGTGCGTCGCTTCTCACGGGGATTGCATTGCCCAAAACGCGACGGGGTCCAAGAAAAAGACACGATGGCCGTGCACAGTTTTGGCGGACACTGTGCTGATCGATTTTGCAGCAAAAAGTCAGGCCAGAGAGAAAGAAATATAAAGTGGCGGGCAGAGAGCGAGCGCAAGCATATCCATCTATCGACTGTGCTGGCATTATGAAAACAATTTTCAAGCTTAAGCAGCTCATGCCACAAGCAGCAGCAACAACAGCGAAAGGCAACGTGCCACAGACATTGCCACAAAACAGTCAGCATGAAAATCACTGACCCCCCCAGCTCACTCTACCACTGCTTGGGACGCCGCCGCCGCCGCTTTTGAAGGCTGTCTGGCATTTTAAGTCCTGGCGAACGAGGCAAGGACAAAACTGCAGCTTCCTGCCGTCCCCCCGGCCCCTCTCCCCTTGCCCGGTACGCCTCTGCCCTTGGCGCGAATTGCGCCCAACAGGCGCTTGTGTCTGTTGTTTGTACTTAAGAGCTTTTAAATATCATAAATATATATCTATGCGACGAGACTTGAAACCGAGACGCGGGCGGAGACGGAGATGCCGGTCTGAGCGGGTTGGAGGCAAACCACCTCGCCCCCGCCCCCCCTTATTATGCCAGAGTTTGTTGATGATGTTGACAAATATGCCTCGAGGGTCATTCAGCTACGAGGAAAAAAAGGGAAGATAAACACAGCAGCTCAAGTCGTCGCTGAGTTCGCGCTATCGGTATCGGTATCGGTGCGGCGCGCGGCAAGAGTTAGGTTAGAAACGAACGAAGCGAGTGTGAGGTTAGGAACGATAGTTAGGTTTGGCATAATTCAGTTTACTTTGCCATTGCAATTGGACTGTCTAAGCGCTTTTAGCTCTCGACCCGTATAACGACTTCCTGCTTAAGTTCCCCTCGTTCTTGTCTCATCGATATGAGTAAAAAGTTCGGTAAGAACCTGCAGCATAGTTTGCAGCAGTAAAGCCCGTTGGTCTCTCTCTCTCTCTCGCACTCTCTGGCACACTCAATCGACTAATTTCCAAAGTTCCTTATTGCCTGCAACGCCCTGTCTCAGCAACGATCCCCGCTTTCGCTCCCCCCGCCACGTCTTGTGCGACTTGGCTTCCGGTATTTATACAAATAAAATTGCACAAAACTCAAAAACCAAAAAAGGAATACCAAAAAACAACAAGCACAAATCAACAGAAAATCGAAGCCAAAATGCTACCCCCTAAAGTCGGCAATAGAGTCCCCCCCCCGTTCACTCCTGCGCATACACCGTCCCTGGATAAGTCATTGCCATGCGGCGAGCCGAGCTAAAGTCGAGGAGTCGCTTACAACGGGTCTAAGGACGACAACGTTAGCTCAGCCAAGCCAAGCTGAGCCGAGCTATGGCGGAGGGGTAGTGGCTGGCAGTCAGGGGGGAGGGAGGGAGGCGGTGGCTACTGGGCTCCTTTGGGTCCCAGACTAATTTGCCAAAAAAGTTTGCACCGCATATTTTTGTAACCTTTTTTGTCGCTGCCTCTGCCTCTGCTGTTGCTGTTGTTGCTGTTGTCGTTTTAATTTCTCATTTGGCATTTGATTTCGAACTTGTCTTCGGGGTTGGCAGGGAACGGCACGGTGCAGCATGGGGGTCGAAGGTCAACGCTAATAGCACTAAAATTTCAAGTTGGCTTATCGATACCAACGATAAACTATAAATTTGTCGGCTGCTTTTGGTTTTGTTGCTGTTTTCCGGTTTCCCGTTACGGTTGCTAATGCGAATGGGCAATGCAGACGGCACAGCAACAACACTAACCGCTGCCCCTGCCCCCTGCCCCCTGCCCCCTGCCACTCTGCGCTTGCCCCGGGCCTGGGCCTGGCTCTAATGTTTTTTAAGCCTTTTTTGTGTCTGTCTGGGCTGGGCGAAAAGTTTTGCAACGTATTAATTTGGCTAAATTTAACCCGTAATGACTTTAAAAGTAAAATTAATGAGGGTCGATAGTTGCCTTTGTGTCCGTGCGGGGTGGGGGGGCGGCAGTTGGTGCCAAAGTTTGCGGCCAAAACATATGCGACTGACAGCAGCAGCAGCAGCAAGCTGTCTCTGTCTCCTACTCTCTCGCACACACTTACTAACTCTCTCTCTCTCTCTGTTTGTAATTACAGCGCGCTACACTAGCCGAGAAGGAAGTGAACACACTCAAGGAGCAACTATCGACGGGCAGCAACAGCGACAGCAACAGCGACAACAACAATACAACAACAGCAACAACAGCCGCTACAGCAGCAGCAGCAGCACAAGCGGTACAAGCGCACGCACAAGCAGCAGCAGCAGCCGCCGCCGCAGCAGCAGCAGCAGCTGAATTTGCCAACGGCAACGTTAGCGGCGAAGAGGAAGCCAACAGCGGCAACAGCACGGGCAACAACAACAGCAGCAACAGCATCGATAATATCGATAACAGCGATAAGCTGTTGAATAGCTCGATCGTTGCAGCAGCCATTACGACGCTGCAGCAACAACAGAACGGCGGCAATCTGCTGGCCAATACAAATACACCGTCACCATCGCCGCCGCTGCTGAGCGCCGAGCAGCAGCAACAGTTGCAGACGAGCCTGCAGAACGGCGTCGGTGGGGCCTGTTTGAATCCCAAATTATTCTTTAATCACGCGCAGCAAATGATGATGGAAGCGGCAGCTGCTGCTGCTGCCGCCGCGGCCGCAGCTGCAGCGGCAGCACAACAACAACAACAGCAACAATCGCCAATGCATTCACCAGCAGCAGCGGTAGCAACAGCCACAACTGCCACAGCAACAGCAACAGCAGCAGCAACAGCAGCAGCAACAACAACTGCAACTGGTGCAACAGCAACACAGCAGCAACAGCACCAAACCGTGCGCGATGTTGCCGCGGCGAATGACGATGAGGACGATGATGAGGAGGAGGATGCATCGATGCAGTCGAATGTGGCACATGCCGATGGTGATCTGGATGATGACGATGATGATATGGAGCTGGAGCCGGAGCATGTTGCTGATGCCGGCGTTAACAGCAGCGGTGTTGCTGCCGCTGAGCAAACAGCAAGAACTGAATGTGTTGCCGATGCGAAAGCAACTGCAACAGCAGCAGCAGCAGGAGAGGACGAGGAGGATGAGGATGAGGTGAATGCAACAGTTGCTGGCGTCGATGTTGCTGCGGTGCGTGATGAGGACGATGGGGAAGCTAGTTTAAATGTTAGCAATAATCATAACAACAACAATACCGATAGCTGTAGTCGAAAGAGCACAAGCAACAGCAACAACAACAACAACAACAACAACAACAACAGTGAGACGCAACATGTTGCACTGCGTGATAATAATGTAAATGAGCAACATGTGGCACACAGCGCCGAGAACGATGATGACGACGACTGTGCCAACAATAATAACAACAATAACAACAACAACAATAATAATAACAACAATAACAGCAACGAGAAGCGCAAGAAGCGCAGCAACAACAACAACAATAACAACAACAACAACAATCAACCCGCTGTTCTATTAGCTGCCAAAGACAAAGAGGTGAGTACAGCCCCCTCCTACAACCCCCTTGTAATTCAATGAACTATGGTTAGACAAATCCCCCTTGACCCCACCCCTGGCACACAATTACCCTGCGCAATGAAATGTAAAACCGTTAAGATTAGACAAACGTTGCCGCCGCGTCTCCCCCCCCCCTCACTCCTTAAACAAAAAATACCAAAAAAATACCAAAAGGGGAGAAAAGGAGTAAACCGCAGACGGCAACTGACCGTGCCCACTCCCGTCTTCTCACCCCTCCCCAAATAAGAACGCCCTACGCACAATTGAGAAAACACTTGCATAAGTAAACAAAACACCCACAGCGTGCTGCCACGCCCCCCGTCCCGAGTTTAGCGCACTTTTCTTGTAATTTTCTAGCCAAACACAAGTGCAGTCAAAAAAAAAAAAAAGCCAAAGGAAATACAAGGCAAACAAATGAGCGTCCCGGCAACAACAAAAAAAAAAATAAAAAGGACTTTTGACTTCTTCTTTACACGCCGCCACAAGAAAGGACAACGCAGGCCCAAAAAAAAGAGAAAGAGAAACAGAAAGAGAGTGAGACAGAGAGAAGAAAGAGCAGGGCAAAATTTGCAAGGGATTCGGCTCGCAAGGCAGCGGCAAATTTCCCCCTAGCTGGGAAACTCAAAAAAACAAGCTGAAAAGTTGAGAAAAAAATGGTATAGAAAAGTTAAAATGAAACTTTGTACAGTTTGATTGGGCAGCTGCAGACGGTGACGGGGGGAAGGGGGGTAACAAGAGGATGAAGTGTAAAGTGATATCATTAAAATATTGACATGACAATTTTTACGCCTGCAATTTGTTCAAACCCCTGCTTGCTGCACATCGGCCCCGGTACTTGAATAGCGCGTTATTTTACTGAGCCAGTGAAACGTTTACGAAAGTTAATTGAAAGTGTAGAAAGACAAGAAATACAGTTTTCTACTGCTTGTGTTCTAAGCAGATGATGAGTAGGAAAAGAGTTAGCAATGCATTGCTGTCGTCTGGCTTATTAGTTCAGAATTGCATAGCGAAACGTTTGAGAAACAGAAGTCAAAGGGGAATTGAGAAAAAAACACCTTACTGCTCGCAGCAGCCTGTGCAAGTCTTCCCACATCAATACACTCTTCCCTCTCTCTCTCACTCTCTTTCTCTCGACTTTTAGAAGTCTTTCTCACTGCCTACCTTTCTCACTCTTTATCTTCTTGACTGCTTCGCTTCCACTCCATTTCGCTGCACGCTGCAGCCACCTCTCCCCTACGCAATTTCTCTAATGCAAAGCGAACTCAACCGCGTCTCCATTGTGCCCACATTGAATGATTGCTTATTGCCAGCATCAATCCCCGCCCGATCTCTGCCCGATCCCCTCCAGAAGCCAGGTATCTTAGCTGTGGCAAATTGTGTTGCATTTGGGTGGTTGCAGCCGAGCATCAATCATTATCATTTGCCATTAAGTGCAGCAGCGGCACAGCGTCTTGCGCGGCACAGCACAGCATCTTCTGCTGTGTTGCCATTAGCAACCCCTAGGTGTCGCTGCAGTTGGAGAACAATCGTAATACCCGCCCGGCTGCATTTCTTTTAATGTTTTATCACTTCACTTGGCAGCGGAGCAGCGAAATCCTTCCGCCTTACGCCACCCACCACGACACCATTCCACACGCCTTCCCCTGCCTACCTGCCACTTAGGCCGTTAGCTAGGCGGTTTTTTGTTGCCCCCCCCCTCCTTCTCGCTCTCTGCTTCTTGCCATTATTCGAAATCCATTAAATGCTATTTTTGCGGCGCCTTAACGATTCCGTCGCTTGCGCCATCTCTTCCCCCTTCCCGAAAAAAGAAGCATGACAAAAATACCCAAGTACCGCGTAGAGCATAGCTCATTAGTTTGATTACTGGCGCCCCCTGGCGGCAGCCATACTCAGCACTCGCCACACAAAAAGTCCACTGGGTGCCACCGACTGACTGGGCGCTCTCCAGACAACCCATGCACAGCTGTGATAAATGCACTCGCCTGACAACTAAATCACTTACGTGCGCGCCCAAGATTCAGATTTATCTGTTACACATGTTCATAAATATGCGACAATATTTTGTGTGACGCCGACGCCGACGCCGTCGAAAAAAACCCAAAGAAAATAGACCAAATGAACTGAAGTACTACGAGCTATATACGATAGAAAATAAATGAATGCTGCACGCACGATATAATGTTCGATTTTGTATACCCTGCTAGAACCGAAAATCTATTGATTTGCCTTTATTTAGATATCATTTTTACACTTAAGCAATTTTCGAAATTTAAACAAAACTCTTGGCTATTAAAAAGCTTTAGCTTTCTATGGTATTTACACTATTGGCGATTTTTTCTTAAATGGGAATTTGCTGAAATTTCAGTAAGTTGCTCTCTACTTATTTAACTCAGGTTCGAACTTATTATTTTGTGTGTTAATCAAGTACAGCTCGAAATAAATGCTAAAATATGCCAAAACCTTCACTAATTTTCGCGCCACTGCCACCTTCTGCATGGACAGTGCGCCATGCTCTGCATATAAAAAGCAAATATGATCGACAGTTGTACAAAAACAAAAAGAAAAAGAAATAAAAATAATATTAAATGTTAAATGGAATCGCAACAGTTGTTTGTTGTTAGAGACTGTCTTCGAGCGTGTTTTCCCCGCTCTTGCACAGCGACGCTTTGTTTGTCTTGGCGCAGCGCGTGTTTATTTTTTCGCAGAAGTGCAGTTCTCTTCTAGACAAAGTGGGAAGAGAGCTATGCGTGTGTGCCGCTGTAAAAATAGAAGCGGGCCAACCATGGGTTAAACATGCCCACAATCATTATTTAAACAACGAACATGCCGCAAATTTCTAGCAAATTAGCAACACAGCGCAAAATAAAAAGTACCCGAAAACACTTCCGTTTCGATTAAGTAACATATTTCTCTCTCTATATAGTATTATATCTGCCTTATAAACGAGAACACAGCGTATGCTTGAGAAACAAAACAAAGCTAGCCGTGACACGTTCAGCATTGTAGATTATTTCGATTTGTTGTTGTTTTTATCACGCAACCAAACAAACAAAAAAATTAAATAAGCACAAATAGCTCGGTCAAACATAAAAAAACAGTAAAAGAGAAAAACCAAAAACCTTATATAGAACATGCTAGATGTTGGTCGAGAAATAGCTGTAGCAAGATGACTTCAATTTCAACAGCCTTACGAACTTTCAATACTCTAGCAATGCTATTTTCTACTCAGCTAAGATTTTTGCAAATACATTTCTAAGGAATTCCGATATGATAAGCTTGAAAAGTCATCGAATCGGAAGTTATTCGGTATGGAGACTTCCTCAAGCGCAGCAATCAGAAAGAAAAAAAAAACTCGAACTGTGCAAGGGCAACGGCAAATACCGCAGATATGCATCGATGTGTGTATGTGAATGTGTGTATTAGTGTGTGTGTGTGTGCGGTTTGTGCTGAGCATTTTTATCGCGGGCTGTCAAAAAAAAAAAAAAAAACAAAATATATTTTTTAAAAAATGTTTTTATAAAAAAAAAAAAATTGAATAACAAAAAAAAATTGTTTATCGAACACAGCATGTTTATTTTGTGTGCGCGCGTGTGTGTTATAATAAGAAACAAACACAAAAAATGTTTCTACTAAAACCAGCACAGCAACAACATTAAAAAAAACGAAATATTTTGTTTGTTTTGTCGCCGTCAAACCGAATTGAACATTTTCATTTTTTTTTTATTATTTTGCGGTTAGTCGGATAGTTATTAGTATTGTTGTTCATATTTATCCTAACACTTGTCGCTCGCTCCACATATGGATAGATAGACTATCAGCGGGTTCATGGGAATTTTATGGGAAACAATTGTGAAATCGTTGGGAATATACTGAGGTTTTTTGTCATTTCCGATTGATATGGCATGTGGTAGCTGCTTAGCAATTAAATTTCTTGATGTGATATGAACTTATCTGTCGAACTGCAGAACTTGCTGGCAAAGAAATTCCCCAGGCAAGAACTACAGCAATATTAGATTGCATTTCTATCGGACAAATATGATATAGAAGCAGCATATGGCAAGTTCATTGCACTGTCAATCATAAATCGTCCCGCATTTAGCCTGCTCACTGACTCCCGACTTCGAGATGGACTTGCTGTCTTCCCCTAGCTGACCAGCATAATATCGTGCATCGTATCTGTCTGTGTCTGCTGAGATAATCATCATAATTTTCATGCACAAATTCGATTTGTGCTTATCATCGCGTGACGCGTTGCAAAAGGAATCGAAATCGGAATTGGAATCGAAATGGAAATGAAAAGGGAATACCAGGCTTGTCGGGGGCGAGAACGTCACGATGAGCTATCGAAATTTGTATTGCT
Source organism: Zaprionus inermis (assembly GCA_018151445.1). NCBI lineage: Eukaryota > Metazoa > Arthropoda > Insecta > Diptera > Drosophilidae > Zaprionus > Zaprionus inermis. The sequence continues at coordinate 6,515,472 of JAECXD010001688.1, read as the reverse complement.
TGACGGATGCGTTCTTAACTAATTACAAATTAAGCACACGCACAGAAAGACTGATAGGCAGACAGACAGGCAAAGAGAGAGAGAGAGAGAGGAGAGAGAGAAAAGACAGACAGAGCGACCCTGTCTAGACCCGCAGCTCAAATAATTTCAATAGTTTTGCAATTTTCTTTACATAGCTGACGCACTTGGGCAAAGAAGTCTGCCCCCTGCCGCTCAATCATGGCTACATGAGAGCGGGAGAGACATAGATCATTATTATAGTTAACTTTATTATTCACTAGATTAACAGTTGTTCAACACGCGTCTACATTGTTTGCTCTGTTCGTTGTGTCTCGACAATTGGGTTGTCGGGTTTATTTTTAACAAATTCAAATTCAAATTCAAATTTGAATAAAATCAAGCGGAAAAGCCGTCTACGAGGTCGAGCCACTACACGAATTGGTTAAATTTAAACCAAATTAGACCCAAATCGACAGCAACTGTGCAAACACGATCGATAAAGCCATGAGACGAGGCGACAGCAGTCTATATAGCAAGAGTGAGAGACTATGGTAGCCCCTTTGCCAACGTCACTGATCTTTGCCCAGATATGGTATGCTCTCTCGCACACGCACGTCATCAATACTAGTAATAATAATAATACTATAGATAATACTACGACAACAGATTAATACGAAAAACGAAATTTGATTAGGCAGTGTCAAGGCAGATCAATTCTACGCTTCCTCTCTCCCGCTCCTCTCTCATTGGACTCGTATTGCCATTCATAACTCATAATCATCGCGCACACACGCCTGGGCGACATATCAATTTTAATGTACAAACAATTCGAAATAATTCCAAATCATTTTTCGGGCTCTTTCGAATTATTGACGATCATTCGAATTTAGTATGATTTTTTTCAATCGAAGCAAAGATCGAGCCTAGTGGTGCGAGAGCGACGCAGTTTTGAAGAAGGTTTTGCGTAATATGTTGCAGTTAAAGCGGGTAAGAGTTGGGTTTGGCTACGAACAGGGTTTCCAGGCTTGGCATACACACATTTTTCTTGTGGGCAACTCACCTGTTGAACTTTATTCATTATTCATTTCAATTCGAACACATTTCTGTATGTGTGTGTTGTCAAGTTGCTGATGCTGCTGCTGCTGCTGCTGCTGTTGTCGCGCAGCAACAATTGCAATTATTCAATTCAAATCAATCAGCAACAAATCGCGCACACACACCCACTCACACACACACACACTAAGCAAGAGACATTGAGCTTAGTTAGAACTGCCTGCAACGATTTAAGTTGCTGTCGTTATCGTTGCTGCTGCCGTCGCTGTTGCTGCCGCTGCCGCTGCTGATTAAAGTGAAAAACAGTCATTATCATGCACAAGTACACACTAGCACACACACGCACACACACACACACACCCGCACACACACTGATTGTCCATTGAGTTGCTGCTGCTGCTGCTGCCTCGTCGCCTCGTTCGACCAATTGCGGATAAATTCAATTTATTTATCGCATATGGATTCTGATCAGCCTCCCGCACACTGCCAACCCCCCATCGCCCCCTCCCCCCAAGGCCCCTCTCTCGTTGTGCTTGAGTGCAGGCCAGCAGCAGCTGTTGCCATCTCGCTTGCTCGCACTCGTGTCTATTGTTCGCATTGACTGATTGTTGATTGTGCTGACAGCATTTTTATCTGTCTCTGTCTCTGCGTGTGTGTGTTTCAGTGTGTGTGTGTGAGTGGCTGCTTCGTTCGCTTATATATGGTAAATGGCGATTTTGATTTTTTTAAATTGATTATTTCCTTATTTTCGTGTACCAGTTGCTGCTGTGTTGTTGCTGTTGCTGCTGCTGCTGCTGTTGTTATTGCTGTCGCTTCTCTTGTTGTTGCTGTTGCGCTAGTTTGCTTCGGTTTTATTGTGTTTTGTTTCGATTTGATTGTTTGCGCTGTATGTGATTTACATGCAATTTCTGTGTCATTCTCAAATTGGTTGCTGTCTTCGCTAAGCGCGACAGAGAGAGAGAGAGAGAGAGCGCTGCTGCTGCGGCTCGTTGCTTCTCAATTGGAGAAAGTGCTACTTCTGAGCCTAAATGCAACTGAAGCCGTGCCAAATCGTAGCAACATCAATACTAGCGATGGCTTAATAGACTGTTCGATAAATCGATTTTTCTCAGCACTATCGATTTATCGTTTTCAACGTTTTACCACAGTGCAACGAGATGAGATCAGCACGAAATAAATTTGAAATTAGTTTTGCTCACAAATCGAATATAAGCGATATTATCGTTGGCTTTGTTAGTTAGGTTTTCTTTCTGTAGCCGTCACAGATGCTCTCAAGCTTCCTCAATCTTCTTCTCTGCCTCTCTCCCTCCTTCCATCCCTTTATCTCTCTATTTCTTTGTCTCTTTTACCACACGCTAACTGGCCTTAAGCACACTCCACTCCCATGCATAATCCTAGTCATACTGATGCATCGGATTCCTTAACGAACCCATCCCGCCCTGCCCACAGCACTACGCCCCTGCCTGCTGACAAACAAGTTGGCAGCCCTACGGACTGCAGTGAGTGCGCCTCATTTTGCTGCTTAAAAATGCATTTGGCACTTCATAAATTGCCTCAGGCCTCTGCTGTTGCGTTTTGTCTAATTGCAGCCCATTAAATTTGTGGCAACACATGTCTCTCTCTCCCTCTCGCTCTCCCTTGCCCTCTCTCTCTCTCTGTTGGAGACGCCTGATTTATGGCTAACAAATAAGTTGGCAACTTTGCCATCAACTTGTCAAACAATTTTTTTGCTGTTGCGCTGTGCGGGTGCTGCGGGTGGTGCTAAATAAATGCACAGCACTGTGGCAAAGCTTGTGAGCATCAATTTTGATGGGACAACTGTCAGTCAGACACACACACACACACACCTGCAGCTGCCCTGGCCTGTTGCTGTGTGTGAATTTATCAATTTGTGCATCCTGTGCAAAAATTTGATTACAAGATTTGCCCCGCCCACCCCCGTTAGCAACACCCTCCCCCTCGGAACAGTCGTGTCAAGTCAATTACAAGCATGAACGGAAATTCAACATTTCAATTAGAAGACGCAGCAAAAGAAAGACAACGACGAAGATGGAGACGATGATGAAGCTGGAGAGAGAGACAGAGAGAGAGAGAGAGACACGATCATGGTCAATAAATCAAATTGCATTTATTAATTAAGCATTAAATTGACAAATACCTCGCACTCTCCCACTGAATGTTGCAAATCATCAAAGGGGACGGGCCAGGCCGCGCGAAGAGTAAAAAGCGAGATGGGGGAACATGTAGATAGAAGAGAGGTAGACAGATTAAACAATTAATTAAAATTGCATTATGATTTATCAGGTGCTGCAGCTGTGCAACTGTTGATTAGCTTAGCGGGTTTTTTAGCTGTTTTTTTTTTTTGTATTCAGCGACACGTTCTTGCAGCCATGATAAGGCAGAAAGTGCGGCGCCACATAAGCGAATTAAAGACAGTCAAACAGGGAAATGAGGCAGAAAAGCAGTAGTTAAAAGAGGGAGAAACAGAGAGAGCAGAGGGGGACAAACGAGGCAGGCAAAACACCTCTAGCAATTACATAGACAATTGATTTCTAATTAAAACCCGACAAAAAAAAAAACGACAATAAAGTCTCGAAATGAAAATGGAAAATTGACGAAAATGAGGGGAAATTGCGCATAATTATTGATGGCCGTGCATTTAAGCTGCGGCCAAGTCATCAAGTTCAGGCCATAACCAGAACCACTGCCCCCCCCCCTCACCCCTTGTCTACGCCTCTGACAATTAAAAAAGGCTAAGCGTTAAAATCGCTCATTTTCGGTCAGGCAAATGCAATTGGGGCGTCTGGCCAAGCAGGCGGAGGGGGGAGGGGGAGTGTAGAGGGGTAGAGATGCATGGGCAGGCAGGGAGCAGGAGGAGGCTGCTTCTGCTTGCCACTGCCTCTGCTTGGCTTTAATTAGTTTGCTACGCTGTCGCTTCAATTTTGACGCAAGTAAAGAAAAAAAAAGCAGCTTCTATATCTTCCTATTCCTCTTCTTGCACGTCTTTCTTGAACGCCGCATCGTCATCGTCTTCTTCCATCATCCGCATCGTCAACGCAAATTACGCGTCGTCAAAATAATTGCCGTGGGTCGAGCAGCCGAGCGCAGTCCCTTCTGCCCAGGCCCACTGTGACACAGTGGAGTGCATAGCTCATTTCTGGCTTGAATATTTTGCTGGCAACTCAACACTGCGCCGATGCCGCCCACTGTGCGTGGGCAATTAAAATAAGCTCGCCTTTTCCTATGAAGACACAAATACACATATTTATTTTTTCTTCCTCGTCTGCTTCTTCTGCTTGAGCTTGTCTCGTCCTCGGCATCCTTTGCAGCTTTTGGCATTTCATGACAGCGCTCTGTTTTTTATGCATTTCCAGTTGATGTACCCCAACCCCGCGTGCCCTTCTCCAACTCCCCACTCGTGGCCTGCCCAGCAATTGGCATTACAATTTGCCGTTAATAGAAAATGAAATTGTCATCAAATGAAGATTGAGCTTAGCCGCAGCCGAGACGAGGCCTGCAGCAAATCCAATTAGAACTGGACGCGCAAATCAAATTAGAAGCCAGTCCGCTCTTTGCTCCCCCTCTCGCTCTCTCGCTCGCTCGCTGTCTCCTCTTTCCATTTGTCGGCAAATCTTCAGAGAGGCCGCTGCACAAATCAATAATAAACAAAAAGGAAAAAGCGAATCCGAATCAGTTTTTATTTACTCAAGATTCGTGAGTGTTTGCACGGCGAATTGACGTAGAGCGGGACTGAAAGTGATTGAGACGGGGGATCGGAAGAAGGCTAGGCGGCGGGAGGGGGTCAACAGGTAGCGGAAGTGCATGCACATGCCTCGAGTCGTTGTCCCTTTCGTAATCTCGTATTGTCATTGCGCATACGTCACGTGTGACGCGTCTAAGTAGCTTTGTGTGTAGTCAGATGCCTGTCGCTCTCTCTCCCTCTCTCTCTCTCGCACTCTCTTGCCCACCCACTCGCGCAGCTCATAGCATTCGCCAGTGTTGTGCAAAGAGGAAGGAAGTTGAAACCATTAGAAAATGCCCGGATCCGAGTCAGCACGGATGCGGATAACCGAGCGGCGATGGCGGCGGCAGCGTGGGCTAATTCTGTGCCATGTTAAGGTGTTGTCGCATTTTGCTCTTTTTACAAATAGTACCCCTTGACTCTTCTCTACCCCTGCCCCTTCTCGCAGTCGCTGTGCAGCCGGCATATTCATATTTTTATATCAAACCAACAAAAAAAAAAAGAGACAGCACGTAGCTTGTGATGCCTTACGAATGTTTGCTAGAGATGTTGATTGGCATTGGCCGGGAGAGGGAAGGGTTTGAGAGGGAGAGAGAGGGGAGGAAGGGTATGCGAAGTGGTGAGAGGCTGTGCGGGGGAGTGAGGCGGTGCTTGTCTGCTGGCAAATGCGGGCAAACCGACAAAAAAGACAACAAACACGAATGCCAAAGAGCGCTTCGACTTTCTACACGCTCCTCTCTCTCTCTCTCTCTCTCCCCACGCTGCTCTCTCGCTGCCCTGCTCTGCTCTTCTCGCTCTGCCGTGCTCATAAATTATTGTCTAGACTATGATTTTAACGTTTTTTGATTATGAAAGCCAAAAAACATGAAGAAGTCGCCCAGTCCAGTCGCCGTTGCAAGGGGTACTCCAATTCGGTTATTGTATAGAGCAATATATATAAAATAAAAATCGCTGGCATAACCTTTTTAGGTTTTTTTCCCCTCCCCCATTCCTCATCCACTCACTCGCCAGTTGTGTTTGCCTTTGTTTTTGCTTGTTGTGTGCTGCGTGTAGATATCATATCAATAAGCAAAAGGATTAGACATGTGACTGCCCCTGGACCAGTCCCTGCCCCCCACCCGCTGCCGCCCCATTCGAGGGCCACATTTTGGGTCGACTTTGTAGTCAACAGCGTCGTCGTCGTCGTCGTCGTCCACGTCGCCGCTGTGCTTATCGAGGGTAGTCGAAACTGAAAAAAATATAAAAATCATTCACGTTTTTGTTTTTTTTTGATATTTTTATATGATATTGAGGCAGAAATATGAATAAAAGTCAAGCTCGCGATGGGGTTCACGAATTGGGTTCGGCATGGCCAGACAATTATTAAGCAAAAGTTTAACGAATTAGAAACAAAATGGGCGACCGGCTGGACAGTGGGCAGGCACAGTGGGGCGAAGCGAGGGCGAGAGCTTTGATTAAAATGTACAACTTGTGATTGGGAGTGAGTGTGCGAGTGAGTGCGGGTGAGTGCGAATGGGTGTGTATGAATGTGTGTGAGTGCAAGTAGGTGTGTCTATGAATGTGTGTGAGTGTATATGAATGTGATTGAGCTTATATGAAAGTGTCTGAAACTGTAAGAGCTTCTACAAGTCTGTATGAGTTTTTATGAGTGTGTATGAATCCATGGCACAAATGTGTGAGTGCAAGCGAGTGCTTGTGAGTGTGCCAGCCTGAGCGACTGTCTCCGCCACAGACATAAATATTAAACCAACCCGGCAACACTTCAAATGAAACCGCTACCCAAAAACACCCACACACCCACTTGCCAACCAGCCCTCACCCCTTCCGTCAACCACCACCCCCCACCCCCCCCATAACCCTTTTGTTGCCACCCACGCAGCACGCACAAAATTCCAAACAATAAAATCGAAACATAAATCGAAAATTGTAAAATTCGAATAAGAAATTGCGGCGCGAAAAGGGTTTCGACGCGACTGAGTAGTCGCCTAGTGCCGTCTCGCTCTCGTGCTCGCACTCATGCTGTCTCTTCGTCTCCTGCTTCGTCTTCTGCCACTGAGCCTGGGAATTGTAAAGCTGTCAAATTTTAATTACAAAACTTTATAATCCAAAAAATACAACAACAAGACAAGAAGACAAACGCGCTTCATGCCTCGAGGGGTTTCGCGCTGTAGCTTCCCTCGCTCCCCTCCTTCCCTCCCCCGACCCTATCGATCCTGTTCGGGCCGGGCTGCCAAATCAATTCAATAACTGTACCGTTATGTGCGTGTATGCGTAAACGAATGACTGTTTGACTGACTGACTGAACCGCTAAATGAATGACAGACTGAATGAATGAATGGATGAATGAATGACTGGCTGACTGACTGACAAACTGTCTGAATTGCGGAGTCGTTTCGTGCCCAAGTTCAGTTCGAAATTGTTTGATTTATGCCTTTGAATGCTTGTAAATTGCCAAGGTGCGTCCCCGACTGCCACGTCTCCCCCCCCCCATCACCCTCCCCCATCCATCGACCTACCTCTTCCCGACTCCAGGTCAGCCCCCTTTCGCCGTGCAGCCTTGGGCAATTGACAAATGATGAAAAATGCAAAATTACCTGCCGCTTAGTCGCTTTAAGTCGCGCTGTGAATACAAACAAAGAGAGTGAGTGAGTACACTCATTGAGTACACTCGTGTATGTGCGGCAAGCATGGGCTAGCAGACAATAGCTATGCGCTTATGCATGCATTGGTGAATGTAATCATGAATACACTCATGAATACACTCATGAATAGATGAATACACCCATAAGTAAATTGCTTATGCACGCACAATAAGCGTACTAAGCCTAAGATGATCATATATGTAGAATTGCAGGCGTGAATACACTCATGCATATATGAATACACTCATGAATAATTTGCTGTTCACACTCACAATAAGCCTACTAAATGCAGTCGATATTAAATGCAAAAATGCACTGGTGAATGCACTCACGAATACATTCAATCACTCAACTGATTAGCGTACTGTCTACTGGCAGCACACACTCACCCACACACACCCACACACAGCAATTCATTCACTCGCTCAAACTCTACTCAACTCGCATTGTTGCAAATTGCCAACTTGGGCATTGCCAGCTGCCAACAGCAGCAGCAGCCACGGCAGCAACATCAACAGCAGCAACATCAACAGCAGCAACAAAAGCAGCGGCGTCAAAGCTCTGGGGTGCACTTGGCAGGCTTTAAGCCGCCCCCATTCGACTCGACTGAGATGCGACACTTGAAACAATCAAAAATCAATGACAAACGAACAAGAGAGCGCAGCGCAAACAGGTTGAGGATGACGAAGAAGCGGGAGACGTGGTAGAAGAAGAAGAAGTAGAAAACTCAAAATTGTTGAGGACATTGAGATGATGCTGCTGCTGCTGCTGCTCTTTACTCATTTGTCTTTTGGCTTTTTGGAAATTAACAACACACGCCGAACTCCCTCTTCTCCCCCCTCCACCGCCCCAATCCGTTGCTCTCTCTACCCCGTAGCAATCGAGAGCCCCTTTGGCTTGGCTGCTTGAAAAGTAACCCCTTTTTTTGGTATCTAACTTCATCTCCAACTCGCAGCAGCAGCTACGTCTACATCTCCAACTCTGATGCTGCTGCTGTCTTTGTGTGTATAGATCTGTGTGTGTGTGTGTGTATATATTTTAAAATTTTTATGCCCGAATGAATTTTAATTCCTTTGACGGTTGCTTGTGGAATTGGCAGCTGGCGTGCCTAAAAGCCTGCTACAGAAAAAATATATACTTAATCTATGTGGCTGTGTGTGTGTGTCTCTGCTGTCTCTCTGTCTTTGATTGCTTATTGTTAATTTGTATTTGTGTATTGGTCGCATGTGTGTGTGTCTCTCTCTCTCTCGCTCTCTCTGTCTCCTTGTGTCTCTGTGGGTGTGTGTGTGTGTGAATTCTGAGATGTTTTTGCCGCTGCTGTCGCTGATTAAACCCTTTTTTTACCCTGGCCCATATGAATGAATGTGGCAATCACACACACACACACTGACGCACACTCACACACACTGACGCACACTCACACACACAGTGAGGCATCTTAATTCCTTTTGGCGTTTTATGCATCGACCCAAGCAATTCGCCCACCTGCTGCCACTTTTGCTTTGCTTTTCAACGTCTTTTGCCTTCGAGTGTTTATTATTATTGTTGTTGCTGTCGTGAGCGTGTGTGTGTGTGTGTGCGTGAGTGTGTGTATATTGACTGCTTTGTCAATTGTTTGGGGGCTTCTTCTGCCTGCCTGTCAACCCTCCCAGCTGGCTCCCCCTCGTTCTCCCTCTGCCAACCTTTTCTTCGCTGCCTGGCAATTTTGTTAATTACAAATCGTTTGCTTTTGGCTCTATGCTAATGTCTCTGCCCACTGCTCGACAATCCGCTCCTGCCCATGTCCCGCATGACTACCATGTGTGTGTGTGTGTGTGTCTCAATGTGTGTGTCTATTTTTGCATAACTTACGCAACTTTTTACAATTCTGACAGCTATGCTACGCCCCCGGCTCCAGACTCGACTGTCCCGCTAGAAACAAGGGTTGTTGTTCTATTATGTTTCATATTGCACACACATACATGTGTGAGTGTGTGTGTGTATGCCATGCGATTTATAGACCATCAACCAAATATCGCCGTCTGCTTTGCATACTACACGCACTTCTGCTGTGCCTGCTTTGCTTCTCCTTGGCCTGGCAACAAACCGATGCCAATTAACAGCTGGCCCACACACACATGCACACACACACACATCGCTTGGACTGTCAGTCAATGTCCAAAATATTCGCCGCTCCCTTCCCCACACACATAAACACAACATTCCAAACTATTCGCATTGTTGGAAAAATGTAAATTTTCATAATTTTCTAGTCAATACTTTGTGCCACCCCTCGCATAGTTTCTCTGTCTGATTGTCAGCCACGGCAGGGGTTGAGGGGGGCGAAGTGGGAGTGGCAGTGAAGGAGGGAACCACAAGCAAGCCGGACAGTCGAGCAAAAGTTGCGCAGCTCTCGCCAAAAGGGTTGCAAATGATTTTTGAGAGTTGTGTCGAAAATCCCAAAAAGTTGATTTATCGTTTTAATAATTCTTCAACGGAGCAGCCAGCAGCCATAGGCGTAGGGGGGTTTGGAGGGGTGGAAAGGGGGCGACTTAATGAAATCGAAATGACAAAAATATATGTGTGTGTGTGTGTGTCTCTGTGTGTGTCTGTGTCTGTGTGTGTGCGCGCTTTCAGAAATGCACTCATCCAATAATATTTACCTAAGCAACGTTGCCGCACTTCACGCACTTCGCACTGTTGCCAAATTTCGAAATCGAAGCAGCTTTTTCTTTCTTTCTCGTCAACTGACAGTAGATTATTAATGAAGTCGTGCGTGTAGGTGAGTGACTAAGACACACACACACTCGCACAACCCTTGGCATACCCGTACACTTGCGACGCATGCTAATTGCGTTTATTTAACAAAACAAATTTTTTGCATTTTACATGAGCCAAAGGAGGGGGAGGGAGAAGGGTTGCGGGCAACTGACTCAATTGAGTTGGCAATTAGAGGGCTGCCAGAAGGGATTTTTGGAGAGTCGTCTCCATGCGGGGTATACAACATTTTTATGCAATTAATTTGAGTCCTTCTCCTGCTTGTCTTCGTCGTCGCTAGCGTCTTGTCATGTCCTCGTTCTGCTTGTCACTGAGGGGTTGGTGTGCAGTGCAGCAGTTCCTGCTTCTGCTCTTCACATGTCTCGTATGCTAATGAAAAATCGAACACGCAACCCCAGAAATATACCCCAACTCCCTCACACCCCCCCTTACCCGGCCCACCTGCTTTAGTGGGTTGGGCCCTGCCTTTTGATTGATAATGAAATTAAGCGACTCGCTGAGTCTGCTTAGCATTTCTTGGCATGACATGTGGCCCCTTTTGCAGGCGGAACACATGTTTATATTTATGTTTATGCGTTTTTAATGCCAATTATGTGTGCAAGCGTGTGTAAGCGCGTGTGTGTGTGCCCCATTGTTTATGGCCAATAATCATAATCTGCCTAGTTGCCTATTTACGCATATTGATAAAATACCAAAAAAAAAAAAAAAACCAAAACTTTTGCCAATCAACTGCGTGTGTGTTCTTTTCCTACCACCCTACCTCCCCCACCCCCTTCTACTGCTACCAAACATATTAAACGTGGCACACAAATAACGCAATGACACGCAAATTACCAATTGGCATTATGCTGATTAGCAGCACTGTATTCGGTTTTGCAGCGTGTACAGTTGCCTCAAAGAGTTGACTTTGCTTTGCTTGATTTTTTTCCTGCTTTTTGTGTTGCAGCCTTTTGGGCCAAATGCGTCAATTAAAAACCGCGCCATTAAATTAATTTTAATCACATAATAAGAAATACACGCACACACACGCGCGCTCACACACGCACACACGTCAGCTGGCTGTCATTAAAAAATTTCGTTGCATACCGCACGGCGCAAAACTTTATCTTGTCAACTTTGTTGCCGCGCCTCCTGCAGCTCGCCCGCCCCCCTCAACTCTCCTGCGCTCATGCGCTGGGCTGCTGCTGCTGCTGCTGTCGTTGACGCACTTAAGAAAAATTCCCTTGTCAAATTTGCCAATTATCATATTTTCATCAAACAAACAAAGTTCCCCGAAAACTCAAACGCACGCTGCCGGCGCCTGTCCCTCTCTCTCTCTCTGCCGCTCTCTACCTGTGCCCCGACTACACCTGTGGCTGTGGCTGCGTCTGCAACGCGTCGTCGCTCTTGACATGTTCCCCTCCCCCCGCGGCGTGTCTCAACTCTTGTTAATTTTATTAAAAATTATTTTATAACTCTCGAACTTTTCCGCGCGCACACACGACGCGCGGCGCGGCGACGCAACGCGACTTAGCTCTTTGTGCGTTGTGAGGCTACCCCTTCCACCCCCTCCTCTGCACTGTCAGCACTTGTGCGCCCTCTTATTGTTGTTGTTTGAATATTGATGTGCGGCAATTACAACAAAAACAAAAAGACAAAAAAAAACCAGACAATCAGAAAGTTTGTTTGAGTGTTGCCTGCGGGCAGACACTGTGCAAGTTCATCAACTGCCGCAAAAATACTGCCGAAAAATACCAAATCAGTATTTTCGGTATTTGCAGTAGACTTTAAGATTTTCTTTGCATAGTTTCGCACTGTTAAGTCTGCATAGAAATCGCGCTAAACTTATAGGAATCCCTAAGCTACTCGATCTACTTGATCTCCTTAAGCTCTTTTACTCATTCTGCTTTCTTTCTACCCTTCCTACTTGCAGATTAAAGCACTGCTGGATGAGCTGCAACGCCTGCGCGCCCTGGAGCAGACGCATCTGGTACAAATCCAGCGATTGGAGGAGCATCTCGAGGTGAAGCGTCAGCACATAATGCGACTGGAGGCGCGACTCGATAAGCAACAGATCAACGAGGCGCTCGCTGAGGCAACAGCTTTGGCTGCTGCTTCAACTAACAACAACAACAACAGCAGCAGCGCGAACAACAACAGCAGCGGCAGCGCAAACAACAACAACAACAGCAGCAGCCGCAGCAACAGCAACGCGAACAACAACGATGCCAGCGATCTGCAGCATGACGAGGATGATGAGGACAACGAGCACGATCGCAGCGAGCTGCACGGTGTCGTCGACGACGATGAGGATATGGAAACAACGACAGTGTTGGGCAACAGCAGCAGCCAGCACAGACATGTGCTGCACGGCGTCGAGGACGAGGAGGAGGAGGAAGAGGAGGAGGAGAACGACGAGCAGGATGCCGAGATGTCCGGAGTGGGCGCGAGAGCGGAGAGCAGCGAGCTAAAAATCAAAAAGGAGCAGCAGTAAGTAGAGGCAAATGATTCCAATGCCAATGGCAACTTACCATAATTGTGTTCCGTGTGTTTCACAGCAGTCCACTGGATCTGAACGTGCTCAGTCCACAGTCGGCAATTGCCGCTGCTGCCGCCGCAGCAGCAGCCGCCGCCTGCGCCAACGATCCCAATAAATTCCAAGCGCTGCTACTGGAGCGGACCAAGGCACTGGCCGCGGAGGCGCTCAAGAATGGCGCCTGTGAGGCCGCCAGCGAAGGTGAGTTAGTCCCCTCTTTGTCTATCTCTCTCTTTCTGTCTCTCTCTCTCTCTCTCAGTCTCTCTTCCGCTCTGTCTGTCATAGTTTTTGTGTTTCGTTTTTAATATGTTTCTGTTGCAATTGCAGGCATTTCCTGTTCGATTCCGTTATGTTTTCTTGTTGCTTTGAATTTGTTTCGATTTCGTTGCGTTCTCGCTACGATTTCGTTTCAATTCCATTACGTTTTAATGTCGCTTTCAATTCGTATTGATTTCTTTACGTTTTCGCCGCGTTCGCGTTGCATTTGATTGCACTGTTGTTTATGTTCAGGCCTTATCAATTTTTACCTACTTACGCATGCTTTGATTTATTCCGCCACCGGCCGCGCCACATTTATGGCCGCTTCTTCCTGTCTCAGCCGCTGGCTCGGCTCGCCGTCCGTTCGTCTGTCCGTCCGTACGTCTTTCTGTCCGTTTGTTCCTCTGTCTGTCTGCGACTTTGTCCGTTTGTCCCTTGTCGAGTGCGGCGCCAATTTTTATGGCCTGTCAACAGCGCGTGTCTCTCACTCTCGCCGCCCTCTGCCCTCCCATTTTCCTCTGTTCGTTCCCTTCCGTGTCAATCTACGTTTTCTTTTACAATATTTGCATCAATAATTCTGCGTAGCTTGTCTTTGTTATCGATGTTGTACTTCTTCTACTTCCCGCTTTACTTCGGCTTGCCTTGTCTTCGTTCTCGTTCTCGTTCTCGTCATCGTTGTTGTTGTTGCTCTTCTTCTTTTTGATTTGCTCTGCATGTTTATCGATCAACACAAGCCAAACACGACAGTCGACAATCATCATCATCATTATCATCATTAATTATAACATGATTACACGTTAATGCGCTCTTTATACTCTCTGTCTGTCTCTCTCTGTCTATCTATATATCTATCTATCTATCTCTCTCTTGTGAATACGCTCTGAGTGTGTATGCACAACAAGCACGCACACACACACACACACGATACACACATACTCTTACAGTTTCTTTGTTGTTTTGTTGTTCGAATTGGCAAATTGAAAAAACAAAAAAAAATACCAAAAGCGAAGTGCGAAAAATGCGCAAAAAGTTGGCAACAAATTGAAAAAGATCGAATATGATAAAAAATTTTGATTGATTTTTGGCGTTTTGTTCAATGGATGTTGTTGTAATACAAAAATACTAAGTACCAAAAAAATACCAAAATAAATACCAAAAAAATACCAGTTACTTATGATAAATAGCAACAACAAAAGGCACAACTTTTTTGTTGTTTCCCGCAGAAATGCCGCAACAACCGGCAGCAGACGCCGCCGCCGCCGCCACAGCAGCAGCAGCAGCCGCAGCAGCAACAACAGCAGCAGCAGCAGCTACAGCAACGGCAGCTGATGAAGAAGAAGCAGCAGAAGCCGTGACAGCAACAAGTAGAAACGCAACGGATGCGAAACATTGCGAAAATGAAACATTAATCGAGCCAAAAGTCGAAATTGTCGATGCCGACGATGAGCAGCAGACGCTAGAGGAGCAGCTGGTCAACAGCTACTGGAGGCGTGGCTTCGAAACGAGCACAGCAGCAGCAACTGCCGCAGCCGCAACAGCAACAACAACCTGTAGCAAAACGCCAACAATTTATCAAAATGCCAACGCGGTGCAGCAGCAGCAGCAGCAACTGTTGCCGCCGCCACCGCCACCGCCGCCAGCACAGTCGCAGCCGCAGCAGCAGCAGCACTTTGCCTCGCAACAACAACAACAACAACAACAGCAACAACAACAGCAACACTATCAGCAACAGCAACATGGACCCTCGTCCACTGTGCTGCTCAGTCAATTGGTTAACTCAACTTTCTCACATACAAATCACTCCTCTTGTTCCAATTCCAAATCGACCCGTCTAGACGCCGCACCAGGACACCTGCAACACCATCATCTACAGCAGCAGCAGCAACAGCAACAGCAGCAGCAGCACTCGCTGCAGCAGCAGCAGCAGCAACACGCACTGCATCACAACAGCAGCAACAGCAGCAGCGGCAGCAGCAGCGGCCCGATAGCAGCGGATGCACTGAATCATCATCATCATGCCGCACATCACGATCATCGCGGCGTGACACACACACAGCTGCTGCATGCCGCCCATCATATACATCATGCCGGCGATTCGAACTCATCCAGCGCGACCAGCACACCAAGCAGCACCGCCCAGCTGGCGGCCAGCATTGCCAGCACATTGAACGGCAACAAGTCGCTGCTGCAGCAGGCGGCAAATGTTGCTGCCGCCGCTGTCGCCGTTGCCGAGGACAATGGCAGCAACAGTCTAACGCCAAATGCCAATGCTGCCGCCGTAATGGCCGCACATGCTCAGCATGCTGCCGCCGCTGCCCTGGGTGCGCCCAGTTTCTTGCCCAACTTGCCCAGTCTGCCGGCATTCCAGTTTGCCGCTGCCGCCGCAGCCGGACAGGATCCGCGTGCGCATTTCCGTTTCGCCGATGCGGAACTGCAACTGCAGCCGGGCGTCTCGATGGCCGGCCGTCTCGGCGAATCGCTGATACCCAAGGGCGATCCCATGGAGGCCAAGCTGCAGGAGATGCTGCGCTACAACATGGATAAGTATGCGAATCAGGCGCTCGACACGCTGCACATCTCGCGACGTGTACGCGAACTGCTGTCGGTGCACAACATTGGGCAGCGACTGTTTGCCAAATACATACTGGGCCTGTCGCAGGGCACCGTCTCGGAGCTGCTGAGCAAACCGAAGCCATGGGACAAGCTGACCGAGAAGGGACGCGACAGTTACCGCAAGATGCATGCCTGGGCCTGCGATGATAATGCGGTTATGCTGCTCAAATCTCTCATACCCAAGAAAGGTGAGTGAATAGTTTTATCGCACTAATTGGTAGCAATAGGTTAGTTTTGAACACTGCCCCCCTCCCATCTCCCCCCTCTTCCTCAACAGCCACGCCCCCCTAGAACTTATCTAGCACGTTGCACGTTGGCAGAGGAAAAACTGTGCGGGATTAGTTTGTAAGTTGAGGGGATTAGCTGTCGCCTATGTCCGAGCTACGCTTTTTGTGTTTCATTTCCATGTCAAATTGAGCTGCTTTTCGTTTCGTGTTTCACTTCCACTCGTGTGCAAATCTGCACTCGTTTTGTGTTTCAAATGCCAGGCAGAAACAAGCTGCGGTCTATTTCAACTTGTCGCTTGAAAAACTTCTTTTGCGTTTCATTCCACTGTACTTAAGCAGACAGAATCGATTAGTTTAAAGTCTGCACACAAATTCAATGTTCCATTGCCAACTTGTTGCATTTGCAAAAGAAACAGAGCGTATTCCCTATGCTGCTGCCGCTTTGTCGCGTTCCCGTTTACCATTTCGCCTGTTGTTTTCGCCTTTTCCGTTTTGTTGTCGCTTTTTCTTGTTTTTATTTATTTTTTTTTTTTGCATTATTTTTTATTTTTGTTGTTGTTGATGTGCCCCGTTATTCATTTCATTCGCTTTGGCGCGCGGCCAAAACATTCAAATGTGAAATTTTAATTATTTTTGATTTTTGCGTATAATCAACGTGCCAACAGTCAACAAGCAACAAGCGACAATAACAACAGCAACAGCAACAGGGGCAACAACAACATGCCTGCAGGCAGCAACTGGATGCATTTCGTGCGTCCATTTCTCGCCTGTCATCATAAATTTTGGCAAATTCGCACATTAGGCGCAAAATTGTTGTAGCAATTGTGGTGGGGTGGTTGGAACAAGCGCGTTCTATCGAAATCGCTATCGATAACCAGCTGCAGATTGTGCGATAGTTGTGCAACTTTTCTAGCTCTTTTCTCTTTCCTTCTGTCTCCCTCTCTCTCTCTCAGTCTGCTGTCTGCCTGACTTGTTTGTTTTATTGTTGTCTTGGTTAAGTTTTATTGATTAGTCATCAATTCGCAGAAGGGGAGGGGGGGTCACAACTATGCCGGGCAGACAAATATGTCAATGCGAAAGTATTTTTAAAGTACATGCACAGACACGCACGCACCCCTCTGCAGTCCCCTACAAAGTTAATCAAAGTTTGCTGCGCTATTTGCGCATTGCACATGTGTGTGTGCGAGTGTGTGCGAGTGTGTGTGCGAGTGTGTCTAAGTGCATGCAAATGTTGACAATTAATTTATGACGATTACTCATGGCAGCTAAGCTAACTGTTTGCATGTGCGTGTGTGCGTGCGTGTGTGTGTGTGGGGTACGCAGTTGCTGCAATTTTTTATTCGATCTGGTTGCCACGCACCCCCCTTCTCTGTAGCCTGCCCCTGGCCACTTGCAGCTAATTATAAGCAAATAGGCGCCTGTAAGTATGCCACAGAAACGCATTAATGCTGCCTGCCTATCGCGTGACTATCGCGTGACTATCGCGGGACTATCGTGCGACTATCGCGCAGCACAGGCTTTTGTAGCGCATCGATGACTTTTGAATTGTAATTGTTGAAAGCACAGGGGGGAGGGAGAGCAGTAGAAAGGGAGCAGGGAGCGGGGAGCAGGCCTGACGCGACGACTGCCGTGACAATTGGTCTGTGAAAGGCTTGAAACAAAATATAGAAAAAAAAATACAACGTGAAGTAGAATTAAATGTAAACAACAACGCGAACAGGCAACAGCAGCAACAACACGTGCAACAACAACAGCAGCAGCAGCAACAACAACAGCAACAATGCACTGCAACTGCTGCCTTCAACGAGGCATGCAAAACGTTGACGTGCCGCGCCGTTTGAAGTCGTCTTTGTGGTGGACAAAGTGCGGTGTGGCAGCCATAGGGTGGGCAGGGGGAGGGGCTGGCAGCGATGGAGTTGTGCCGCAGGGCTGCACACACACACACACTGCACAGTCTGGTTTAGGCGCGCTGGCAAAAGTTTTACACGTTTTTTTTTGTTTTTGCTTGTTCTTCTTCCGTTAATTTTCCACGTTTTATTTGCTGCTGCTTTTGTTGTTCTGCTTCTGAGTCTGCTTCTTCTTGTTTTTATTTTATTTAATTTTTTGCGCTGTTTTGTACAACATTTAACGACAATTGTTGCATATTAAACGGCGCACGGGCAAAGCGAGTGGAAAATATTTGAAGTAGTTTTGTTTTTAGCTGCCTCCGTTTTTTTTTTTTTGGTGAAAAGTTGCAAATTTTCAGCGGAAATTTTGCATGAGCTAAGAGATTAGATTTAACTGCAGGAAAATGCCAACAAGTTACGAATGATAAAGTCAAAATTAATGCCAAATCGATAAAGAAACGCGATAAATCAAATACAAATTGCCATCAATTTCGAGCAGTGCGCAACCACTGTGCCAATGCCAGTGGACAGTGTGTGTGTGTGTGTGAGGGGGCAGGGAGGTAGGAGAAGAGGGGGCTGCATGCAGTTGCAGCCTTTCGAGGACTCAATTCAAACTGTGTTTAGCATAGCAAAGCAGCGAGAGAGAGCAAAAAGAAAAAATAGAAAAAAAGGGGGAAAAAACCAAACAAAACGCAAACGTAACGAAATGAAAAACAAACCAAAAGCGATGATGACGTGCACGCTGATGACGAGCAGGAGGAGCAGAGCGCGTCATTGTTGGCCCGTCTGACGGCTACGCGTCGTATACGTAATGCTGGCAAATATTTGCTCTGCCAACGGGCCGCAAGCAGAGCCAACTCGTTGTGGCAGCTAATAATACTAGCATATTAACACATAATTCTAGCAGCGACGCTTTTCTATTTGTTTTAGTCACAGTTGCTGTCGCAGTCGCAGTCGGCGTCAGCGTCGGTGTCGCAGTCGCAATAGATGAAGTCGGGCGAAAAGTGCGTGGCCCGAAATAGAAAAGCACGCGGCAAAGAAAACAAAAGAAAAGCAGTTCACTTGAGAGACAGCAAGACGGACAGAGAGAGAAAGAATGAGAGAGAGAGGGAGAGTGATAGATTGAAAGTGCATGAGCGGGAGGGGCAAAGGCTGAGGGGGCAAGACAAAAGCATTCCAAGCAAAGGCTGTGGCAAGCAGGCCGAGGCAGAGGCAGAGGCGACGCGAACACGAAGACAAACGCTGCTTTGGCACTTTTATTTGCCGCCGTTTCACAAATTATTTGTCAGCGGCCATAAAGCGAAATATGTGCCCCACACACACACACACACACACACACACACACACACACGCACACTCGGACACACGTTGGCTGACTAAGTGGCCAACGGGGCGTATCAATTCCTGCGTTTTTTGGCCTCATATATTGAAAATGTTTTTGTTTTTTTTTCATTCGTTTTTCCTTTGATTGTGTTTCACATTTTATTTGATTTCATGAAAATTGCTCTATTCATTAAGGCAATGGGGTTGGGGGTGGAGTGGCGGGAGGCCGTGTTTTACGGCATGGGCGTGGCAATTGTGCGTGGGCTAAGGCGGCATAATAAACATAAATCAGGCTAAAGCACATTCAACAATTTTTTATAAAATGCGATTAAATTCGACAAAAAATATACATTATATTTGAATATTTGGTTAGCCACGTGCAGGGGAGGGGTAGAAAGGGGGCTAGCTGGCTCACTCACAGGCACATGCAAATATTTATACATATATATATGTACATAAAGTCAAGCGAGACTTATAATAATTAAATAAAATATAAATCGATGCCTTGTGCCACTGTCTGACATGCCACGCCTGCGGGCGGAAGCGAAAACTTTGTCTTGCGCAAAATGTTTGCACATGTCTTGCCCGCGTCGTGTTGCAACTTTTTTCTGCATGCCACGCCCCCTGCCCTCTGCTAATTACTTTGTAATGAACTTTGACATCAGCGCAGCTCGGTGCAAATTAACTGCAGTTTTTTCTTTTGTTGTTGCTTATGTATTAATTGCAAAACAAACAAAAAATGCTGCTGAAAAATAAATACAGGGGCATAACCTCTCACCCCCCGCCCCCCCTAGAACCCTGCTCCTACTACGTCTCTGCCCAATTTGCCTGGCCATCGAAATTGCGAATTGAAATGCGCTTTGGCCGCGTTTGATGTTGCCCAAGGTACTTAAGGTACCTCCCACCCCCCCCCCTCTTAACCATACGGCTACGCCCCTGCACTTGATTTGCCACGCTACGTTTGCACTCAGTTCAACTGAGAGAAGAAAACCGACAGCCACGCCTCTTTCGCTTGCTTGTCTCCTGCGTTTTTAATTGACACTTGCTGTGTAGTGCCCGTACCCTTTTGCAAAACACCCGACATATACCTCTCCCCAACACCACCCAGCACCCCTTCTCCCGCCGACCGGCTGACTGGCATTTTAATTAGAAAATTTTTCTTGCAATTAATGCAAATTGCGTGCGTGTGCCAATTTCAATGCGCTGTTCAATTGCAACCCTACCCCTACCCCCGGCCCTTCTAGCCTCTTCTACCAGCTGCTGGGTCCCCCTCTGAGCCCACGCCACTGCCTGTAAAGTAAACCCTTTTTTTTGTTGTTGTGCCCGCCCAACATGAAGTATGATTACATATTTGTGTGCTGGCAAATATTTATTGTATTAGGAAAAATGCCACAGGAAAAACCCAACAAAAAGCATAAAGACAAAGAGGATTTACACACACACACACACTCACAGATAGAGAGAGAGAATGTTGGTGGGGATAGGCGGGGGCGTGGCACTCAGCGTGTCTGGCGAGCATTTTCGTCTGATTTGTTGGAAAAAAGGCAAATACTCATCAAGCAAATTGTGTGGCGCAGCTGCCGCTAGCCCAGCTAGGTGTAAGCAGGTGTGTGTCAGTGTGTGTGTGTGTGTGTAGCTAGACATGTATATGATATGATATCTATATTTTTATAACAAGCAAACGGACGCCCAAAATCCAAATCCTTTTGAATGACAATTTGGTCAACATGTTCCTCTCTAATAAATTACAAACAACACACACACACCACTACACCCCCACCCCCCTGCCCAGCACACACACTCAGCTGACAATAAATGAAAAGCGCAGACAAAAAAGTGGCCAACAGTCTCTTTTTTTCGCCCAATGGTTACATAAGAAAAAAAAAACCAAATAAAAAACGAAACAACAAAGCCAGCTCCCTGTGAAAAATCTAGAAATATATATATATATATATTCATATTTATACATGTACATGGGTGTGAGAGGTTCCGGGGGAAGAGGTGTGCTGTTAGGCAGGGGTATTGCGTTATTTAAAAGTCGCGTCTGCAAATCTCTCGCTTCGCTGGGCTAATGAAAAGGACTGTCACGTGCTCTTAAAGCGGCTTAAAGTGCCAGAAATCTATCAATAATCGGCAATCGATTGACATCGATAGTTGTATAAGCAATAAAAGCAATCGCTCTTAAAGCCCTATGGCTGCTTAAAGTGCAATAAATTTATCGATAAGCTAAAAGTGTCTTTAAGTGACAATAAATCGATCAATATCAATCTATCGACAATCGATTTATACTCAAATTAGACTCTCTCTGCAACTGCAACTTAAATGACATTCATAAAGTTTCAACTTCAATTTCCCTTTCAAACCGAAAATTACCCAAGACTCTGAGCAGCTTTAAATCCGGCAAACTTATTGATCGCTTTGAGGTTATGTGTCTGTGTAACACTGCCGGTCAGTACATTGCCCTGGAGTACAGTTACTCCATCACCCCCCCCCCCCCCCTACCCCCATTACTTCAGCATCTCCTCTCACACTGACTATGCCATTTCGCAGTTCCACTTTCTACCGTCTCCGGCTAAAGAGCGCTTAAGCTGTCTGTGTCTGTGTCTGTTCGCTCGTCCTCGTCCTGGGCCTGGTCCTCGGGCCGACCTGGCGTGGGGTCAGCCAGGTGTCATCAATGTCATCTTCGACTTTATAACACAAAAACACTTTGTAATCCCCAAATGAAGCGACGACGACGAGCTAAACTACACGACAATAAACAAAAAAAATAGCGAAAAAAATTTGAAAAAATATTTGGCAAACCAATCGAAAAAACTGTAAAATCCAAATATAGCTTGGCCACACAGGATGTACGACACGTGGCACAGGCAGGAGGAGGAGGCAGCAACGTGTCGTCACAACGATATCTATTGTAGTTGCTGCTGCCTTTTATCGCCTTTTGTCCATCTCTGGCTACGTCGTCATCGTCTCTTTTTAGGTTTATTGTTTATTTCGATGGCAAATCTGACTGACTCAGGGCGGGCGACCAAACATTTGTCATTCATGTGTTGATTTCCGTTTCCTGTATCTGATTCCCTGCCTGCCTAAACCCACACCCCCCCGTCCCTCCACCTTACCTCCCCCTGCGACCACTGCCCGTGTTATCGTATAAGTGTTGCCTCCTTGGGGGCATCGATTATGCTTGGGGCAATTGTAAAGCGATTTTCAGTTATTTCGTTGCGCTGCCACGCCCACACTCCCACACGCCCGTGCTGATTGATGTTTGTCGGGTGCGGCGCAAGCGGCCGCAAACATGCCACAGCAGTCGCCGGGCGGGGTGCGGGTTGCCACTTGTGCGATTATTTTACAATTTAGCAGTCGATTTTTTGGCATCGTTTTTCGATATTTTTTTTTTCGATTTTTCTTTTTTTTGCTTTTGACATTTAACGAGTGGAACCAACAGCAAGTCGCCTGTTTCTCCATTTCAATTGAATTTTGTGCAATTGAATTCGCATTCACATTCACAGTCCCATTCACACTGCCACTCGCATTCCTATGCCATAGACATTCATTTATTCATTTCGACTCGTTTTGTTTATTCAAAGCCGCGTTGGTCGCTTCGATGAGCAGCATTTGCTGTGTGTGTGAGTGTGTGTGTGTGTGTTTGTGGCGCAGAGCTTTATCGAGTGTTGCCACGCCCCCTTGACCACCTTTTTGGCGCTGTGGCGCGTGCCAAATTAGCGCGTCGCGTCCCGCTTGCATTGAACTATTTTGCCAGGCCCCCAAGCAGAATTGGATCGTTCGTCCCCAGCCCCCCCCCCCCTTCAGCCACGCCCTCTTTTTGACTCTTTAGCCGCACTGGGATGTTGTTTACGCTTGGCTTTGTTGTTGGTAAAAATCAAATGGTGTTATAAGTGAGCCAGGAGACGGAGAAGGCAATGGGGGCGTGGCAAATCGAAAAAAGCAGAAGGAAAAAATCAAAATAAAAATAAAAATAAATTAAAATTGCATAAATTCGCATATTCACATTGCATGAATGAATGAGTGTGTGCAGGAGTGCGTCGCGGAGTGAGTGGTCGAATGGGTGAGTGAGCTGCACTCGACCCCAAACATTTCTCGCAGTGTAGTCTGAAATCAAAAGTGCAGCCGAGTCGCTTTTCAAATGCGCTGCTCCTCGCCGCTTTATGGCCGCAAAATTGCGCTGGCTTTTTGAACGCTTTATGGCTTAATTGGCCCAGGACTGGCCCAGACCCAATCCGGTTTCCCCCGCTAACCTACCGCACCCCTCCTCCCATCACCACCTTTCGTTTTTTGATCAATTGAGCTTCAATAAATACGCAGGAACCGAACGAACGCTCGCATAAACTTTACAACGTTTAATGCACGCTGCCACTTTACGATCGATAGTATATATAGCTATATATACCCCAACTCATCCCCCCCTCTCTCTCTCTCTCTCTCTCTCCTTCTCTTTGTTGCTCTCTAGCAGACTCCGGCTTGCCACAGTACACTGGACGCGGCGCTGGCGGCGATGATTCCATGTCAGAGGATCGAATTGCACACATACTCAGCGAGGCATCGTCGCTGATGAAAAGCAACGCCGTCGCAGCGCAACAGCAACAGCAACAGCAGCAGCAGCAACAACAGCAGCAGCAGCAACAGGAGCATCAGCGTCGTCATGCTGCTGCCGATGATACGCACAGCAACGAGGACAGCAAATCGCCGCCACAGAGCTGCAGTTCGCCCTTCTTCAAGGTCGAGCATCAACTGAAGCAGCAGCAGCAGCAGCAGCAACATCAGCAACAGCAGCAGCAGCAGCAGCAACAACAGCAGCAACAGCAGCAGCTGCATGTGGCAGAGCACGCACAGCGCGAGCAGCGCGAGGCAGCTGCCGCCGCGGCCGCTGTCGCTGTGCATCAGCAGCAGCGCGAACAGCGCGAGGCAGCGCAGCGTGAGCAGCAGCAGCGGTTGCGTCACGAGGATCTGGCGCAGGATAAGATGGCGCGTCTCTATCAGGAGCTGATGGCGCGCACGCCGCGTGAAGCAGCCTTTCCAAGGTATGTAACGGTTAACCGATTTGCTAGTGAAACGGTTAGGCGGTTAAACGATTTGCAGTTGAGACAAATGAAAATCGAAGCGATTTTATGTACACGGTTAACCGTTTCGACTACAAATCGAACCGGTAACGGTTAACCGATTCGCAACTGCAAACGGTTATGCCTGCTATAGATTTCGAGCCACTTTACGAACTTTCCTAAAATATTTACACTCTTCTCTCCTCGAACCACACAGCTTTCTGTTGTCTCCATTCTTTGGCGGCGCCGCCGGCATGCCCGGTGCTGCGGCCAATCACTTTCCCGCCATGGCCGCCGATGAGAACATGCGTCACGCAGTCGAGCGTGAAATCGCCAAGCTGCAACAGCAGCACCAGCAACAGGCCGCACAGGCACAGGCCGCCAGTTTCCCGAACTTCTCCAGCTTGATGGCACTGCAGCAGCAGGTGCTGAACGGAGCACAGGATCTATCGCTGGCCGGCAAAGAGATCAAGCTGAACGGACAGCGATCCTCGCTGGATGCGCACAGCGGCGGCAGCAGCAGCTGCTCGAAGGATGGCGGCATTGGCAACGAACGCGGCGACGATAGCTTCGGTGCTTCGTCGCGCTCACAGCATGCCATGAAATCGGAAGGCAGCGGCGGCAATCATACGCCCGCACCGCCAGCACCACCAGCTCCACCCGGTCCGCCAGGCAGTAATCCGGTGGCCATTGCCGCCGCTGCTGCTGCCGCTGCGGGCAACAACTCCGCCGCGCCCAGTCCGCTCAGCAATTCGATACTGCCGCCCGCGTTGAGCAGCCAGGGCGAAGAATTCGCCGCCACAGCCAGTCCCCTACAGCGTATGGCATCCATTACGAACTCGCTGATCACTCAGCCGCCCGTGACGCCGCATCACTCGCAGCCACAGCGACCCACCAAGGCGGTGCTGCCGCCCATCACACAGCAACAGTTCGATATGTTCAACAATCTGAACACCGAAGACATTGTGCGTCGCGTCAAGGAGGCGCTCTCGCAGTACAGCATCTCGCAGCGATTGTTTGGCGAATCGGTGCTGGGCTTGTCGCAGGGTTCCGTATCCGATCTGCTGGCCAGACCCAAGCCGTGGCACATGCTCACCCAGAAGGGACGCGAACCCTTCATACGCATGAAGATGTTCCTCGAGGATGAGAATGCCGTGCACAAACTGGTCGCCAGTCAATACAAGATCGCGCCGGAGAAACTGATGCGCACGGGCAGCTACAGTGGCAGCCCGCAGATGCCGCAGGGTCTGGCCAACAAAATGCAGGCCACACTGCCCATGCAGAAGATGATGAACGAGCTGAAGCTGCAGGAGCCGGCGCAGGCGCAGCACATCATGCAGCAAATGCAGGCTGCGGCTGCAATGTCGGCGGCAATGCAACAGCAACAGCAGGCGGCGGCGGCACAGGCGGCTGCCGTGCAGCAGGCACAGGCGCAGGCACAGAGCCAGCAGCAACATGCGGTTGTGCAGCAACAGCAGCAGCAGCAGCATGTCGCAGCCACGCAGCAACAGCAACAGGCCGCGGCCGCAGCAGCCGCCGTGGCAGTACAACAGCAACAGGTTGCCGCCGCCCAGCAACAGGCACAACTGCTGCATCATCAGAACATGTTGCTCACCTCGCCCGGACTGCCGCCCCAGCATGCCATCAGTTTGCCCGCCGCCAGCACGCCCGGCAGCGGCAACAGCTCAGTAGTTGCTGGCAGCGGCGCCAGCAGCAATCCCGGCAACAGCATAGCCAGCGACAAGAAGCCCATGCTGATGCCCGTGCATGGCGGCGCCCATGGCCCGAACGCGATGCGCAGTCTGCATCAGCACATGTCGCCCACCGTCTACGAGATGGCTGCCCTCACCCAGGATCTCGATACGCACGATATAACCACCAAGATCAAGGAGGCACTGCTGGCCAATAATATTGGACAGAAGATCTTTGGCGAGGCGGTGCTCGGACTGTCGCAGGGCTCCGTCTCGGAGCTGCTCAGCAAACCGAAGCCATGGCATATGCTATCGATCAAGGGACGCGAACCGTTCATACGCATGCAGCTCTGGCTGAGCGATGCCAACAATGTCGAGCGTCTGCAGGTGCTCAAGAATGAGCGCAGGGAGGCGAGCAAGCGACGACGCAGCACCGGACCCAATCAGCAGGACAATAGCAGCGATACGTCCAGCAATGATACGAATGATTTCTACACGAGCAGTCCTGGTCCGGGTTCGGTGGGTTCGTCGGTGAGCGGAGCACCGCCCAGCAAGAAGCAGCGCGTGCTCTTCTCCGAGGAGCAAAAGGAAGCGCTGCGTCTGGCCTTCGCCCTCGATCCGTATCCCAATGTCGGCACCATCGAGTTTCTTGCCAACGAACTAAGTCTGGCCACACGCACCATCACCAATTGGTTCCACAATCATCGCATGCGTCTCAAACAGCAGGTGCCGCATGGCCAACCCGGCCAGGACAATCCCATACCCAGTCGCGAGAATACCAATGCCACGCCCTTCGATCCCGTCCAGTTTCGCATACTGCTGCAGCAGCGCCTGGTCGAGCTGCACAAGGAGCGCATGGGTCTGAGTGGGGCGCCCATACCGTATCCACCGTACTTTGCAGCCGCCGCGCTGCTGGGTCGCAGCCTGGCCGGCATACCGGGTGCAGCGGCAGCAGCGGGCGCAGCAGCAGCCGCAGCGGCCGCCGTCGGTGCTGCCGGCGGCGACGAGCTGCAGGCACTGAATCAGGCATTCAAGGAGCAGATGAGCGGCCTGGACTTGTCGATGCCAACGCTGAAACGCGAGCGCAGCGATGACTATCAGGATGAGATGGAAATGGATGCCAGTGCGCATAATATGAGCGACAACGAGTCGCTCGAGGGCGCCGGCCACGAGTCGCAGCTCGAGAGTTCCGCTGTCTCCGAGTACGAGAAGGTGTTGCAGAAGTCGGCGCTGGCCTCGGCTGCTGCTGCTGCTGCCTACATGAGCAATGCGGCACGCAGCTCGAGACGTAAGCCAGCTGCACCACAGTGGGTTAATCCGGCTGGGGCAAGCACGCCGATTGCAGCCGGTGCTGCTGGTGTTGCCGGCGGCGAGAACAACAACAACAACAACAGCAGCAGCAGCAACGAACGCATCATTAATGGCGTCTGCGTTATGCAGGCATCCGACTACGGTCGCGGCGATGATGGCGACGATAGCGTCAAGGGGGATGCAAGCGTGGATGCCGAGCATGGGGATCATTCGCATCTGGAGATCGAGCAGCGTTTCATGGAGCCAGAGGTGCACATCAAGCAGGAGGAGGACGACGAGGATGAGCAGCAGCAGCAACAACAGCAGCAGCAGCAGCAGCAACACGACGATAGTGAGGCTGAGAAGCAGCTGAAGGTGATCAACGAGGAGAAGTTGCGTCTGGTACGTGTGCGGCGTCTGAGCAGCAATGGCGATGCTGACGAACAGTGTGCTGCTGCAGTGCAGCAGGCAGCAGCAGCGGCAGCAGCAGCAGCAGCGGCAGCAGCAGCGGCAACGACGCCAGCAGCAGCAGCGTGGAACTATTAAGAGAGTGCAATGATGAAGACGTTTACTTGTGATTAAGTTTCCGAAAATGTTGCAGCTTTTTCGGCTGCACCCACACACACACACACACACACATACATACACAGCTAGTTTGTAGGGCACACATTTACATACATATATGGAAAAAACAGAAATATGATAATAATAATAATGAGTTTTTTTTTTTTAATAACGATTGTAGTTTGTAGCTAAAGCAAAGAAAGTTTAGAGACGCTATGCGAAGCGCAAAAGTATTAAATTGTTGGCTTTAAACTTGCCACTCTTCCACTCCCCGAGAAACCCTCAATCCTCCTCGTCCCCCCCTTCTCAACCTAAGCGAAAACTCTACCAAAAGCCAAATCTGTTGTGAGGCGCAGATTTCGCAAAACAAAAAAGATTTATTTGATTTCTTTACGACTTGAAGACTGTAAGCAAATGGCGGTAGATTTTTACGATTATTACTATTATCATTATCATTATCATTATCACTATTATTATTATTATTATTATTATTATTATTATATACCATTATATCATTATCATTAGTATACAATTAATTATCTTTACAATTATTGCAACTTTTTTTCCTGTGTAAATAGACAATGATACAAATATGATATACATATATATATTATGCATACGATATGATATATGATATGATGCGATCTATCGATCAAGCAACTCCGATGCCGTTCTGTAAATATGCAAATTCTAGGCGAAGAATTATTTTCTTTTTACGGAAATATTTTTATTTTTATCTTTTACTTCAATTTTTTTTCTGTTTTTTGACTGTTGCACACAAAAGTTTTAACTATCTTTTGATCTCAAGCAGCACCAACTCACACACACACGAACACAAACACAAGGAAATCCTTTAAGAAACACCCGAACAACAGGCGAACCCAAAGTAAAAGATAGAGCGAAACGTAGGCTACGTTTTTAAATTTTCCTTCCTTTTTTTCATATACATAAATTTCTTATTTTTTTTTTTTTTTTTTTTTTTTTGATACGATAAGCAAAATTAAAATAAAAATATAAATACAATAAATTTTGTAAATTTTGAATTTACGTAAAATAAATGAAAAAGAGAAAGAAAAAAAACAAAAATGAAAAACAAAAATTATGCAAATTAATTATTATGTAAAACACAATGTAAACTTTATAAACAATATAGCAAAATGCACTAAATTATTATTTATAATATTACCGTATATACATACATGCATAGATACTATATATAGTACGTATACATATATACATATTAAGCATTATGCCGTTTATCAATCTAAAATAACAGTACTTTAAATTCGCATTACAAATAGCATAATTTTTTTTTATTGTGAACTAAAAAATCTATTGCAAATAATTTAATGTTAGAAAACAAAAAAACACAAACACACAACCGCATATCGTACTAAAGAAACTTCACAGAAAATGAGAAGCATAAATAATAAAATAGTTATTATTATGATTATTTAAAGAGGAGAAGTGCAGAATATTGAAAAGAAAAACCGAAAACCGAAAAAAATATATTAAATATATACATATACATAATATATATGCGTAAGTGAGCCAATTTTTTTGCCTAGCACCTAAGTTCGAATCGTAAACGTAATGGTAAACCACAGTTTTCCTATCTATGAGAAGAAGAAGAAACCAACCAACATTTTAAACATTTAACTACACGAATGCATCTTTTCGCTAGGCTAAAAAAAACAACGTTTAAGCTAAATTACAAAAACCTTTCAAAATGGCAGAAAACCAAAAAAAAAAACGATAACGATGAAGAAGAATACATCAAACATTTTCGCATAGGCCCCAACTTTGCCGCGTTATTATTAAATAAATATATGAGATAATACAAACTAAAAAAAAAAATTGAAAAAATGCATCAAAAATTTAAATTAAAAAACTTGACAAAAAAAAGAACATATACCAAACACATTTCAATACCTAAAAAATACAATTTGCGTCTTCAAAACGAAACGATAACAAAATTATTACAAATATTTAAACAAGATTAACTAAAAAAAACAAGAGCGAAACATAAAATATTATTCGAAAAAAAATAATGCAAACAAATTTATGCAAATTTGTTGGATAAAATTATTTCAAAAAAAAACTGATTTCAAAATGATTTTTTTTAGTTGGTTAAAAAAAACATGTTAAATACTTTGCATTTTCTTACGCTTTAGCTAAATAATAATTACGAGTATAATTAAATAAATATTTATGCATAACACACAAACACACACACACACACATCGATATATAATGCATGCATACACGTGTCTATACATTGTATGTGTAGACACAACAAGATAAAAATATGATATAATGAGATATGTTAAAGCAGCAGAGATGAGGACGAAGCACGTGACGAAATGAAGGCAACATTTAGTTTTAATTTTATTATTAAAGCAACTAAATATTTTTTTTTTTCGTATTGTAATAATTATCAATTTTTTTATTATTATTATTATTATTATTATTATTATTGTAATTACGATAAATGAGAGAAAAGCAAAAAACAAAAAACATACCAATAATACATGAACATAAATGAAACTTTATCAAATAAAAATGTTTTCTTAAACGAAAAAAAAACCCATCGAAAACCCTTTTTAATTTCACACCAAACCGAAACCAATCCAGCCAACCCAACAGCCCCACACGAAAGATCTGTACGAGATTATGTTGTGTAGGGCCTTATCATTTTCTTGACTATATATATATATTAGTGTACCCTGTATTCTGTGCCATACGAAGCAGGCGAGCGCCAGAGGAACTACAGTACTCGCAATCTTTTTTAGCGATTCCCCCACACCGTACACAGATACTACAGACAGACACAAGCAGTGGCCAGGGGAGTGAAGTTCGTGCCAAGGGATTCAGTCGCCTTGTTCAATATTTGATATATGCATGATCTATAATTTAATACACACACCCATACCTATACACGTACAGCAGTATGAGCATGTATGAGAGAGGATTTAAAAAACAATATGCGGTGCTAGCCAAGTAAATACATAATTACAATAAGCGTATAAACGAAGCTACAGTTACATTTACAGATACAGATACATAGACACTTACAGCTGCAGATACAGATACAGATACAGATACATTGTAGTGCCCGTAACCCGTAAATAGCTTAGGCAAGTAGACAGTGAAATTTTTTGCATAGATTGAGTAGCAAACGTAGATTGAAGTAAATGATATCGAAAGCGGCGTTATCGAAATCGATGGCGATAGCGAAAATAATTTCATAAAGCGAAAGAAAAAATTATACGTAAATAATTTTAAATTAGAGGCCAGTGCATAAGAACTATAACAACAATAATAATAATAATAATAATAAATAATGAATTACGAATAGTCGTAGTAGCGAAAAGAAAAATCAAAATCGATATACATATAGTACATCTATCTAGTATATATATATATATAATCACATCTATTTGTAAATAGGAAACATACATATATTGTGCGAGTATTTTGATTTGGCGAAAGAGAAAGCGAAAGCAAAACGTAAACGAAATCAAATACAAACAGCATGAGAAATTATCCTTCCAATTCTACACAGACGAGACAGAGGCGAAAACGAATACGAAAAATTGCAAAACAAAACAATGAAAATATTGAAAAAAAAAACCAAAATGATATTTTTTTTCAAAGCTTAACTTTTTAGCTGATTATTAAGATATGCGTATATATATCTGTATGAATAGAAATGAATTTAAGCCCAAGGTGATATACAGTCTTATACACACATACACACACATATACACACTTATATACACTCTCTCACTCACACACACACACACACCGATCTACAAACAATAAACCGAAACAAAGTTAAGAGAATTTTTCGATTTTTCAAGAAAAATATGTATATATACAATATAGTGGAAAAGACAGTAATGAAAACACAAGTTGAGAAAGTAAAATATATATACATACTATATATAGAAGTTCACATCTTAAAACAGACCATATCAACATTATATTATAATGGTATTGCGTAGTTACATACAAGCATACATGCATATATGCAGTTATTTTAGCTAAACACACACACACACACAAACACAGACAAACATACGAGTACATAGCGTATTATCTAGCGAAAATCTCCTCAGTTTTAACACATCATTCAGATACTTAAAAACAGACGCAGAGAAACCAACACCGTTTTCAGTTTCAAATCCGCCCAGAAGAATGTGGAACAAGAAGGGAAAAATGAAAAATCTTATTAAGCAAATGTGCCCAATTAAACGATTAATAAGCAAAATAAAAGCAGCAAAAATATCAAAAAATTATATACATATGCAAATACGTATTTATATATAACATGCGTATATACATAACTGGACGACTTAGTGGCCTAAGCTAAGCTCTCGACAGACACATTTGGCAAAATTTCGACTCGATACAATTTTTTAAAAATTAAGCAAAACCAAAAGAAAACAACGGAAAATCTATTACGTAATTTATTAAAAACTGAAAAAAAACAAAAACGAGAATTTTTTTGTAGCATTTCTTGTTGTTGCAAGCGATTACAGCAATTACAACATATATGTACTATATGTACACATATTCTAAAGAAGAAAAAAAAATACATCGTTCTTTTTTTTTGTTAACTTAAGAGCCTGTTTTTTTATATATAAACATATACATACATATAAATATATATATACATGTATCGGCATTGTGTTAATTTGTAAATTAACATTTTCCATTCGATGAGCAAACCGAAGAAGACGACGAAAACGATTGCCAAGCGAAGAAAATGAGAAAATGCGAAAATTTTTAATAGGTTTTCGCCTAAAATTTGCCCAAGCAAATTCATTCAATGAAAATGAACACACACACACACACAAACGGAATAAGAACAAATAATGCAAATACTTCAGAAAATAAAAATATATATATAAATAAAATATATGAATAATATTAATAATTATAAATAGTTTATATAGCATGTAAAACTGAACAGAGAAATCAAATTCAATAAAGACGAATATACTGTATTCAAAACAAAACAAAAAACGTATTCTTTATTAAAATCAATTAATTTTTGTAAGC
Organism: Zaprionus inermis; assembly: GCA_018151445.1. Classification (NCBI taxonomy): domain Eukaryota; kingdom Metazoa; phylum Arthropoda; class Insecta; order Diptera; family Drosophilidae; genus Zaprionus; species Zaprionus inermis. The sequence goes on along the minus strand of JAECXD010001688.1, from coordinate 6,482,790 downwards.
TTCATGAAGACTTTTATTGAATCTAGTAAAGGGTTGCGTTTCTAAGCTACGAAAAAGGTTGCCGACTTGGAGGCGTTTTGGCCAACTGGCGCCAGCTACAGTTCGTGTTACTAAGCATCGCAAGCGCCATCCATCGGCAGATGGTGGAAGCTACAACCTAAGTCACAACCTTGTCAAAAATCATCAGATTGTCGTGACAGATGGGTTTCAATTTCTTCAGGGTTTCAACCCCAGATTGAAAAATTAGGACACTGCATACTACCCCATTTTGCAAGGTTTTAAGATCAGTCAATATTCAAACCCTCTTGTCCCACGACAATAATTATAAGCTTGGATAAAATGCATAAATGTACATACTCTGCTTTTATTTTGCACTCTACTCGTAACATGTTTTAGATTTGTTCACTTTGTAATCCGGTTTGGGTGTCAGATTAACGCTAAATATATTTATGTCTGTATGTATGTATTATATACATATGCATATGTATATGTGTAAGTATATTGTATAAATGTATATACAGCATGTGTGTACTATATGGAATTTCTCCGTTAGCCATTCAAGACGGGCATAATCCATTACAAAATCGCGCTTACACTACAAGCCCGAAATCAGTCAAAAACAATCGGCCTAGTACTCTCACACAATTTCCATTACTATATAGATTACATACACATACATATATATATTTATATTGATTCGTGTTTTTTGATATATATAATTTTTTAAATGTTATTTTTGTTTGTTTCTTTTTGATTTCTTTGTACCATCCACAAACATAAATCGAAAATTTATTTTCATAATATTTGCATCGTTTTTTGGTTTATTTATGTATTTCTTTATCGGTTGCTCTTCGAAAAAGTAGAAAAATATTGCTCTAAAAAATACAGCAACGTTTCTCGATCAATTTTCATTATCATAGATAAATAGCGATATATACATATACATATATATTACTTAATTATTTTACTTGTTCGTGGTTTGTTGTGGTATTTCTTGTTGTTACTGTTGTTGTTGTTGTTGTTTGGTACAGGTTTAGAGACAAATAAAAAACAGGCGCAAGTTGAAACCTTGGAGGGCAAACAGATATACACTTCTCAGGACACATTAGCATAGATACATATGTACGTGTATAAGTACATAATTATAAATAGGTCGTATATATATATATTTATATATATATATATATATACGTATTTAGATATTATGGCTTTCACATGCGAATATACATACTATATGTATACCTTTTGTAGATAGGTAGATAGAAATATAATGCTCTCGCTCTTCCGTCTTCAAAGTCAAAAAGGAAATATTCTTCTAAAGTGGTTCCCTGCTCGTCTAAGCGACACTTGTATCAGACTTCAGACGTCTCTCTTACTGCTTATTGTTGTGGACATGTTTCAGATACCCTGTAACTGTGTGAGTTCGCCTTCAACTGTATTTGGACCGACGTGACATGAGTGTGCGGAAGTGAGGCGGAATGGTGCGAAGAGGCGCGCAACAGGCTACTTAACAGCGTAACTAACGGGGGCTTCAAGCTAACTCTATAACAAATTACACGCACCTGCCCATGCATGCAAGTGCATGTGTGTGTGTGTGTGTATGTGAGTGTATGTCTTTAATTTATCGATTAATTATAGAAAACATTTTCGAGGCACTTTCAATATTCAACACAAGACTTCATCATGTTTTTTGTGTATGTATATATGTGTGTGTGGAAATCATTTTCGAAATCAACAAAAATTATAATTATCGATAAGTATCGTTTACCTTAACCTATAAAGATTATATATTTTGTAACTATTTTTAAGCATTGCATTTGGTGTTCCGAGACATAGTACGATAGTTCGCATAAGCAATAGATTATTCTAGCTAGCTCTTCGCAGGCTAACTAAAACAATTCCTATCGAAACTATCGATAGTTTTGTTCCCCAATAAAGAGAAAGGAAAAAGAAACAACTCAAGTGAAATGAAATCACATTTTGTGTGTATTTGGTACGCAAAGAAATCATAATCATATATATTTAATAATAATGATAGTATGATAATAAATTTAATAGCAAAAAAAAACATTAACAAACTGGTTTACTGATCATAATATATATATATATCGATAGCATATCGAATCGTATGTACGTCATTATAGTATATAGTAGGTGTATGTAGTATTAGATATAATAGGAAGAGTCGGGTGATTTATGGTTGGGTTTAGGATAATGATTAGGATTAAAGGCTCTCTTGATTTACATTATAATCAGGCAGATTGATGCGCTCGCTCTACAAAAAGTCTCGCGTTCAGCTTGCAGCTATGCTCAGTTATTACAACTTTCTGTTCGACTATAACAATATATCAATTATGTTTTAACTATTAAATATATATATATATATAGATATATATATATATATAGATATATATATATAGTGTGTGTGTGTGTTTGTGTGTGGATGTGTGTGGTGTATATATACATATGTATATAGATTTGCTTCAAAGTTTGCAATGACAACTCGGGCGGCGATTGTCTGTGTCGGGAAACGGCACTTGTTTCGATTACAATTGCAATTGCACTTATAAATGTATATATATATATATATATATATATATATATATATATTGTGTATATGTATGTATGTATATAACTAAGTCTGTGTATGTATGTGTGTATATAGGCTTAAGGCTAGATCGCTTAGCTAGTTTTGTTGTGTTGTTGTTTTCGGGTATTCTTCTCTTTTTAAAAGGCGTTCGCATTGTAAAGCTACTAAAACACTCTCTCTGTCTCTCGCTCTTTCATCTATACACATATATCGTATATATGCCATTCAAATATATGTATGTTATATATTTATATATATCTGTATATCAATATTTAAACAATCAAAAGCAAACGTTTAACACTTGAATTAATGCGTAATTTAAGTTTAACAACTGGCAATTGGTTTCCCCATCATCCTACTCTTACTACCTTACTTTCTTGTGTTTCTTGGTTTCTTTATGCGCAGCTTTACATTAATTGTTAATTTAATTGTTTCGTTTGTTTTGTTTTTTGTCTCTTCTTTAGATTTACTTTTATGCTCCTTGCTCTAAAAAGGTACTTGAAGTGTATACACTTAGGGGGTCGCTTTAATGTTACTAATGTTAGTATACATGTGTGTGTGTAGGTGTGTGTGTGTGTGTAAGGGGTGTGTATGTGTAGCAAAATCCCAACAGCTTGTTCTATATACAAAATTGAGTTAAATTTTAACTAAGGTTTCCGTTTGAAATTTAAGTCCACAAACAAACAAAAAAAAAAAAACAATATATTGTGTAGTCTTATATCATCTCAACTAGCAAAAAAAATAAAGAACTAGATATATCTATATAATTGTGTTCTTTTGTGTTTTGTGTTTCTTAATTTTGTTGTTGTGCAAACAAATTGTTTAACAAGTTTGCGAACAAGTTTTCTCTTTTGTTTCTTGGACTACACATGCCTAAAGAACTAGTTGTTGTTGTTGTTTTAGTTGTAAAAGTATCTTTGATTTTACATTTACTTGAGAGTCACATGTTAAGTTTTTAGTTTTGTAGTAACGTTTTTTCTAGATATAGTTTTGTTTAGTTATAATTTGGGGGATTCGGTTGCTATGCTACGATTGATTGGCCTGTGTTTTGGTTGATTCAGTTGGTTTTAGCACTTAATGTTAATCATATAAAATATGATAATCAATTATAACCGTATTCATAATATAATAATATATAATATAATATAATATAATAATATAGTAAGTAGTAAATAACACGTAGCGATTTAAACAATTCAATTTCAACAGCATTTTCACATTTTCTTTTTCATATTTTTGCTCTGATGCGTTTCGTTCGTGTGTGTGTGTGTGTGTTTTTCTTTGCTAAGGACTCAATAGTAAGGCGCTAAATGTTTGTTTATGTTTAGTACTTTATAAATATCTACACACATCTTTGTATATCCGTGTGTGTGTGTGTGTGGTGGGTTTGTGTATTATACATATATAAAACGTTTGCTTACAGCGAAAAACAAACGAATCAAAAGTTTTCCGTGTTGCTTTGTAGCTTTTTTCTTTTTTGTTTTTGTTTTTGTTTTTGTAGTTGCTTGTTGCTTGTTGTTTTTTCTTGTTCTTGTAGTGTTTACAATTTTTTTCTTGTTTTGTATTTTTCATATAATTTACTTAGCACAAAGTTTTGTTGTCGTTTTCTTGATATACACGGTTTGCCTTCTCGCTCTCATTCATTCACAATCTAACTATATATCTTTCTCTCTCATTCGCCTCGTCCCCGGTTTTCTAGTTCTCAAGTTTGTTTTTTTTTTTTCGTTAAGTTGTTTTTGTGTATATATTAAATTGTTATATATATATATAACAAAATATGTTAAAATTGTTTATCAAAATGTACAAACAGAATAAAGAATTAAAATTTAACAAAGAAAATTGCAACTAATTAAAAAATTATATAATGGCCAACAATTAAAAAACTAACAGCTACAGAAAAATTAAACTAAAAGAAAAGAGCACTTGGAAGAAAATAAGGTAAAAAGATACCTGATTAAAATCCCTATCCGTATCCGTATCCGTATTCGTATACGTAAACGGAATAACGGTATAACGAAACACAAAAGAATCATGTAAATTATGCGAAAATGAAAACCAAAACTTATGACTAAATTGCTTTAGAAAGAGACGGCAGCTATGTGTGTGTGTGTGTGTGTTGCAAGCCGTAACCATTGCGGGGGTACAGATCTGTGTGTGTGTGTGTGTGTGGGTGTGCGTGCGGCAGTTAGACAAGCCTACGGCCTGCCGCCAGCCCGACGCCACATTCACCGCAACCAGGTAGACTTTCGCTTGATCTTGGTGCGCAGACCACGCAGTGGCTTCACTTTGTTCTTAACCACAACCGCATTGGCCATGGCCGCACTCAGATGCTGCTGCAGCATTGGCTGCCCGCCGCCGCCGCCCCCCGAGCTGGACAAACAACTCAGCCCGGGTATATACAGGCTGGTGCCGGAATTGCTGCCGCTGTTGCCGTTGCCGTTGCCATTAGCATTGCTGGCTGTCACGCTGCTGTATTGCTGCTCGTAGTGGGTTTGCTGCTGCTGCTGTTGCTGCTGTGCGAGTGCTGCGGCAGCTGCCACATTGGCCGCAGCGCTGCTTAGCAGTGCCATCTTGCTGCCGCTGCCATTGGTGAAGATGCCGGTGCCTGCATGATGATGATGATGAGCAGGATGATGCTGCTGCTGCTGCTGCAACTGTTGCTGCAATTGATGCTGATGCTGCTGCTGCTGCTGCTGTTGCAACTGCAATTGCTGCTGATGATACTCCTCCTCGAGACTGCGACTTGAGGCACGTTTGTGTGGCGAGCCATGACTGCTGCCGCTGCTGCCATTGCTGTAGTAATGTGTGGTTGTCGTGGTCGAAGAGGAGCCGCACTCAACGATGGAGGAACGCGACAGCGAAAGCAGCGCATCGACACCATCGCGATGACGCTGCTGATCGGCAAGCTCCTCGGGCGTTATGTTGTGGCTGCACAAAAAGAGGCACAGTTATAGTTATAGATCGATATAGAGAACTACAAGGTTTGATTAACTCACTTCTCCTCGCTGCTGTCGTAGGCTGCATCGGAGCTGGCGCAATTGCTATCGGCGCCATGACCCACACTGGGCTGCAGTGGCTGCGGTTGCTGCCCATTGCCATTGGTCAGCGGCGTTGAGGCGCCACTGTCCGCATTGCTATTGCCACCCGCCGAGTAGGTGTGATCCTCGCTGGGCGAGCTGGTTATCACCGGTGCACTGGGCAGGGAGTAGAAGGATTATAACATATATATATATAAATATATGACTGCTTTGCGTGCTTACCCATTCTGATAGGATTCACTTATGGCCTTGGAGCCATGTTTGAGGAAGAGCATAGCCGCCGCTGCTGCATGCACTGCATCCAGACCATCGGCGCCGCCATCGCGTTGCAAACGCTCAAAGGTGAAGGCACCTGGCGTCGCCTGGCCGGACACCAAGGCAGCAACAGCTCCTCCCCCTCCTCCGCCTGCACTCTCCAACGATCCGTTCAGACTGCTCGCATAGTTGTAGTTACCGCTGCTACTGCTGTTGTTGTTGTTGTTGCTGTTATTGTTGTTGGTCAGATACTCGCCACCGGACAGCTGCTCCTCGTCAAGCTCTTCACTAATATTGCGGAATTTCTTGGAGAGATTAGGATACAGCTTGGGATCGAAACGACTGGCAGTTGCATTGCTGCTGCCATTCGACGTGGGCGTGCCGACACCGGTTTGACCACCAGCACCACCATTGGCCAAGGCACCGTTGCTCTTGATGGGTGTGCTGCTGAGACTGCACACTGGCTGCCCACTTGCCGCACCGGCATCCAGACTATCGTAGCCACCGACACCAGCACCAGCTACGGCGCCATTGCCACTGGGACTCTTGAGCATGGGACTAATCTTATCGACAGCAGAGTTGGGAAAATATGGTGAACGATTCAATGCCTGCATGAGATTTTGACGCTGCTGCGGCTCGACACGCCACAACGAACCTTTACCCATGTTGGGTGCCTTCTCCACCTTGACAAAACTCTTGTTCAGCGACAGATTGTGACGCACACTGTTCTTCCAGCCATTTGGTGCCGATTTGAAGTAGGGAAAGTGTTGCACAATCCATGCATAGATCTCTTTGACGGGCAGCGCCTTCTCGTTGGAGTCCTCGATGGCCATGAAGATCAGGGAGCTGCACAGCGAGAAACAGCGATTAGTTTGCTAGCTTGAACCGACTGCATCATTGATCTTACCTAAAGCTATATGGCGGCTTGTTGTTGGTATGCACAAAGGGATCGTATGGCACGTTGTTCGGATGCTTTTGCTTTTGTGGCGTATTGTTGTTGCTGTTGCTATTGCTGTTGCTGTTGTTGTTGTTGTTGTTGTTACTGTTGCTATTGCTGCTGTAGTTTGCAGCAGCAGTTGCACCAATCTGATTGCTATTGCCCTTGCCCATGGTTTGATACTGCGGCGTGCTCGTATGCATTCTTGCTCCACCCACCACCATATCGAACTCCTTGAGCGAATCCTCATTCTCGTAGCTCGTGTAGCTGTTGGGGCTACGCAAGTTGGTCAGACCTGCAGCACTTGTAGCCGCATTCCCGTTTCCATTCCCATTACCATTCCCGTTGTGCATTGCTGTGGGCGTTATGGGCGGCGGCGGCGGTGTTATCGATATCTGTAGACCGCCAGTGCGTGACGTCACGGCGCTGTAGTAGGCACCCGGTGGCAACAGTGTCGTCGCGCCAGGCGGCGTTTCCGGTGAGGCAATATTGGCGGGCTGTTGTGGGCTGCAGCGGACAGCGAAAGAGAGCGAGAGAGAAACGATTAGTCGAGAATTGCAAAGGGTTTTTAATTGAATTCAGAATTTCACAAAAATAAAACTCAGTAAAAATAAACGTGCTCGATTTACAAAGGCGTGTTCACACCCTAAAATTATTTTAAAACTGATTGCTATAATCAAACATAATGTCAGCAAATTTGATAGCTATATGATCTATATCTGCTGAGATATAGGCGTTCATACAAACAAAATTCGAATGAAAAAAAACGTACATGGCTATTGAAGAGAGTTATGAAAACAAGAGCAGGTTGAAATCGTGTTAAAGGTGTGCACAGAGGGAGGGAGAATGAAAGAGAGAGAAAGCCATAGAAAGAGTGACGGAGAGCCGCGACTTACATGACATGCGGTGCGCTGGCCACATGGCTAACAAAACTGTAGCCCGGCTGCAGCGATGTGGTGCTAATCACAGTTGGAGTCGCTGTTGACGTCGCTTGCGGATCGTTGCTGCTGCTGGGTGTGTTGCTGTTGCTGCTGTTGTTGTTGTTGTTAGTGCTGCTGTTGCTTGAGGTTGCATAGTTGACGGCATCGAAAACCACATTGAAACTGCTAGGCTTGGGCACGGGACTGTTGCCGCCGTTGACGGCGGCAGTGGACGAAACGGAACCGGAACCAGAGCCGGAACCTGCAGCGGAACCATTGGCTGAGCACGCGCTAAGCGATGAGTTGTTGGACGAGGCGGGTGAACTGACAACAGTCACTGTTGAGGCCACCACGTGGTTGTTGCTGTTGTTGTTGTTGTTACTATTGTTGTTGTTGTTGTTGTTGTTGTGCTCCACTTGCATCTTCTCGCGCAGATATTTCTTGTGCGGATGATGCGTTGTTGTGTTGCCCGTGGATTTGTAGACCGCCGCAGCTGTTGCTGTCGTCGCACCGTTGCTGCTCACATAAATCGGCTGCGGCTGCAACTGTTGCTGCTGCTGCTGCTGTTGCTGCAACTGCTGCTTGACTGTTGCCGTTAACGCTGTGACAAATGTTTTGCCTGCAGCTGCAACGGCAGCAGCAGCAGCATGTGGCATGTAGCTGGCAGCGCCAGTGGTTGCGCTGCCTTTGCTTGCTGCTTTGTACTCCACCACGGTGGTGGTGCCACTGGGTCCTTTGTGCACCGTCGTTGTGCTGTAGACGGCGGGTTGTTGCTCGCTTGACTGTTGCTGCTGCTCGTTGGCTTCGCTGCTGCTGCTGCTGCTGCTGCTGGGCGGCAACTCCTCAATGATGTCGCTGACTATGCAAATGTTGCTGTTGCTGTTCCTGTTGCTGTTGTTGCCGATTCTGCTGCTGCTGCTGCTGCTGACTGCAGCCAGCGCTGCCGCTTTGAGCGTCATAGCCGCGTTGCTGCGTTTCACATGCGGTGCTGCTGCTGTTGTTGTTGTCGCCGCTGCTGTTGTTTTCACGATGCCTTTGATCAGATTGCTGTCGTTGAGCCACGATAGAGGACGCAGTTCGCCGTCATCGGCCACGGAGGCAGCTGCTGCTGCTGCCAGCGCATCGACTGTTGTCAGCTCGAGTGGTTCTGTGGCAAGCAGCACAATGTTGCCACCGGCAGCGGGGCCTGGTGCTGCACCCGCTGCCTGCGCTGATTGTGCTACTGCTGCCGCAGCCGCTGCTGCTGCGCTGCTGTCGTAGGCTGTGAAGCTGCTGCCGTTGTGCTGCACGAACACGTATTTTGAGGCGGAGTTCATGTGGCCGTGACTCTGACTGTGACTGTGAGCGTGACTGAGAGTGTGACCGTTTATGCTGCTGCTGCTGTTGTTGTTGTCAGAAGGCGACACCGTTGCCACTGCTGCTGCTGTTGTTGCCACGTTGCTGCTGCGATAACCATGTGCGGCCGCTGCCGCAGCTGCCACAACTGCTGCCGTTGCTGTTGTTGCCGTTGCCGCCGATTGAAATTGACCCCGCAGTTGGCTCAGATCGTGTGTCGTTAGCAGCTGTGTGGGATTATCTGTTGACATGCTGCAAAGGAACATAGCAGTGGGAAGAGAGAGAAAGAGAGAGAGAAAGAGAGAGAGAAAGAGAGAGAGAAAGAGAGAGAGAAAGAGAGAGAGAAAGAGAGAGAGAAAGAGAGAGAGAAAGAGAGAGAGATAGAGCGAGAGAGAGGAGAAGGAAGAGAGGCAGAGAAGAAAAATAAATTATAATTAGTATTATTGGATTTATTTAATAATAAACTAGAATAAACTTAGGCTACAAATGCAAGAGAGATCCGCAGTGTGATGAGTTTCAGACGCACTGTGGGGAGTTGAGTGTGGAGAGTAGCTTGTTCGGGGGGAGGGAATAATTGTCAGAAATACAACAAGAGAGCGGCAAAATAATATTTTATAATTGTTTGAGAGCAATGTGGCATTTTTTTTAATATGTTTGAGCTACACTACAAGAAAATGTGCAGTTAACTTAAATAAACTAAAAGTTACAACAAAAAAATATAATAGTAGATTATATGCGTAGTATATGCAAACATATAATACAGCAAATAATAAATGAAATAAGAATACATTCACTAATAATTACAATAAATAATAATAAAGAAAAAATAAATACAAATTGAGTAAATCTCCTAAATCTTCATAATATTTTCCACTGTGCAGCTGCACATTTTTTTTACCATTTTAAATAGTTTATTTCCCTTTTTGCCCTTTTTAAACTGATGGCAAATACCATTAAATTATTTGTTTTTCTTTTTGGTAAATTTAATTTAATTTTCTCTGCCGCTGCTGCTTGTTTTTCTCGTTATCAGCGCGTGCTAATCAAATCAACTAAAAATGCTGCCAAACAAATGCGGCTTGTTCCACTGTTGTTGTTGTTGTTTTTTTATGCACGCGTCCTTCAAGTGTTGCCACTTTTCATTGCATACTTCGCTGCGTTTCAGCTTTACAAATAATTAGAGTAATATAACTAAATACTGCTCGCTCTATCTCTCCCCCCCCCCCCTCTCACACTCTCTCTCTCGCTCTCTATCTTCCCTTTCTCACTCCCTCCTCATCTGCCTCTCAAACGTCAACCGCTTAACGCTTTACGCAATCAACACGCCCGCCCTGACAGCCATTTTGCTCTTCTTCTTCTGCTTGCTCATGCTACTTCTGTTTTCTGTTGTTTCTGTTTCTGTTTTTATTGCTTCAAATTTACGCGTGTAGTTTTTTCTGCTTTTATGACTTGATGAGCAGCGCGAACGCGACGCAGCCTGCCATCACCTGCTAAGAGAGGGCTTTCTGGCTCGATCTCTCTCGCTCTCTCGAGCTTGTTTACTGTTGGATTATCTTATCAGCGTTTTGCATTCTACACGCCAGTTTTGCTTTGGCCTTAACTGTTTTAGTTTGCAGGCCGTAGAGGCAGAGAGGAGGTAGGAGGAGAGAAGGAGAGAGGGAGGAGAGAAGGAGAGAGGGAGAGAGCTTAATGAGTGCACTCAACACATTCTTAGTTGTCCCTTTTACAGTTAACTGTGCGGGCAGCGCAGCCAACAAAGTGTTTTATTATTATTTATTGATTTTCAGGCAGCAACAACAACAAATTACTTTGACAACAGCGCAAAAGAAAAACAAAAAAAAACAAATGAGCGCGCAACAAAACAAGATAAAGCGAAAGAAGCAACGACAGCAAAGCAAAACACAACAATAATTACATTAACAATAAGAATAATAAAAACTAAGCAAGATTAATAAATACTACAAAAACAATAATAAATAAATAACAGCAATAAATACTAAAACAACAACAAGCACAGCTGTTGCTGCCTCAGGTGTGCACACTATTTGGGCAAGCGACTGTAGTTGTAGCAGTAGTAGCAGCAGTAATGGCTGTAGTAGCAGGCGCGACACTTTATTTGCCTGCCACTGTTCTTGTTCTTGCTACTGCTGCGCTGCCGCTGCTTCTCTTGCTCTGCTAACTCCTCTTCCTTATTGTTGTCCAGCAACAAACAACAAACGAAAAAGCTTGCGACGCAATTCTGAAAGTTTGCGTCGTTGTCTTGGTTACTTTATATAAACAAAACGAAAAACAACAACAACAACAACAAATAACAAAGCAAATGTAAGAAGAAAAACACAGCAACAATTCGCATACAGACACACACATAGAGAGACAGACAGTGGCGTCGCGCGAGAGTGACAGTGGGAGACGACAAGACAATCACGTCAGCGTTAGCGCGACAACAACGTGCTTTTGCTGAGAGAGCGCCGTGGCCAGTGAGTGTGAGTGAGTGAGTCGTGTGTGTGGCGTGCTTTTGCCTCTGCTTTGCCATAATTAATTAGCTAAACTAGACGCATGTTATATGCGCGCACACACACACGCACACACACACTCTAACTACGCTCTCTCTCGTTCTCTGTCTACGCCGCCTGAGCCGCTCTGTTGTGACGTGTGCCAAAATGAAAAACAACAAAAATACCTATACACATATGCCGTGTCACTCTGCCGCTCGCTCTCTCACGCTCTCTTGTTGTTTATCTGCGTATTTGTTTGGCTTTCCAAAGCGCGACGCGACGCGCACAAACAAACGGCGTAGTTTCGCAGTCAATGCTGAGAGAGCCAGAGAGCGTCGTTTCGGCTCGGCTCGGCTCGATTCGGCTCGCCTCGGGCTGAGCCTTCGTTTTGTTATTATGCTGCACCCCCCCAACCCCACCACACACGCTCTCACCCGCGCTCTCTTTGGCGTTTACCACAACTGAGATTAGCAGAAGCCGCCGTCGCCGTCGCCGCGTCAGTTGTCAGGTTTTCGTTCTAGAAACGTCAACTCGCTGCCGCGCTGCTCTCCCGCTGCGCTGCGTTTGTTCGCTTTGTGTGACCTATGCGCCTTTTGAATGGCGGCGACAGCGACGCGACGCTTTCTATGCAGCTGCTGCGCTGCGCTGCTGCTGTTGCTGCTGATGTAACTGTTGTTGTTCTTGTTGTTGTTTTGTTAATGTGGGCGTAGGATGTCAACCCGCGCCGTGTACTCTTCGCTGCACTTGTTTAGGGGTCCAATTAACAAAACAAAATAGAACAAAAGCAGAGGCAGTGGAAGAGACAGAGGCAGTGGCAGAGACAGAGGCAGAGGCAGCAGCAGCAGCAGCTGGAGCATGGTGAAAGACAGTTGGTTAAACTGTACCTGCTGCTGCGGCGCTGTTAAAAACGCTAATAAAACGCGCACAATTCTTTCTTTTCGTTCTTTTTTGTTTGTAGATGAATCATGGACATACAAACACAAACACACACACACACACCCGCACACACACACATGCAGCGCTGTTTAACCGCGTGCTAATCGCGCCTGTTGTTGTTGTTTTTGTTTTAAATGAGCTGCTTCCTCTTTAAATATAAAATAATAAATACGCCACACTGTGCGAGCGAGAGAGAGAGAGCGGGATGTGTGTGGAGTGGGGGCAGGGCAAGGGGTACACTTTATAATAAACATAATAATAAAGCGAAGCAGCAGGCCAGCGTCGAGGAAGAGGAGAGCGAGTGGAGGCATTTTAATGCCTTGTTCCTTGTTTACCTATTGCCATCTCTATCGCACACTAAATAAATAATAACAAATAACAAAACATTTCGCGTAACCAGAGAGAGAGAGGGATCGGGAGGGAGAGCGAGATCACGGCAGAGAGAGAGCTTTGCATATTTCCGGCAGCAGCAGCAGCAGCAACAACAACAACTACAGCTGGCTCAGGCATTTTTTGAGAGCTTTTTAATGGCGTCCAATGACGCGCGCGATCTCTCTCTTTCTCTCTCTCTCCCTCTCTTTCTCTGCCTCTTCATACTCAAATGAAATATAAACAAAAATTCATGAAATTGATTTTATTACATAGTTTATAAATTATGCAGGCTGCTCTTGGCACGTTTTTCCTCCTTTTTTTCATTAATTTCTGTTTTTTACTAATTTTTTATTTTTTTTATGAAATTCTTCAATATTTCGCGTGTTTTATTTTTAGTTTTGTATTCAATTTTCTGTTCTTCATCTTTTTATTTTTGCAACTTGTGCAGAATTTTCTCGACAAAGAAGAAGAAGCAAAGCAAAGCGAAGACGGCAATAAACAAACGAGAAACACAGCGAAGGCGACCACGCGGCGTATACGTAACGCCGTGCATACACCATGGCGACTGTGACACAGCGTGTCTCTGTGTGTGTGAGTGTGTGTCTCTCTCTCTATGTGTGTGTGTGTGCGTGTGTGTGTCATGCGTGTGGCTGTGTCTGTCTGTCTCAGTGTGCGTGATGCCAGACACATTTTTGCATTACGTATACGCCTGTGGGCCAGCAAACGGGATGGGTGGTGTCACTGCTGCATGTGTGTGCGTGCACGTTCATGCACGGCACAACTGATAAGCTGCTCTAGCAGCGCGGCGCGAAAAATTAATTGTAAAAAAATAAATAAATAAATAATAATAAAAAAATTAAGAAAATGCGCAAAACATAAGCAAAGAAACACACACACACACACACATGCATATAAATATAGAGATATAGATATTTATGGAAGAAGGGAAAAGCATGCAAGAATTCAGAGAATGCCAGAGAGGGAGTGGAAGAGAGAGAGAGGAAGAAACAAACGAAGCAATGACAACGACAAAAAGCAAAGTAAATGCGACAAGGCCGCTGGCAGACTACGTGTGTGTGTGTGTGCGTGTGTGTTAAAAAAAAAGCTCTTGCTAAATTTTAATGCCTGCGAATAAGCATAACTTAAAAAAAAACTTAAGATAATCAATCTATAAACAAAAACATTAAAAACAGTTGAAAAAGTTTAAAACTTTGCTCTCGCTCTCTCTCGCGCATTTCTTTAAACTTTGACGCTCTCGCAAAGCTTTCACTCTCCCGCTGATGGAGCGAGCGCGCTCTCCCGCTCTCCCGCTCTCCCACTCTCCCACTCTCTCTCGCTCTCTCGCTCAACGTGGTTTCTACTTATTTTCCTCATGTATTTTTATACTTTGCGGCGCCTGTGGCGAATTTCAGATTATGAAATCGCGCTGCGCCCGCAACGAAACGTTTGCGAATGGCCAGGCAAAGAGGAATAACAGAAAAAAAAATTTATAAACAAAGGATATTCGCAAAACAAAACAACGCTTATTTTCTATTTATTTTGCTTTTTTCGGTTATTGTTTTTGTTATTGTTGCGCTCCCACTCTCTTTCGCTCTCTTCCTTGCACACACATAGACACACACACACACACATACAGTCTGCTTTTGTTGTTGTTGTTATGCATGATCCACATACCTTCGCACACGACGCATACAACGATAGCACGACACTCACGAAACGCACGCAAACATTACACGAATTGTAAACGCAAAAAAAAATAAATTCCGATTGTTTAACAAAATTATTATAAATAAAGTTGTTCTCCGCTCTTGTTGTTGTTGTTTTCTGGAGCTCTTTAAACTGCTTTTAAAGGCTTCTTCTTCTTCTTCTTACACACACAGCCTGTGAAACTGTTCGAACTGTAAAGCACGCGAGCAGACAAACGAATGAAGCGAAACGGCGGCAGCAGCAGCAAATGAAATGCCGAAACGCGGCGAGCCACACACACACACACACACACACACACACACAGACACAGAGCCACACGTATACAGAGAACGACCCGCACACAGCCAGCGAGGCGCGCTCTCACACTGTACACACGGCGAGCGTAACAAAGAGAGCGACACGTAAGTCGTGTGAGAGAGAGTCGGAGAGCCGCCGACGCCGACGCCGCCATCGCCGCTGCCGGCACAAAGCAAACGTGCACAGTGTGCGGCGCGCGTAAACAACAACAAGGCAAGCTCGACAGAGAGAGCGCGCAAAGTGACGCGACGCCGCTGCCTGTGTGTGTGTGTGTGTATGTGTGCTGAGAGAGCGCGCGCATTGGCGCATGACATTGCCATTTATTGAAAGCTGCTGCGCGTCGTCAGCGTCAGCGTCGACCTTATGCGTCGCTCTGCTGCGGCGCGCAAAAAGGATCCCAGCAGCAGCAACAACAAAAGCAAAGCAGCAGGAATAGAAGCAGCAGCAACGCAGGCAGAGACGCAACGAACAGCTGTTTGGGTTAGGCCCTAAGCCAGATGTGACTCAGCTGAGAGAGAGTGAGAGAGAGAGAGAGGAGAGCGACGCGGTGAGAGCGCGCGCCATTGTTGTTCTTGTTGTTGTTGCCGTGCGATTACAAATGTTTATAAATATCATATGATACGACGAGAGGGAGGTGCATACGGAGAGGGGAACAAGTAACTAATTTACTAATTAATTAAAACATAATTAAGTTAATTAGCGCAGCTGGCGTCGACACGTGCGCGACGCGCCGAGCAGGAAACACAAGAAGCGCAAAACAATAAAATAAAATAAAATAAAAAGAGAACAAGAAAAACAACAAGAGCAGCGAAAGCTTTCGTCAAATGCAGCGCAAGCATTTAACGTATTTAATTTTAGCCGAGGCGGAAAGGAAAATTGAAAAACGGCATTGTCTTTGCTCTGCCGCGGTCGCTGCCACTGCCGCTGCCTCTTCTTCTACGTCTTGTGCTTTTACTAAAAATAAATTTTACATTTATTTTCCACACGCACAACAACAACGACGTCAGCAACGCGAGCGAGAGAGAGAGAGAGACAGAGCACGAGAGTGGGAGAGAGCGAAACTTTTGCCGGCATTTTGAGAGGGGGCGGCGAATTGCAGCAGCAGGCGACGACTAAAAAAAGCGCATCAAACAAAGCGTCAACTAAAAATAAGCACAACAATTTTGTTGTTGTGTCGCCGTCACTGCGCTCCGCTGCGCTGCCGAGAGAGCGCGCGAGCGAGCGCCTCTGCTGTTGCCAGGCGCAAAAAGAGAGTGCAGCACTGCCATGCCTCGCCAGGCTGCCTCTTTAACCCACTGTGCACCTTTGCGCCGCAGGTTGAGTGACAGTTTTTGGGCAATTTCAATTTCAATTGATTTCTTTCGTTCAAAACACACTCGTGTCATGTGCGTGTCTCTCTCTCTCTCTCCCTCTCTCTCTCTTCATTTCTTTTTGGCTAAGCAATTTCAAGCAGAGCAACAACAACACACAAATTGGGTCAGCCACAATTAATATTACTAAATATAGCCAAAAGACATTTGCTGCGATAAGAGGCGTGAACAAAAGTGTGAGCGCAACTTACGGCAACCTGCTCGCTCCTGCAGCGGCAGCGCAGAGCAGCGCAGCAACCTACCCAAAGCCAAGCTCACGTGCGCACCCCACAACATTGTCGCTTGCATCTTTTGCAATTGACTGTGAAAACCTTTCGCAATCGTAACTGTCAACATTGCCGCAGTTTCGTTATGAGTTTTTAGCTTTTTTCTTTGCTTTAGGGCATATCTATCTATATAAGAACTTTGTATTAATAAAGATCTTTTCGGTTTTCTCTATGAAATTTTAACAAAACCAAAATTTTTAACTATATTTTTTGTCAAGTGTGGCTTTTTTGAAAACCAGCTGTGGGAAAAATTAAAAACTGCGGAAAGCAGTTTACTGATCAATGTCTTTGATACTGATCAAAGTCTTCGAAAGCGCGTGTTTTTACACACAAACAAATGCCTTTATTAATTTCAGCCTGTTTTTCGAAAACCGCTGTTCGGGAACCACTGCTTGTCTATAAAGTTTTAACAAAGTTTTAACTCGTAATGCCAACAGCTTTACGTATTAATGTTTGCTCGTATTGTTTGTTTGTTGTGCTGCCCTTCGATCAACTAAACAATAAAAATTTACACACACGCGCACACAGAGACACATACGAACACGCGAGAGAGCAAGATGCGGCGCGATAAACGTTTTCAGCTAATTAGCACATTTCGAACGTCCGCAATTATTTAATGCACAGGGAGCTCACTCGTGTGTGCCAAAGTGTGTTGCTGTGTATGTATGTATGTAAGTATGTGTGTGTGTGTGTGTGTGTGTGTGACTATGTATCTACTCTTTTTTCAGCCTTTGACCTAATATGCATGAAAATATCGTGCACATCGCACTAGTTATGACACAAGCTCCACAGCTCGACCAGTAGAACTGCCTTCCAAATAAAATATATATTTACACAAAAGTATTCATGTATGCGCCCGCTCGTGTATGAGTGTATCTGAGTGCGTATGTTTGTCGATGTTGCTATATATGTACATAATTTCACATGCGTTAAACTGAAAAAAGAGTAGTTTCAGCTACTTTGCATACACGGGTGTATGTAGATAGATAGATTCATAGATACATTTGTTTGTAATCCATTCCGAGTCAGAGTCGATCTACGTACGAAGTGATGTGGTAAGCGCAACTATGTATTTGTACAGAGATAAATGCGATCAGTCACAATAGTTGTGATAACATTTGTTACACAAACAGCTACACATACAGAGTATCAATTTTTAAAGCTAACAAATGGAAATCAAATCAAAGTGAGTAAAAAAACTTTTTAGCTTGAGTCTTGTAAGGCAATTGAGTAACTACTTGATATTTAATTGTTGCCTAATGGTTGTTATTTAATTAATGTATATTAATTGCTTTTGATCCTTTATTATTTCAAGTTTTAAAACTTTTTTTAATTTTTAGTCATTTCTATTGACTTTTATAGAGGAAAAGATGTGCATAGACTTTATAGAATTGTTTTCTTTCGATTTTTAAAATATAATAATTACAGCATTTGCTTTTGTGCTCATCTATGAATTTGATTTTTTAACCTTTATTTACGTTATCTCTCCATTTACTTTTATGTTTTAAATGATTTTCCCTGCTGTTTCATATATTCAGTCAAGTGTTGATTTCGTCAGCGACAACTTTGTCGCCTACACCTAAAAAGGGAATGCAATTCGAGAGCGCTCGTTGTCTTTGCTTCTTCTTCTGCTGCTTCTTGGTTTAGTTAGGTTCTGCCGCTGCCGCTGCCTAACAGTTGTTGTTTTTCTTGTATAACACAAAATTGTCGCCGGTTGCCGACGCCGCCGCCGACACCGCCGCCGCTGCTGCTGCTGCTGCCTTTTTTATAGTTTCGTTTCTTGTTTGCATTTTGCGCATCGTTCTTGCTTGTTGTTGTTCTTGCTGTGCCCGCACAGTGGTATGTACACACTTGATATATGTATGAAAAAATAAAAAACATACAATATCTTATCGCGCTAACAACACAAAGTTGCTTCTTGTTGTGCTACACACACACACGCACACTCACAGAGTCTTATACACACATACATAATTATTTTTATATTTTATGTAATCAACAAACAGCGGCGGCCACATGCGGCGACGGCGACGGCGACAGCAGCGTCAGCCTCTGTCGCTGCCTGCGTCTCCTTCTGCTGCTGCCACTTCCCTCGCTGCTGCGACAAGGTTCTCAAAAAAAGCACGCACACACACGCACACGCTTACGCACGCACGGCGTGCGAGGTGCAAAGTCAAAGCGTCAACAAAAAAAAGGAGAGCACGAGTAGCTGCTGCTGCCCGCTTGGGCGCCGCTGCTTGGGTGGGCGGCGAACAGCGACGCCTGCTTTATGCGTTCCATTCTCTCCTCTCACTCACTCACTGCCTGCCTGCGGTTTTGTGTGCTTGTATTTTCAATTAGTTTTTAATGGGGGCGTTTTCTTATTGGCACGGCATATGTCAAGGAATTTCCAATTGGTTTTTAAGTCGCCGATGACAGCGGCGGCACGCAGCAGGCCGCCATTGCATAATCCAACTCCCCCACCCCCCACACAACGCCACGGCCGCTAATTACTTGATGCTTCTCCTGCTTCTGTTGCTGAGCTGGCGCTGATCGGACATGACGGGGTCGCTTTATCAAAAAATTCAAATAAAATTACGACTCTCCCACACGCACACAATAACAATGCAAATTCATAATGCAAAGCTGATCAACAGAACTAACAACAACAACACACACACACACTCACGCGCAGCAAGAGAGCGCGAGAGCGACAAATTCGCAATGACAGCGCCGCGGCAAATCGGCTCAGCAGCGACGACTTGGCGTCGTCATGGGACGCCAACGCTGATGCCGCACACTTACATACGCGACGCGTCGCTCAGTTTCTATTTTCTTGCTGACGCAGACGTTGGCGCTGTTGTTGCTGCGTGAAAGAGATAGATAGAGGGCGAGAGAGAGCGCGCGTACGAGGGAATGCAAATCAATTGAATATCAAAATTCGATACGATTTCTAATCGATTTGCATTTCGCAGCTGCAACAACAACAGACTAGAAAACTGTGCAGCCAGTGACGTCACACACACACACGCACATTTACCGAGTAATTATAATGCGTAAAACTATTGGCAAAATTCGATAATTTTTGCTGTCGAATGCGCAGCAACAATAAATTTATAACAAAGGCGTCGCACACAAACACGCGGGCAGAGGCAATGCGGCGCTGCTGCTCTCTCTCAACTCGACAGTCTGGGCGAATTCAGTGTGAACGGACGGCACTGTAAGCGCATACAGCACGCTCGCGTCCCTATGTAAACGTGTGTGTGTGTGTGCGAGCGAGTGCCGTGTGTAACTATGTATATATGCGGGCGACAATTTTGCTGCCCCACTCCATTCCTGCTTCACACGATCATTTGCAGTTGCATTTTAATTTCAATTGTTGCTGCCGCTGCTGCTGCCGGCAACGTGTGCGTTTGCTGCGGGCAGCGACAGCAGCAGCAGTAGCAGCAGGGGGGCGCAGATCAAAACAACAACAAATAAAAACTGCGAGCGTGAACGAGAGACGCGTGGGTCGCTGCAGCCGCAACGTTTTTCGGTTGTTGCTGTGACCAAATTTTATATTTACACTGCGACACTCACACACACACGTACACACACACGCACACGTTTCTACGCTAGTCACTGTAAGTGTGCGCACACCACGTAGTTATTGCTCATGAAATTTTATTTTATCTACGTTTATATATGTATTTAATTTTGTTGTTTTGTATTTTGCACTCACATTTTGTTATTGCTGCTGCCAGTTTCGCTGTGCGTCTCGCTGCGGCGTCGGCGTCGGCATCGGCGGCGTCGTAGTCACTGTTAGCACGCACTTTGCGCTCTCTTGGCTCTCTCCTTGTGGGCGGCGCAGCACTTGCAAACCTTTTCGGCTTTACGTATTTTCGTTTGTTATTCCTCTTGTTGTTGTTCTACTTCTACTACGTTGTATCGACTAATTAATTAACACAGCACGCGAACGCGCACAAAAAAAAATAAATAATTACGAATTAACCGCAAGTAGAAGGAAGCCAGAAAGAGCAATAAATGAAGAGAGAGAGAGAGCGAGTTCTGTTATGCTACGTTCTTTCCGATCAATCGATAAGTCATCTGAATATGTCTAGTTGCCTTTTGTTATTAATATTTGTTTTCTGCTTTTGTTTTTGTTTTTCTTTTAGCTGACGTGCTGCTGTCGCTCACTACACGTCGTACGTCCGCTGCGCTGAAAGGCACAATGCAAAATGAATGAGACTGAATGAACTGACACGACGCGACCGACACTGCGACAGAGGCCGAGACTGAGACTACGACTGCGACAGAGAAGACAGCGACGGCGGCGGTGGCGATAACGACGCGCGGTACGCGACGCGACGAGACGAAACAAAACGAGAGGCCCAAGCCAAGGCAAGGCAAGCCATGGGATTTGTGCTGGCAGAGGCGCAGCAGCAGCAGGGCAGTCAGTCAGTCACTCGCCTACTATGCATAGTGGGCCAGGCAGGCATTTTTGTGCTGCGAATCAAAGCATTAGATGTTTTGTGACTGTAAAAATATTAAGCGTGACGAAGTCAATATTCCTGTAGTTTACAACTGTTTCGTGTGTGCAGTCTCGCTTTTTCCGTCAAATCTAGCATTTTCTTTTTTGAAGTAAAAAGCTACGAATTGCGTTAAGTGGTAGTTCATATTATTTTTTTTTCATATTAAGTTGACTTTTCTTTCACTTTGACTACATTAGGCAAATATTTAATTAAATTTACTCAAAATTTAATTTAAATCGATGAAATTTAAATGAAATTAGTTTATAATGATAAACAAAAAATAAATATTTGTGCATATTGCTATTGATTTTGTGTGCATATAAATTATTGTGTTCATTTATACTTTAATTTTAATTTTTATCAGCTTAAAAATTATCTTTTTAATTATTTTTACTATACCATTATATTGTATCATACCTATAGTATACAGACTGTTCTTCTCCGACCAAAAATAAATAAATATATTTCCAAAAGAAAATTTAAGCAGTTTCCATTTGTAAATTTTTAATTTTTGTTTTTTATTGGAAAATAAGTTGTTGGTTTTTTTATATTACTATTTTTTTGGATTCATTCAAAAATACAGACAGTGAGCATAAGTACATGCAAAAATTGCACCCATTTGTCCACTGTGCGCGCGTCGAACTACCGTAGTAGTGGATGCCTCTTGGTTCTGCCTCTCTGTAACTCTCTGTGTCTATGTGCCTTTGCCTGTGTGTGTGCTCTGTTGTTGTTGTCGCTCCCGCTGTCGAACTTTCGGTTTGAGTCGTTTTCGCTCTTGTTGACGCTGCGCTATGCTGTTGCAACTTGTCAACACACACGCACACACATCTAGACAGAGCTCGAGCAGCGTTGCCAACTTAACGCAGATTTGGAATTTTGCTAAAATTCATTTGCATTGTTTTTCTTTCGTCCAGCTTTATTTACAAGCCAAATGCAAAAACAACATTTTGTTTATATGACTTGACACACACACACACACACGCAGTGAAGGCGTAGCGTACACGCTGGCGCGCTCTTTTGGTGCTTAGTCTCAGTCTGAGAGAGAGAGAGTGAGAGAGCGCAGCGCGCCAGAGAGTGGGAGCGCGTGGCAAACACATGGTTTTTGTTTTTGGCAAAACTCAAGTGGAAGCAGTGGAAGAAGAAGCAGAGGCAGAGCAGAAGCAACAGCATGGATCACTTACAGTTAGTTTGCGTGTGCTGTCTTGCCTTGTGCACAGTGGTGCCAGGTGCGGCAAAAGCTTAGCAATGCAATTTGCAGTGTATTGTGTAAACGATGCTTAAATAAATCTATGTACATAGGCAATAGGTACAGTACATATGTACTTATACACACACATACATACATTATATTAATTAACAATTTAGTAATTATTGCTGGCAGACAAATCGTACCAGTTGCAGTGTGATTGCGATATGCGTCGATACCTGCCCGGCACGGCATAACTATATGTGTACACACAAATGTACCATGTACCCATGTGTACCCCTATATAGAAAGTACTATGTACACGCACGCACACACGCACACACACATGCGCAGCCCTGGCACATGTGTCACACGCGGAGAGACGAAAAAACACAACAATAAAAAAAGTCAATCACACAAACACAACCGCAACAGCAGACGACGACGCTGCCGTTCGCGTCTGACGCCGAAATCAGCCCACACCCCTCTCCCTCTCCCCCCGCCAAGCACACACACAAACCAACCAACCACCCGCCCGCCCGCCCGCAAATAACAAAACATAGCGTCGTCAACAATCGAGTCGCGAGCGAGCGAACGAGCGCGTTTGTTCTCATTCTCTCGCGTGCGCCCTCTACCACCCGCCGCCTTTGCCGCCCGCCCGCACAGACGCATGAATGCCGATAGGCAGACAGAGTCGATTTACGAGCTTACAATGTATCGGCATTCGGTTGATTTGCAGGCCGATGCGCTGGCGTGGCACAGGTGAAAAAAGAGCGACAAATGCAGCAAGTGATTTATGTTTATCGATTAATCGATTTGCATGCAATTATAATTGATTTCATTCTCGCTCCCTCTCTCTCTCTCTCTCTCTATCTGACTAACAAAAAAACAAAAATGCACAGCGCAGCGAGAGGCACAGAAGTGCCGTTACTGTCTGCATGTGTGTGTGTTGCGCTCTAGTTTTGATCACTCACACACACACACACGGGCAGTCGCACAGCGGGCAGCGAAGACAGCGGGCAGACAGGCGGCGACGCACTTGTTCCACGTCGCACGATTAATGAAAATTAACTGTAATGCGAACGCGCTTATTAGAGAGAGAGAGAGAGTGGCTGAGTTTGTGTTTACAGTGAAAACAAACAAAGCATAGAACACAGAGAGAGAGAGAGATGCATGACAACAAAGGCAAAGGAAAGCAACGACTACGCTGCTGCTCGTTGCGTTCCTCTTATCGTTTGTCACTCAATTATACAAATTTTTGTATGATTTTGCCATTGCCCGTTTTCGTAGTGCAGTCGACGCCGACGTCGCTTCACGTAATTGAAACGTAGCGGCGTCGCGCATGGCGCTGCCTCGTTTGGCGTCGCGTCGCGGCGGCTTTTACTCTAATTGGAATTGGAATTGTGTTGTCTGCCCGTTTTCCGGCCGGTTTTGGCCAAAAATACGTGTGTGCGAGTGCGTGTGTGTGTGTGTGTAACACATACGAAATAGAACAAATGAAGCAAACAGCGAAGTAGCAGCAGCGGCAGCGGCAGCAGCAGCGACTGCATAAAGAAGCAGAAAAACTAACAAACAAAAATTATGTGGGACAAGCGAGCGAGAGAGAGCGGCAAAGAGAGCACAAACCACACACACAGAGAGAGCGCACATGCATTTGCGTGATAAGAGCGCGGCCCCCAAAAAAAAAAACAACAAAAAATGTTTGTACACACACGCTCAGTTCGGGACGCGCTGCCTGCGGCTGTCGCCATGCGGTTACTCCGCGTGTCGCTGCGCTGCTTGGGGATCTGCCGCGCTCTCTCGCGCGCGCTCTCTCAGTAGAGTTATACAACGCGCTGAAGTCCAATAAGCAATTGAAATAAGCTTGATTGGAAATTGCAATGAGCGGCGTTGCCATGGAGAGAGCAGGAGCGCGGGAGCGCGAGTGAGTCTCTCTCGCTGAAAACCAGTTAGAACTGAGAGTCAGGGCGAAAACAAAAACAGTTAAACAGGTGCAAAAAAGCATAACAATGAAACGAGTGCGAGGCAAGGCGACAGAGAGGCAGAGCGCGCGCGAATCGCGCATACACACACACACGCACGCACGCACGTTACGTGACGTTAGCTGCTACGTTTTTAACGTATGATCGTGTGTGTGCGAACAACAAAGCGCGCACAGTGTGACCAGCTACGGCAATCAGGCTGCAAAATATATTTGAAAGCAGCGCAGCGACGTCAACACGTGATGAACAAAAAGCAGAAGCAGAAATAACAAGAAAAACGCGTGTGTCGCGATAGCGCAAAGCGACAAGCGAAGGAAATCTTTTACGTCATCGCGACGTTGCTGCGACAAATGTGGAGATCAACAGAGAGATCATTTGCCCCGCCCCCCAACCCGTCCCCTTTTCCACTATTCAGCGGGGCAGCGCCGAACATAGCCACGAATTGCTGTGTTCAGATGGCATTTTCTTCAACCAACACACACACGCGTGCATACAGCCGTGTGTGTGTGTGTGTGTTTGTATAATCATGTGATACCGAAAATAAAGAAAAATGTGAAAATCAAATAACAACGACAACAGCGGCAACGGCAATGGCAACGGCAAAGGCACTAAACAGTCAAAAGCAAAAGTGGAGCAATAAAGCAAACAGTCGAAACAGAAACAACAAAAAAAAGAAACGCCGCTGCTGTCGTAGTTGTGGTTCTTGTGTGCAACACACACACACACACACACTCAACTCGCACACACACACAGTTAGATAGTTTACCCGGCGAGCAACAGCTCGTCGCCAATTTGAATAGCTCAAATTTGCAATTCGCCGCAAGGCGGCGGCGGCATCCCAAATCGATGCAAATGGGGCGACGGGCGAAGGCAAAGGCGAAGCAGCACAGTGGACCAAACAAAACTTTCGAAGGCGTGTGTATGTGTAGAGAGAGAGAGAGAGAGAGATGCAAGATACGCGCGAAATTGTCTGCACGGCGCGTTGTATTAAATTTCAATAAAAATGAAAACAAAAGAAGAAATTCTAGGGTATACACACGCACTGGCATACCTATGTAGAAGTGTGTATTTATTTATGTAAACACACTGTTGCTCAACGGCAGCAACAAAGCTAAGATACTCATTATTTTCACGAGAACTGTATGAGTAGGTTATGTTCTCGAGCTATGATATAATTTAAATATCTGATCTAAATCAATTTTCTTCGAAAAGTCGAATAAGGAAATAATAAATTCTAAGATTTCTATAAAATCATTTTAAAGTACCTTCTTAAGCAAATAATCTGTGACATCGCTGTTCGCGGTTCGTTCGTTTCTAAATATGGTTATAGCATTATTGGGCGTATCATAAAAGTACTATATAAGTGCGAGTAAAAATTCCAAAACACCAAACTACATATTTACATAGTACTTAAGTGACTAGATACCCTATGCCAAGTGCATATGCCACCGTTTGTCTCTACCCATGTGTGCGTATGTGTGTGTGTGTATATATATCAAACGAGAAATAAAAACAATATAGAAATTAGGCAAGAAAAACTAAAAATTCTGAAAACATTTTTAGCAGTCAGACGGCGTGTGTGAGTGCGAGCGAGAGAAAAAGAGAGAGCGCGTCTCGAAGTTGTTGACAAGCAACAAGCGAAAAGCAACAAACACAACGACCACAATGCCACAATGCGGCACAACATAATAGGGGTGTGTATGCGGACTAAACGACCACGACACATCGCTTAACTAGAAAAATAATTACACAATTCCCATAATAATAAAGAGTGCGTAGAACAACAGTTGGAATCGAGAATTCTCGGTGGGCCTCAGTATTTGTGACGATAAAAATAAAAAAAATAAATAACTTATTTCGATTTTTGTTAAAAGTTTTTTCAGAAACATACTATTTAGCGGGGCCGACGTCATCAAATAAACTTATGATGGACGTGTGTGTAGGGGCCAAAACGATGCACAGTGTGCCGCATGCTGTGTGCCATGAGAGGGTTCTCAAACTGAGAGTAGATACCCTAGACTATTTACTTAGAATAATTGTAAGCAAAACTCAAGGAATTTTTGAGCATGCTCGTGCCACTGTGCACTCAGTATAACATTGACTCTAAAAATATTTACAACACTTTGGCGAATATACGAACGCATTTGTTTTTTTTTTTTAGCATCCTCGTCCCACTGTGCACTGTATTTTCGGCTGGGTGAGGTCGCGCAGTTGGAAGTGATTTTCTATGCTATCTGTGGGTAGGTGGGGGCAAACTTGTTGGCGATTTTAGTTTGTCTGTGTGTGGATGTGCGAATGAAAAATCTATTAAAAATAGGCAGAAAATTGCATAGAATTTTTGTTTTTTATTTCCTGCACACACACACACACACACACATACATGTGTTTTGTTGTGTTTGCCTTTATGGCTTTTGATATTTTATTGTTGTTTACTTTTTCAGCGTTCTGCTCTTTCGTTTGTGTTATTGAGCTTGATAAATTTCGCTCTGCTCACGTACAGCATACACCCGTGTATGACTGTGTGTGTGTACAAATGTTTCTTGTGTCTGGTCAGTCAAATAGTTGAGTAACAAATGCACAAGTAATTAATAAGAATAAATAACGAAGATAAAATGCACAAAGCGCTGGCAATGCAGGCAAACACACACACACACACTCGTTTACATGGACACACGCATACTCACGCGCGCAAAAAAAAAAAAAACAAACAACGTGGTGGCTCATGTTTACGCTCTCCTACTCCGGCGCGGCTCTCTGCTCTGCTCTCGCGGCGGCTTCGCAATGTCAACACACAACGCAAACCGATCTCGCTCACAGTGCCGCCTGCCCGCCTGTTCGCTTGCTGAGAGCACTGGAAGAGGAAACACAGTAAAAACAACAAATTAAAGCAAAGCTGCTCGCGTAAAAACTACTCGCCGCTCTCTCTCGTGTTGTTGCTGCGCATTTCGCATGCGTAGAGAGAGAGAGAGAGAGAGCGCTCGCAGAGAGTACGATACAATACACAAATTCTTAAGTGTTCTGCTGTAGTATGTGTGTTTTTGAAAGGTAAAGTCGTTCGATTATAGGCGGAGGGAGGGGGGTTCTAGCAAGAGCGTTCATGTTGTGCGTTGTATAAGAACAAGCAGCAAAGCAATACAAACGTGTGTCTGTGTAATGCGCAGAGACAACAAATTTGCCGTGCGATCCGCTTTATCTTTGTTTTTGTTATTGTCTTTGTTTTTATTCCTTTACAGACATGTTTAAATGCGTACATAATGAAGCGATCGCTTGTAAATGCGTGCGTGTGTGTGTGTGTAGATTTGTATTTTTAAGGCTATCAAGTTTTTTTTTTGTTTTATGTTTTTTTTTTGGACGCCGCAAGTAATGAGTTACGTCAAAAAAGCCTTTTCGATCGCTCGCGCCACAGTTCGTACCACTGTGCGAGTTGTGAAATGTATGCATGTCGCAAGTCACGGCAAAGTCACGACATTATACCGTCCCACACGTGCGCATTTATCGCACTCTCTTTGACTGCTTCCCCGTATCCAAATCTTATCAACAACTTCTGATTTCGCCCCATAAAAAACTAACACAATTTTCCTTCTTGCGTTGTCGCTGCTCAATTCGTTTTTTTTTTTTTTTTTTTTTTTGGGGTACGGTAAATGTAAATAACGATATGGAAACCTTTTTGGTGAAGTTGGATTTACATATGCTATGTACACACGCATACATATGTTGTACATACGCGTGTGTGTGTGTGAGTGCTCGTGATAAACAAAAAGGTTTGCTTATCGCAGATCTCAGAAATGGAAAACGAAACCGAACGAGCCAAACGAAATCGAATAAACAAATCGCGAGCACTCGCATACTTATGATAATTTGCTGAAGGTTAAATTGTTAATAACAAAACTGCTGCTCTCTCTCTCTCGCTCTCTCTCTCATCCTCCCTGTCGGTAACTGGAGTGCAAAAGCTTTTAGCCAGCTCGCAACGCATAATTGTTGCTAAATGGCGTTAACAACAAATGCACACTTTGCCGCTGGCCGCGGCAGTGCCAACGTTTTTTGAATTGCGCGCCCTGACCGGGACTGCCAACCGGGCTGATTGCGTGTTTGCTTCGTTGTGCCGCTGTTGCGACAGATGGCGCTAGAGTGCGTGCAAGTGCGGTAGATGGCGCAGTGCAGGCGAGTGAGTTTCTAGTTGATGTAATATACGATAGAGTATATGCAGAGTATTGTAAATGCATATATATTCTTGTTTTAATTCCCGATATGCTGATTATTTGCTTATTTATTACTTTTCTAATATGTTCAAATTAGTCTGACGTGGTTTAAGCTTATACCGACTCCATTATACCCTACATATTGACTACGAATCAATTTTTCACAGCAATTCGTGCTATAAGCTGCGCACAGTGTTGCACAACGCCTCCAAATACCAACCGTTTCAACATGTTTTTACTTATTTAGGTTTTATTCATGCATTTCTCGCGCGGCGGTCGAAAATACACTTACAATCGGGTACATTTAAACATGCATTCAATTTACAAAGTTTGCATCGGTTTGTTTTTTGATTTTTCGATTTTTCGAATTTTCGATTTTTAAACGTTATTTAAATTGTACGAATTTAAATTCATTGATAATATGCGTATTTTATCGTTAATTACAATACCCAAAAAAAAAAATACAACAATTATCTATATTTATAGTAAATACGTAAGTAGCATATTTTGTTGTCTTCCGTTTTGTTTTCCTTTTTTCAGATTTTACTGTTTTTCTTTAGTTTTTTTTTTTGGGTTTTCTTTAATATAGTATTACATTTAACTATGTAAGCTTGAGTTACGTATAAAATGTCTGATGCTTAGGGGCATGCACACACATAAACACATACACATACAAGTATATGGTGTATATATATATCATGTATGTAAGTACTGTGGCTGGGCTCAATGCGCTAACGGAATGCATATTGTTATACTTAATAATCTATATATGTGGTATGTTTTTGCATCTCTCCTTTACTCTCATTAACTTGGTTGTTGAGCTTACAGGGAAAGTCGCTGCGGAAAGTGGAAGAATTCAGTGAAATTTCATCAGAAAAAAAGATGATTTGTGTATAAAGCAGAAATCTACAGCTGCAGAAGACGCGATTCGAGCTGAACGCGATATGAACTCGAATATATATCGTATAATACTTTTGTATAATACTTTTGCTTGGAATTCGTGAAACGAAGCATTCGCTTATCCTTAGTTTAACAGTTAAGATTACTTGCTTGCCTTCTCATGGGTTTTCTGTGAGTTTTGCATATACGTGTATGTATTATGTATGTTTCCTTTTCACTACATTGACTAACTTTTAGAGCACACCTCGAGGCGGCTGCTTAATACAAGTATTTGGTATTTAGTTACTGTGCTTAAGACCTATGGAAATGTATCCGTTCTGCGCTTCCTAGCTCTCTCTCTCTCTCTGTCTCGCTCTGCTTCCAGCTCTCCTTTTCTCATTCACCATCTCTTCTCTCTCTCTCTCTCTCTCTCTCTCTCTCTCTCTACGGCTGCTCTCTATCGTTTTCTATATGTATCTCCTGCTATAATCTTTATGTACAATGATAGTCAAACTTACGCTAGGCTGGGTTTCTTTTCTACCTTCTTCTACTCCCCCATTCTCCCGTTTCCTCCACTCTTTTGCTTTGCTATTCGAACATTGTTCGAGGAAAAAAAAAATGTTTACACTTTGCTTCGACTAGGACTAATCGTAACTCTACTATCTAATACTGTCTCTTTAGACGCGCTCCACCTGCGTCTCCGTGTGCACCGCCTGCAGCTCCAACTCGGTCTCCTCGGCGAGCGTGTACACGCCCTTGGCCTGTGCCTGTCCAGGGGACTGTGCTGTGCCCGCGGCACCCAGCGATCCATCGAGCAGCGATCCACCCAACGCGCTGTAGTCCATGCCGCCATCTGCGGGATTCGCCGAAGACGATGACGATGACGACGACGAAGCTGCGGCAGGCGTGTAGACGGGGGCGAGTCGTGCATTGGGATCCATGGTGAGTATGGGCACCAGCTCGTGGTTGACATAGTCCTTGAGCACCAGCGATGTGGGCGTGTCTATCGAGAGAGAGAGAGAGAGAGAGAGATGTAGATATTTTAATGAAATTTATATGACCAGAGCTGTATGTCGTCTGGGTACTCTACCTGTCACCAGTGTCTCCTCGGTGGGATTGCGCTGATAGAGATGTCCTCGCTTCTCGTAGTGTCAGGAACCGGGCATATAATACTGATTGCCCTCCTCGTGCGTCATGTCCAGCATGGAACCGCTGCCGTTGCCGCCGGGCGTGCCATTCGCTACGCCGGACTTCTTGAACTCGACAACGATACGAATACGATGTACGATCTCCTCGTGGATGACATTGAAGCACATTGCGGTCAATGTCATGCCGGACATGATGTAGACGGAACAGAACCAGGTGGTCGCATTCGATTCGCGTCGCAGACCGGGCAACATGTCGCCAAATCCGATCGTCGACAGGCTCATGAAGCAGAAGTAGACGCCATCGATGAGGGGCCAGTTCTCCAGGCGATAGAGCACGGCTGCGCCAAACACAATGTAGATGATCATCATGGAGAAGCAGAGGAGTATGGGTGCCAGAATGCTCAGGCCGTGCATGGAGCCACGCGATTCGCTGGCACTGAGCGAATCAATGTCCATGCCGGTGCCGCCAACAGTCGATCCTCCTCCAG
The DNA here is from genome assembly GCA_018151445.1 of Zaprionus inermis. NCBI lineage: Eukaryota > Metazoa > Arthropoda > Insecta > Diptera > Drosophilidae > Zaprionus > Zaprionus inermis. Next base: position 6,451,903 of record JAECXD010001688.1, on the reverse strand, counting down.
CCATCGCCGAGGACATGCCCAGCCCGGGTATGCCGGTGGGAGTGCCACCGCTGCCGCCAGCACCGGCAGCACCATTGCCACCTGCGCCCCCGATAACCGTGCCACCAGCGCCAACCGGCGGCTGTTTCTCCGGCGTGGCATGATAGACGTCGCGTACGTAGTAAGGTTCTTGCATTCCGCTCTGCTGCTTGCGCAGCTCCTCCTGCTGTCGCTTCCGCTTCATGCGTCGCTCCTTCTCGGCCATGCGCTTCTCGTCGTAGCAGCAGTAGCCGCAGTTGGAGCACAGGCAGCAGCACAGCGCCTTGGAGAAGACCTCGCGGGCGACGCGTGCCAGTATGCTGCCGGTGCTGCTCAGATAGACCAGGGTCAGTGGGATGCCGAACAGGGCGTAGGCGACGGTCACGATGCGGCCGAGTGCGGTGCGAGGTGCGATGTTGCCATAGCCTGCAGGATGGAGGAGAGCCAAGACGTTAAAAGGAGAGAAAGCGAATGGGAGAGTGAGGGAGAAAGGTAGAGTGGAGTAGGCAGAGTGCGAGAAGAGCGAGAAAGAGAGAGGGAGCGTGAGAGAATTAAAGAGAGAGAAGCAACGGTCTAAAGACGCAAATAAGTATGCTACAATTACAGTGCATACGCAAGAAAGCAATTTCAAGCGCAAAGCGGAGCAGAGTGAGAGAGAGGGGATGGGATGGCGGTAGACAAAGATGGAGACAGGGTACGAGACAGAGCGAGACTTTCTCTATGGGTCGTTGGGTTCTCGACAGGGTACGCAATGAAATGACCGCCGCAACTGCGTCTGCCACAAACAGACCCAATCCCAGCTGCCCCACGCAGCTTGCTACCTTTCCTTTCCTGTTCTCCTGCCTGTCCTTGCCATTCCTCTTACTACACCTTGGACATCCTTGAACCCTCTGGCACCCCCTTTCTACTCCCCCTTCAACCCTCCTCTACAGGTCGCTGCTTTTACCTGGCACATATTGGCGAAAATAATTAAGCGGCCGAGGTAATAAAAATGCCTAACAAGCTCTTCGGGGTAGGCCACATATGAGCGTAGTTAACTTGCTTTATGGGCTCGGGCGTGCGTGTGTGTGTGTGCCACACAGCTGCGCACAAACTCAGACGTCATCATCGCCGTCAGGTGTCTCATGCATAAATTGAAAAATTTCTTAATTTTATTGTTGGCATCGCTTGATGTGTTTTTCTGCCTGCAGCCTGCCTGAATCTGGGTCTGGGCGTGGGCGTGAGCGTGGGCGTGGCAGGGTTTATTGCTCTGCCAGGCCTTCCTGTATTTGGATTCTTTTATGGAGACAAGCAAGAGAAAGCAAGAAAGCGTTGCCTACGTTGCGGGGCGCAGCGCATTGGGCACAGCGCATAAAAGTGTGCTACACAAATCACAAGTGAATCAATACAGCAGCAACAGCATCTCTCATTGAGTAAGTTGACTAGTTGATGGACTGATTGACGCATCGATTGCCGATTGACGATTGACGGAACGACAGGCATAGAAATCACAGACACTGGCAAACACTTTGGCCAAAGACTTGACATGGCTTTGGGCCAAAAGGACGCGCGCACACACACACACACACACTCAATTGGCAAGCATGTAATTGCGTTGACAGCAAATTTAAATGAAATCCTCCGTCCTCCTCCCGTTCAGCTGCCGAAAAATTTGAAGCCAAAGCGAAAACGTCAATGTGTCACAAAGCAGACGACAGCAGCCCGGGATCATTGTGTGTGTGTGTGTGTGTGTGTGTGTTTGGGGCGAGGCATGTGTATTCACTTGCTGAAGCTAATAACGTTCGCATTGACCCGAAACCAAAGCCAGAGCCAGCTCCGCCAGACCCAGCCTCGGCTCGAGCTGTAAAACTCAGCTGGCGCGCTGTCAATTTGCCGCCGGGGCAGGGATTGAAGCATCTACATATTTTATTGAAAGATATTGAAAGATTTCAATATTTAGACCGAAGCAAATACACCCACAGCACACCCCCGCACGGCATATTGTGATTTGTGCATGTTTGCCAAGGCGCTGAGCCAGCGGGTTACCCCAAGACCCGACAATCATTTCGTGGGGCGGACCTCAATTGTAAACGGAATGAACTGCACACGTAGCCGCCTAATGTTGGGTTCGATATAATGTATAATTCAATTACAGAACGATGGGTTCTCTAGGCACTGCAAGCTGCCAGAGATTTATTGTCATTGTTCCTTGCTTACGATAGTTGCCGATAGTAAGCACGGGCGTGTTGCGTGTTTGTCATAAGGAAGGAACTATCGTATGCCTTACAACTACTTCTATTACTCTTTTAGAGCTCAGAAAAACTCAGCAAGCTGGCACCCTAAAGAGGAAACTATCGCAGGTCATAACGCAACGCAAACTTACTATCGCAGCAAACTATCGTGTAACTCCCAATTACTTCACTTTTTTCTTGGCAAATACCAGTAAAACCGAATACTCATTAACCCCACAAGAATCAACACTACTTACTTAACTAAAACCACAACTCACCAAAATACAGGTATAACGCAACAAACTTACATCCACAAACTATCACTTTTTCTTGGCAAATACCAGTACATACCTCGTCAACCTTATAGCCTTTCGATCCGATTAACCCCAGCAAGCTACGAGCATAAAAATGGCAACTATCGTAAGTCGCCATTAAGAGCCTTTTAAGCACATGTGTTTACACTCAATCGAGTATACAAATAAATATGCATATTCAGTTGACTTGAAGTCGGGGCCTGCAGCATAATAATCTGCTGATATCGATGGTCTGCGCCGGCGAGAGAGCAGCGCTGCCCGCGTGCCGCCCCGCCGCTTCTGTTCTCGGTTATGCATCGCAGCAGTCCACATGACGCTCATAAAGCACCAAATGGCAAAGCATAAAACGGAATCGTCCGGATGCCAGCTACAAAGTTCGCTCCAGTTCGCCACAGTGCCCTACCCGCCCATCCGATGTGCTTGCTCACACAACCCCGCACCCCCCTAGATGCGCAATTGATGATAGTGAGTGCTGTGTGTGAAAATGGAAAATGAAATTTAAAATTATTTTGCAACTAAATTACTTGTCTTATTGCTGTCCAGGGATTTAGCCCGACTTGGCTATTTATTGTGCCCAAGCTGAAGCTGGCAGCAGGCTGAGACTGTAGCCGGAACGGGCCGACGCGGGAGACGCAGTGGAGGCGAGACTTGCAGTGAGGCTACTAGCCTAACCGCCTATAAATTCCCATTTATGCCCAAGACAATCATAGACGAGATACAGATACGCACACACGCTTGCTATGCCCGGCTCGCTCTCGCTCTCCCTCACTCTCTCTCGCTCTCCTGATCTAGCTAGTAGCTTAGTCCTGGGCAGGCCAATAATAATAATCATATTGTTTGGGTGCTCGCACGGTTTTTGTAGGCGTTCGTCCAAGAACAATGCAGGGCGGCACTCTCAGTAGCCCCTACGTCTCTACGTCCCTACCGCTCTATCTCCGCACCTCTCCCCCTACGTCCCTACGTCCCTATCTCCGCACCTCTCCCCCTACTTTCCACCCTTGTGAAAGCCACAAAACAATAATAATAATAATAATAAGCCGAGTGCTGGCGAGCAGGAAGTCATGTTAATACAAATGTCCCAAGCAGCCTGCTGACTAACGCAATTGCAAACTGACAATGCCACGCCTACGCCCGGCCCCTCCCTCTACCCTGTTCCACATCATGTCGAGCAGTTTATGCAGTAGGCGGTTGCTGCTTTTTTTTTTTTTTTTTTTTTTTTTTTTGCGTCCTTTCTAGCTTGGATCTGTGCTTAGAACCGAGGCAACTGGACTGGGGTTTGGGTTCCCGATTTGGGTCTGGGTCGGGGTCGGTGGGGGAGGGGGGCGTATTTGCTTGGTCCTCGGTCTCAGTGCCGGCCTGGGCATGAACTGCCAAGATCAGCAGAAAATTTTTGCAAATTTTATTTTATAGCATTTTCACAAGTGGAAAGTCGTGTCTCGTTTCTCCCGCTCTCCCTCCGTTTGTCTTTCTCTGCGCTTCGTTCTGTGCGCTGGCTTGGCCATTCGGGCTAAGCAAATAGCTTCGTTTGTTGTTTTGCTCTATCAATATTTGACTTTCGGCTTGTTTTTTGTGGGTGAACCTATGAAATTACCGAGCAACAACAAGCAGCGGGGAGGCAGCAACAACAAGGGGGTGGGGGCTGGTTGGGTATGGCAGCAACAGGGGGAAAGAGCAACAACAACATGTACAGCAGAGGGAAAAAAGCGCAGACGACAGCAGCACTTGACAGCCCCTGGGAACGTCGAAAACTGCAGAGCTTCGGCAGCTTAAATGTGGCACTAACACACACACACACACACAGGCACACACACACAGGCACCCCCACAGCCACACACATATTTTAAATTGAGGTGCGTCCCGGAGCAAGTGCCCCGGCCATGCCAATTGAAAGAGATTCCTCTCACATGAGCTCACAAATGACAGATGAGCATCATCGATAAGCCAAGCACACACACACACACACACACACACATATACATATATATAGCACATATATGTGTATAGACATATATCGCACAAATACATCTCTGCGCATATTGACTGCCATAACAAGATTCCTTCAAATTGTCTAGATATAAAAGTTTTACTGTTATCGAATGCGTGCACTGATTGCCATTCGCCTGCACCGTCAAATGGCCACTCACACAGATACGCAGACACACAGACACACATGTATGTGCGCGCAATTGGCCATTACGCAGAACCGAATGATTACATGAAACTAACGACCTTATGCGGTAGTTAACATTCAACCATAACCTAACAGCGCAATTGCATATATTACCTAGCTTCGGCTTCGCAATACGATAACTGCTCGCTCAACTAACATATCGATAGATTATCGCAGTATTCTGTTTTCGAATCTCTCATTGATTTAGGGGAATTACACATTGTTTTAATAATCACACAAATTGCTTAGCAGCTTTGTGTTATTTTTTTCTGCAGATACTCTGTTTTTGAGTAGAAAATGGCACAGTGTGACCAAATTTTCTCTATATCGAACTACTATATCATCTTTAAAACTTGCCTAGGAAAGATTCTTGAGCGACTGCAAGCAGCTGCTGTGCATTTTAAGCTTTGCTTTGGATTATACGTTACTATAACTTAGCTAGGAGGCATGTCCTAATTTCGTTTTTCCACGAAAAAACCTTGGAGGTTTGCCAGTAAACTTCGCCGATATTGACATTTATATTTCATATATATATATACAAGCGAAATTTCATTGAAATCGACGCACTCTGCCTAGCCGAAATCCGTGTAGGAATCGCAGCAAACTGAATCGAGCTTCTGAATCTGAAGACTTCGCTTCCGCTTTCTCTGCACCCTACTCAGGCACTCTTACTGCACTCACTTAGTATTCACTATTCACAAGTCACTTGACAGCATACATTAATTCATTCATTGCTTAATTAAACCCAAGTATCGATGGACTCGCTGCAGTTAGCTTCGGTTCAGTACATCGATCATTCGCCACGTTGCCGCTGGTCAACTGGTCGGACTCGCCGGCTTTGCGGTTACGTGCCACGATGTCAAAAGGTGAATGGGTCACCAACAGGACCGACGCCGATGCCGATGCCTGCTGACCGGGCTAACAAGAGTGCCTCGCCGCCATTGAAGTAAAACAAATTTCCGTTTCGAGGGAACATAAAATTTATGGCCGAAGTCGCACACAATGCGAGCATTGTCTCGCTCTCTCGCTCTCTCTCTCGTACTCGCTCTGTCTATCTGTCAGAGGTGAGACAGAGGTATGGTGGGGAGGGTAGTGTGGTAGGCACTTACCAATTGTGGTCAAAACGGTCAGCGAATACAAAAACGCTTTAGCGAAATTCCACTCATGTGGCGGCCCGCCCACGCCCACACCGCCGACGCCGACGCCGCCTCCAGCAAGACGATGATGATGAAAGTTGCCGTGCAGTAGCACGGCCTCTGTGGCCGGATTGTTGCCACCGCCGGACGAGGCTGATGATGACGATGAGGGTCCAGCCGGGTGGCCCGCTGCTGCTGCTGCTGCTGCCGCTGCTGCCGCCACATCGTCGTGCGATAATTGCAGCATAACATCCTCGTTCAGTCTCTTGATTAATTGGTCTTGAAACTTGGCTATTTCAAGTGCGGCTAATCTGTAAGTGTGTGTGTGTGTGAGTGTGTGCATGGAATAAGCACATTAGTTAAGCACGTGAGAATGCTTGAGCTCGCAACTGGTATCGCTTACTTTGTCCAGTTCTCCTTGTAGAGTATATTCAGGGACACGGTTATGTCCCAGATATTCTCGATGGTTCGCTGCCTCACATCATACGTATCCGGCGATAGGGCAAACTGTTGTTGTTGCTGCAGTCCCGCCCCGCCCGTCGCATCCAAGCCCAGCTCGTCCATGCCATAAACAAAGTCATTCGATGCCGGGCCATAGATGCCACCGTTATTCCTCTCATGAGCCAAATCCTGGCCCTGGGCCACTGCGGCGGCCATCGTGTCATTGTCCGTGTGCTGTCCTTGTTGATGATGTTGTTGCTGCTGCTGCTGCTGCTGCTGCGACCTTTGCTGTTGATAGATGCCATTGCTGTTCCCATTGGCCATGGCCATGTTGCGCTTGGTGGATGCCAGCGTGTGCTGTTGATGCAGCAGTGCCGAGTCCTCGTTCTCGATGGTTAGGAATATGAAGGAGCCTGCGAATAAAGCAAAACAACAACAGCATTAGTAACAAGCAGCATTGGACTCAGGGGACACACACACACACACTCAAACACACACTCTCGCCTCGGCAACTCATTTGTTTTGTCAGTCTTGGGGTCAGCTGGGGCTTTTGCGCCAGCCCAAGCCCGGCCCCAAACTGTTGAAGTCGCTTTGTATGCACCGCAATCATCACTTCTTAACTGGGCCACACTCCACTCGCTTTGCGCTTCACACAGCTCTTCACTCCATGCTCCACTCCCCACTTCCGACTCTCCCCCCTGCACGGCTCATCCCAACTGGATCTTCTGGCAGCTAACTGCAGTTCCATTCCTAATGATGTTGGCCATGAGCTGCAGCAGTAATTTCGTTCATTTGCCGCTAAAATTGCCCAAAACGCATCGAAATTTAAATCGAGCTGCCTTCTACGTTTTTCACTCAGGTTCAGACCAAATAACTCTGCAATATTGGCTGCTCTTTGGGCTACCATTTTAGCTATCCTTTTTGCTAGTCATTGGCTTTTGGCTACTCTTGTGTTCTAGCTACTTTTTTAGCTAGTCTTTTGGCTAGTCTTCTAGCTACTCTTAGAGCTACTCTTTTAGCTACCTTTTCAGCTAATTTTTCAGCAACTCTTTCAGCTACTCATGTAGCTAGCTGAAATGTGGTCTTTTGGCTACTCTCTTAACTACATTTTCAGCTACTTCTTTAGCTAGTCTTTTAGATAGGAGCTACCCCTTCAGCTACTTTTTTAGCAGTTCTTTTAGCTGGTCTGTCAACTACTTTTTCAGCTAATCTTTCAGTTCCCCATTTAGCTACTCTTTCAGCTACTAATTTGGTGAGCTTTTTAGCTATTATTTTAACTCGTCTCTTAGCTACTCTTTCAGCTACTCTTCTGGCTAGTCTTTTAGCTACCCATCTAGCTACACTTCTAGCTGCTCCTTCAGCTATTCTGCTAGCTACTCTTCTAGCTACTCCTTATATTACTCTTTGGGTTAATTTTTCAGCTACTCATTTAGCTACTCTTTCAGCTACACTCTTAGCTAGCCTTTAACATAGTCTTTTAGCTACCTTACTGGCTATTCTTTTAGCTACTTATTTCTTTACCCTCTTGACTACGCTTCTCTTGCTTACTCACTTTATCTTTCTGAGCGACCTCCTTAGCATATTTTTCTCGTTCTCAATGTATTCCCCTGCCCAACCCAACCTAAGCGTATTTACCAACACTTAATTCAGAGTTGAATTTAAACTTTAAGAAACACGTGGAATTTCCTAGACTTTTCTTTCCCCTACAATAACAGACTGCGCATTCCAGGTCTGCCTTCATGCAAGGGGGCGTGCCATCGCCGTCCATCCCTCAGCTTAGGCGACGGGTCAAATCAAGTTCGACGACTTGATGAATACTCAATGCCTTTTGGCCCAGGCCAGGCTGAGGCTCTCAGGTTGTCACTGGCATTGTCCATGCTGATGTCTCCTGTCAGTCATTTAATGCGAATGCTGATCAACCAATACACACACATACACACAGTCGCACAGGCAGATGCGACATTTTGTCAAGTTTTTGAAAAGTTTTTCTGTAACTTAAACTTTTTTTCGGAGGGTTTTGCTAGGGAATATCATGGGGGTGAGAACCTGCGAATGATGTTATGGAGAATGATGAGCCGATGTCGTCGGCAAAAGCCAACACATGTCAAAGTTAAAAATAATACATGAGTAGGGGGCGGGAGGGGGGGGGGTGGACATGCTAGGCTGGCTGCTGTCCAGTTGCAGCACATGAGGGGGGCTAGAAGAGCTGGCGGGAGGGCAACGGAGAGCAACACAAAAGGAGCAATTGTTGCTGCTGTTGTTGTGTTGGGCCAACTTGAAACTTTTGTTGAAGCGTTAAAATGTACGCAAAATGGAATACTCACACACACACACTTACACACACGCATACACACATACTCGCAGCTCACAGCCGCTAGGCAGCTGTCATGGGCGTGTGTGCACTGACGTCACAGACTCACGCACCGTGCCTAGCGAAAGTTAAATAATTGTTTGTGTCATTTGATGATTTCCTCTAACAAGGCAACACGGCCAACTTTTTGCGCAGCTGTCACACACACACGCACGCACAACCTCGCACATGCAAAAGTACAGACACGTAACGCCCTTTCTCCCTCCCACTCTCTCTCTTTCTCTCTCTATCCCTTTGGCAGAGTTGGACTAAGCGGTGACAATAGTCGCATTGTCCCCGGTACAGCATGATATTTCATATTATTCTAGCTAAAGTGATAAGCGAGTTTCGCAGCGAAGGTCGTGAATAGCTTGAACTGTGTAGGAATACCTCGTTATGCACGTGTGACTCGATACCTGTGACTGGTAATTGGTTATTTGGTAAGCCTTATGCGTTGCTTGTGTAACGTAGTCGTAACTCGTTAAGTGTGAAAGTAAAGCGTTACTTCACGTGACTCGTTCTGTGTGAGTGGATACTTTCAATTTAATATCAATCATTTTACTGTCGATTGCTCGTTACAGCTGAAGGGTATGAATCGTTACTGGTTACTCGATATCTCTAGATAATCTACAGTCTATTGCTCGTTACTTATCTACTGCACACTGTAGTTATTAACCACAGAAACAAACTGTTACTTTGAACTCGTTACAAGCAACTTGCTAATATTGACTCGTTACAACTCGTTACTCGTGAAACTCTGCACTTGCTGCGCTATTAAAACTGTCTTATTTTCATCTTGTCACTTAAATAATTTTGTTATCTATGACTCGTTACTCAGTCACTGCATACGTTGCATCTCACACAACGCTTCGATTTGTTTAAAGTATTTGATGTGCGTGTGTGTGTGTGTGTGGCACATATGTTGTCTTTTACATGTATGTGTGTGTGTGTCTGCCTATTTTGTCACTTTGTCTCGCAGCCTGTCACTTCCGCGGCCGTCATGTCAGCGCAGCCGTCTTGGTTTCCTAATGTGCCGTAGTCGGAAGGTAACCAAGAAGTAGCAGGAGCAGGAGCAGGAGCAGGATGCCGGAGCAGAAGACACATGCACCGAAACATGACAGGCGCAAAAAGTATGGCGCACAAAATTTTGCGCCGCATAAGTTTCGCAGACTTTCGCCCGTTCGCGGGCGAGCTGCCATTTTTGGCGTTTTGTTTCTTTAGTCGACGAAATGATTAATTAAATTTGTCACGTTGTGCCTTTGCGGCAACGTCCGTGGCATCAAAGCATTCACATTATCTGTTGTTGTTAATTTAAACGTCGAAACTGTGACAGAATACATTAGGTATCTGTAACTACGAGCACGAGTTACGGGCTCAAATAGCTATACATAGCTGTATCTGTATAGCTGTGTATCTGTATCCATAGCTGTGTATCTGTATCTGTAGTTGACACGCACAAGTGCCGCAAAAAGCGACAGCAGAAGCAGCTGGCTAACCAAATGAAATGCTTCAATGTTTTGACAGCGAAAATGCCTGGAAATGTTGCGTTAATTAGTCAACACAGTCGAAAAGGAAGCATCTCCAACAACAACAACAACAACAACAACAATCGAACAGAACTACAACAATGACACGAAGAACAAATGTTTATTCAACTGCTGATGCCGTCTATATGCCAACAATTAATCAAGCTAAGCTCTACAGATGTCCAATTTTAATGAGCACATCGACTCGCGATGCCCGAGACACATTACAAATGAGCTAAACTGATTAAAAATGTTCTGCCCACCCGCACCCCCCCTCCCCACCACGGAGAATCCGTAGATTTTCAATTCAATTAAATCCAAATTAAATATCTGTAAGAGTTCATCGTAGTCTGACAAGGTTCCGGCAACAGTTTTCGGCCGGGAAACTCTTTAAGAAAGTCCTAATTAAGTTTGAACAGTTTTGAGTTGAATTGAAATTTTAGCTGTAAATAGCTAAAAGTTAATGCAAGTTATCTTCTTAGCTACTGCAGCTATATTGCTTAAATTTGACAGATAACTAACTGCATATTTTCCTCGCTTACTTGTAAAATTTCATAGATATCGCTGCACTACTTGGATAAAGATCAGGTTAGATCTGTGTGGGTTTACTCACCGAGCAACGTGTAGGCCAGCAGCAGCATGCAGATGCCCAGATTGGTAAGCAGAGCCGACCAGACCGTCTGTGCCGTCTGCTTGCGTTTCTTCGACTTGCTGCCGCCATAGCCAGGCGGCGTTTTGGCCTCCGATGCGCCGGAGGAGCCCGCGGAACCGAAGCAGGCGCACCAGCCACCCTGGCGTCGCTGTCGCTGCTGTTGCTGCGACTGTGCCGAGGGGGTCGTTGAGCTGGGCGGCATCGGTGGCTCCTTGCGAGTGGACGTGGCCGTGTTGGACACCAGCTGTAGCGGCAACAGCTTGGCGTTACTCTTGAGCGTGCCACAATCGAGCGATGGCGCCAGATCAGCCACATAGCCGCCGACTTGCGATGATGTTGGATATTTGAGTATGCCAGCTGGTGGCGGAGCTGGCTGTGGCTGCTGTGCGGCCACTTCAATGTCCTCCAGCGTTGGCATCGGCAAAAGTTGCGTCGGCAGCGTTGTCGGTGTTGTCAGCGTCATCGACATAGAGATCGGCATCATAGTAGACGGATTCGGATTCGGATTCGGATTCAGATTCGGATTCAGATTGGGGTTCGGTGTCGCTGTCTGAGAGTGTGTCAGCAGCTGCTGCTGCGGCTGCTGCGATGTTTGCAGCGCGGTTGTTGTCGTCATCGGAGAAATTGTCATGGGAGTCGTCATCGGTGTCGTCAGGGGCGGCATGTGCAGCGGCGGGACGGACAGGGGCATTGACATGGGCACGGGCATGGGCATGGGCACGGGCACGGGCATCGACATGGGCACGGGCATGGCCATGGGGGTTGTCGATGTTGGCATCGAAATCGTCGTCGTCTTGAAGGTACTGGTAGTGGAGGGCGTTGTGGGCAATATCAGCGGCAAGTTGCTGGTCCCTGTCTGACCGCCGGAGATATTGGAGAGTACGCCAAAAGAGGAGTAGCTGCTGGTCGACGAAGGCGGGATTGCGCCATATGCCAGACTCACGCTCGCCCCGTAGCTCTCCCTCTCCCCGCTGTAGTCGCTGCACGTAGGCCTCTGCGACGCGGGCGGCTGCCCAGATGGCATCTGTACTGTGTGGTCCGAATTCATCTTGCATTGGTGGTTCTGGTGTTTGCTCCTGGCGTTCGGTTAGCTGTGGCATAGAGCAATAGAACAGAAAGCAACGATTAGCAATGAAACGCAAATAGAAACATGCAGGAAATGGAACAAAAAAACTAAGAAACAAGTTGGCAATGTAACGCAAAATATATTTTTGCTCTACAATATCGCAGAGCGCAAGTGTTGGGCAAGTACTGCGCGGTTTATCGTTTTCTATCGTTTATCGATCCTGGCTTAGAGAAGAAACAATGAAATATTACAGATAGAGAGACGTAAATAATACTTATTATATAATTCTAGGTTTTTTCCGCAATTTACTCGCTTTTTTCTTTAAAAACGTTTCTCACTTCCTTTATTATTCTTTCGCTTTCAATCGAGCACCTTCAGTTGGGCCAATTTCAATTGTTTTGGTCTTCTTTAAGCCTCATTGTGTGTTAATCTCTTTCATTCCACTTCAAGCTGCCGCGTTCCGCTTTCTGCTTATTTTCTCGTGCTCTGTCTCTGTCTCGCTCTCATTCTTATTCTATTTTCGTGCGATGGATGCGTTGCTGGCAAATGCTTTTGAAATGGAAAGACCTTGCCAGGCCATCGCAGCTGTCCGAGCTGTCACGCTTGAGGCGGGGAGTGGGGCGCAGCATTCGCACCTGACCACGCCCATGGCTGGCAGTGTTGTTCGTTCACCTTGCGCTGCATGCGAAATGTGCAACACATTTGCGCACTTGCGACAGTTGTTTTTGTTGCTGCAGGTACTGTTACTTGGCACGACACTTGACGGCCTTTTGACCGCCTTTGCCGGCGCGTCAACAGCAACAACAGCAGCAACTTACCCATTGTAGGAGTAGGGCATGGGGAGGGTTCAACTTAAAATATGCAACACACCCACTCGAGCAACTCAGTGGCAGCTGCCGCCTCAAGGCGTGCTTAATTGCCAAGGCCTCGACGCTAGCGATGCACGCGTGTCGTGACACGAGCAGCAAGACAAGCACGAAACGCAGCCACGCTGTGCTGCTCGGCAAGATGCAACCCTGTTTGAGTTACCTACAGCACTTTTCAGCACTTAATACTGCTTTAAAACTCATATGAATGTCGTTGCAGATGGCACTTGGGCAGTTTCCAACATTCACAAGCTTGCTAGACTCATAACTTAGTGAAATATTAACATATTCTCCTAGATTATTATTGCATCAGTATAATATGAATCTCAAATGTTTCTCTTCATCTCTCGTCAGCAGCGCGCATCGTGTCACGCTGCCATCCCTAGCCGGCAAACTTGCGCATATTTTACATTAATATTGTGCTTAGTATTTTCAATGCCTTGTTTGCGCTCATCGTTTACATCAATTCACCAACTATTTTTGTCATATTTACCGCTAGTCAAATTGCCTGTCAATATATATTTGATAGTTTGCGTTATTTCTAATGAAAACTAAACAATTTCGACACTCGCAAAGCATTTCAATCAGTCGACAAACACAAATATTGCAATCGAATCGATTGCGCAACCAACGACGAGTACTGACAGCTCATGCCTATGATGATAAGGTGGGCAACGAGAGAGAGAGAGAGAGAGAGAGAGAGCGCAGTTGAAGGGGGTAGTCGGTACAGCACGTAAGCCGCTTAGGCAAATGGTAACAGGAAGCGTGCGGCTGGGGCAGGAGCAGGCAACATTCTCATCAGAGTTTGCCAATTGGCAAGGCGATTAATTTCGAGTAATTGCAATTTAATGAAAATCATTCAATTGTGCAAATTAATGAAAATGTCTACGCCGCTTGAGTCCGGCGGGCAGGCAGGCGAGCATCACCATAAAATGGCCAATACCGTAGTCGGGCTACGTGCAGGGGGCGTGCTAACCGTTAAGTAGCTCTTAATTACTTGCAGTTAGCTTAATTGAAACTCAAAGGAAGGCAGCGCGCGCGTGTGTGTGTGCATGCGGTCAAATTGTAGTAGCATGCAGCTGCTTAGGCTGCCGCCCTCTTGACCACGCCCCTTTCGAATTTTAAAACTGTTGACCAGTAGATTGCTGGTGTCTTGTTGTTTGCCTATGTCCGTCCTGTTCTTTGTTTTCCTATGCGCATTTATGCAGCGCACTTTTAACTCGCCTTGACCCGTACGCCTTACTAGGCGTATACGCGATTTTGGTATTTCGTATGCCGTTTTTCTGCTGCCGCTGCTGCGCGAGAACAAACCAATTAAGCAGGGCTACGCGCACAGTGGCAACAGTGCGCAAGGGCTGTGGTTTTCTATACCCTGTACCCTGCGCAGTCAAGCGGGTATGCCCGGTTGCAATTGTAGCAGAATTTTATTTTGCATTTTTTTTTGTTTGTAACTCTTTTTGGATTTTTATTTGCAAACAAATTTGCGTACAGGGTAGCCGCGCGTCTAGAACTGCGCGCTTGTGGCTTTTCGACATTTTTTTTGCCCGCCAACTGAGCACCTTATTGGCTCAGCGCGCTGCACGCTCACTTCCATGGGTTGGTCTATCCGTTGCTGACCGTCTGCCAGCCTGTCTTCCCCTTCTGTTTCGGCCTGCCCGGCCGACTGTGCCTGCCGGCTGTCCCTTCGGCGTCTGTCCGCCTATGCCGCAGTCCGTTTGGCTTTCATCCATCTCAATTTACTGCGTGAGGCTTTTGTCAACGCCAAGAAAATAGCTGTCAAAAATTGCAGTGCCAGTGGATGAGCGAGCGGGAGGGAGAGCGAGCGAGCTGGGCAGCAGCTGTAATAGGTAACTGTAACTGTGGCTGCCGACTGAACCGAAAAAAAGACAACAGACAGAGTGGGCGGGAGAGAGAGGGAGTGCGAGAGCGAGGGCGAGGGCGAGTGCGAGGGAATCGTAGAAGGAAGAAAGGATTTTATGCGGGTGGTGCGCAGCTGTGCTCCAGTCGCAGGATGAGTTTCCACGCCTTTGTTGATATATCGCCCAGACGGGACTCAGAGTGAGGTTCGTATCCATGCGTGCGTGTGTGTGCGTGTGTGTGCGTGTGTGTGTGCATGCGGGCAAACATAAACAACAGTTATGCTCGAACAACGGCCAAAGTTGCATTTCCGTTTCAAGCGTTTTCCGCACGGAAATGCGTTCGACGCGTGTTTGAAATATTGGCCAAAGTCGCTGCGGCCGCTGCGGCCGTAGCGGTCTGGGGCGTGGGCGTGGCTCTTGCCAAACATACCCATACAAGCGGCTCTTGAGCGCGTAATCATTTCAGCGTCAATTGCCACGCCTCGTAGTGCAGCTGGGCAGCCAGCCCTGTGTTTCGGCTCATTTAAGCGAAGAAAAGCAGCGACTGGTTGGCCGCACTGCAGCAGCAACTGTTGCTTTTCACTTTGCTGCAAACGGCAATTAAAAATGGCAACCTTGTTGCCCGCTGCAGTTGTGGCACAGCGAACTTTCGCTTCGTTTCAATTCGGTTCGATACGCCGCGAATAAAAGTCCGGTTTTATATACAGCACATACAGTTGTATGTGAATGTAATGCTCTACGGCTTGATTTATGCATTTGACATTCAGTTTCGGGGTTCAACTTCCGTTCGACGAGAGAGCGCGAAAAAAACGACTTTAAATTATTCGGTTAGCATATGTAGTTTTACTGTATTTTGCGAGAAATCGATTTAAGTTTATCAACTCTGCGATTTTGCATCTTTTTCTCTTTTTCTCTCTGTTCGCATTTCATTCTCACCTTGACCCTTTTTAGTAGCGCTCGCTTTGCCGTTGTGTTTCCGGTCTACTGAGCTACCCTTCATGTTTCATTTCCAATTGCATTGTTTACTCGGGGTTTTCAATCATGTTAAGCATTTACTTACATACAGACGTAGGGTTTTTGTTCATGTTCCATTTGGTTTCTCAGCTCTTTGATTTTCTTTTATCTCTCACGGTAATTTTTTAGGTAGCTCAGTCTGCATTCGTTTACTGTTCTATTTTCCTAGTTTTCTACTTTTTTGTTTCAATTTTGTTGGGTTCCATTGCCAACCTAAAGTCTGCTACGCTCGTTGCGCCTTTTCCTTGACCCATTCCACTTTGTTTTAACAGATTTTTTCGCTGCTTGCGTTTTTTTGTTTTGTTTCCACTTTTCTTTTATTAGTGAATTTAATAGTAGCTTTCTGTTTTTTTTTCTGTTCCAATGCTACTCTGTTCCGTCTATATCATCCTCCATTATCGTTTTGCAGCAAATGCTGCGACTTTCTCTTGATTTTCCACACCAATTATGCATTTTTATCGTGTGTTATTTTCTTTTGCTGATGCTGCGGCTGCTTTTCATTTTCATTTTCATTTTCATTTTCGGTTTTTATTTGCGTTTTCATTTTTATGCTGATTATTTGAGGCTGCGAATTTGCAGATGTCATTAAATGTCATTTTTATTGGCCGTGCAAATGTTTTGCATTGCGTTTTTAATGCATTAATTGTTGTTCCGCTCCTCCGCTGCCCCATTCGTGGGCGTGGCAGTATTTATCATTGCTCAAGGCGTGTGAAAGCGCGGTACAGCGTGGGCATTGCGACGTTTTATGAGCGGCTCATTTGAGCGACTCTCGTGGCATTAAAATCGCATAAATGCTGCGCGTCGTTTATTTCTCGCCCAAAAAAAAAGAAGAAAAGTAAACAAAGTGAATAGTGGAGACTGCGCGACGTGCAGATAGGCTGTAGAAGGTGCTGGAATGAATCAGTCTAAAATGTCTAAAATTTCTAAAATGTCTCAGTTTCATAGGGTGGACAAAAGTTTGTCTGGCTTCAAGTGCTGCTCAGGTAAACCCTTCTGCTCAGGGCCAACTCTGTTGCCATTACAGGGTATACAAATAGATAAGAGGCAGAAGTGAAAGAGCGTGTTGTGTGTGTGGTGGAGAGGGCAGGGAGAGGGGTGCGTGCTGGGGTACGAGCAGGCTGACGGGCGACGAAAATATTTGCTTAATGAAATTGTATGCGCGCGAGAATTTCTGTGTGAATGAAATTAATTTCAAACATGGCGCAACGCCCGCAGCAGATGCGTCAAGGGGGTGGGGAGCCGGGGAGCAGGCGGGGGAGGGGGGAAAGTGCTTGTGGGATAGGGTAGTTGCCGGGCGACTTTGCTTGCCAACGAGTTTATTTCCCCAAGATTAAGATGCCGAGCTTATGAAATGAAATGCTGCTCGGCTTCAAGTTCCTTCTGCGTGTTGTTATCGTTGTTTCTTTTCTGTTTCTTTTTTTTTTTTTATTCTGCTACACTTTTGGCTGTGTTTTCTCAGTTGGATTTTATTAAGCATTTTTGTTTATATGGCTTATATGCCGTTTATGCGCCTATTTCTGGAGTGTTTGCTTGGTTTTATTTTTATGATTAGCTGCATATTTAAATGCCTCAAACTTGAGTTCATTTTCGTTCTGCCTCCTTCTTTCTCTCTCTTTCATTCTCTCTATCTTGCTCTTCTGCTCGTCGTGTTCTTGACTGTGTTTTGGCTGTATTAGCTTGAGCTTATGCATTAGTAAATGATGCGATAGACGATTCGCTTATGCAAATGTTTTCAAATGATTTTCATGTTTTCTGTCATAGCATGAGAAGGCTGAAGTTGTCTAAGGCGTGGCTGGGGTGAAAATGATAGCTTAAAAGCTGTGAAAACCCACCGAGCTGAAGAAGAAAATAATTTTAGACTAGACAAACCTGAGGTTGACTTTCTTCATTAAACACTTGGCACATGTGCGAGTATCACACTCTCTACGTTTTCCTTTCTAATGAAAATCGATTTGATTTCGATGGATTTGCAGCTAAGACACACAATCGATTTAAAATTCAAAGCACTGCGATCTTATGCACGTAACAACAAGATATTAGCGACAAAAGCCGTGCCGGAAATGCGAGATTAATGCGGGCGCAGAAAAGTAGGCAACGATTTTGCGCGAGCTTGTGTTATTTTGTTTTGTGTGTTTGTTTATTTTATATTATTTATTTTTTGCGCGCCTGACAGCAGCAATGGCGGTAGCGACGGCGACGGCGGCGACGGCGACGACGACGACACACAATTGAAATTGATTACAATTTATGGGTCGCGAAATGGCGATTAATTGGATTTACCATAATTCAATTGGAAAGTTGGCAATAAATTTAATGAAATGCGCTGTGAATGTTACCCAAATTAAGCCAGACACCAGTCGAGCTGGCGAGGAGGGGAATGGGTGCATGGGCAGGGAGCACACACACAAAGCAATCGTCGAGTGCTGCCTGACTGCCTGCGGCTGAGTCGACGTCACAGGATAATCAAACACCTCAGCCAAGCGCTGGCATTAAATAAGCGTCCTTGTGACGTGCTTCACGCTGCTGCTGCTGCTCTTGTTGTTTGCTATTGCCTCGTCTGCTGTTGTAGGCAAGAGGGAGAGCGGGCGTAGGTGCCGCCTTTATTATTATTTACTCTGATTTGGCTGGTTGCGCAAACAAACTTGCGCTATTGTGTTTGCTTTAAGTGTTCGCAGCGCAAATTTGCAGCCAGATTGCATAAAACTGTGTAGCTGAGGGGACTTGCCAAAGCAGCTCACTTCATGTGTGAACGCTGGGCGTGGCTTAATGGGCGTGTGTGGGTGTGTGTGAGAGGGGCGGGGTGTGTCAGCCGTGGCGTATGGCAACTACTCAGAGCTCAGACTAAATGCAGCTGTGTAAATGCCGGAAGTAAAAATTACTTTTTAAATTAGTTGCACACATGCATACGCACACACACACACTCATACGCATACTCATACACACTCGCCACACACACACTCGCCACACACACACACTGAAGGTGGTAAGCTCTTGCTGCAAGGTGTTTAATTTAGCCAGCACATGTGCAAGTGTTGCAAAGCGGCAAAAGTTGCCGCAATCTACTTCGCTCAGCCCTCTCTCTCCCTTTCTCTGGCTCCCCGCTCTGCCCCTCGCTGGCAGCGAGTACCAAGCTAACTGTAAAAATAAAAACAATTACACATTTCTATTGTTGCAGCTCACATGAAAGCCAAATTGAAAGTGAACATCGCACAAAAAGTTGCCATTTCGTTTTATTTTTGCTGCTGCAAGGCAGCAAGCAAACGAGCGAGAGAGGGAGAGAGAGAAAGAGGGCGCGCGAGAGAGCGAGACAGCACAACTACATACGTGGAGAGAAATGTGTTTATAATTGTATTTCAGTAAAGTTGTTCAACTTTTTGTCGGGGCTGGCCCGCTTAATGATGACTACCCCAAATGTTGTCTTAGTACATAAACTTTGCTTTTTGCTCGCACAGCAACAAATGTGTGAGCTGAAGTGCAAGAACAAGTGTATTTATACCAGTGTTCGCTAACTCTCTCGCTCCACGTCGATAATCAATGCATTAAAGTTAGCATATAAATT
This sequence comes from Zaprionus inermis, assembly GCA_018151445.1. NCBI lineage: Eukaryota > Metazoa > Arthropoda > Insecta > Diptera > Drosophilidae > Zaprionus > Zaprionus inermis. The sequence goes on along the minus strand of JAECXD010001688.1, from coordinate 6,432,722 downwards.
CGCAAAATGTGGCAAACTAAGTGTGGTTAGCTTAAATTGGAACGTGCAAGCGACCTTAAGGATAGCCGAAAGTGTTATCGATAGTTTTGGCAGTGTTCAGCATGAAATAAATCGATAGTTGTACTAACGGAAGCAAACCTTTAAGCTGTCGTAACTGACTTTAAGGCTAACCTAATTAATTATCGATAGTCTTGTTGGCATACAGTTGCTTATCGATTCCTCAATTCATTTCTCAACACTACAACCAGCAACACCTACGCCCCCATCCCCGGTGAAACATCCTTCCAGCCTCTGCCAGCTTCTTGTTCGCTGCTACCTTTCATTGCATCTTTTCCCTATCGGCTCGTCCGCTTTGGCCTGCAACTAAGTCTACGTCGACTTAATTACGAGAGCCGTGGCAAAAGTGTTGGCCAATGTTGACCCGCCCACAGCTGCTGTGGTTCCTATTGCTGCAGCAGCGTGTCCGTCCGCTCGGACCGCAATTATTTCCGTTTTAATGTGCACGGCAGCGGCAACGGTGACGGGCAGCCATGGCGGACAACCCTCGGCCATTTTCATTTGCTGGCGCTTTTCCGCTTCTGGCTTTCGGTTTGTTTCGTTTCTGTTTTGCATTAGGAGCGTGAGAGGGGGCGTGTCGGATGCTTTTAGCGTTTTAATTAAATTTGATGTTGATTAAACTTATGACTGCTAAATCGTCTGCTGCACAAAACCGCCACATAGCCATATTAGCGCTCTTGGCACCCGCTACAAAACACACCCTGCCCCACCCCTGCCAGATACGTCTGTATCCCACTTAATCAGCAACAAAAACTTGGCAAGCGATTTGAATTTCATTTTCCCCAGCACTAACAACAATGCAACATTTTTTTCTACTCACTGTCCCCTTCTCAGTCCCAGTCCCTGCCTGCTGCTGCTGCTGCAGTTGCTGTTGCTGCCGCCTCAAGTGCTGACTGAGATTTATGGGATGTGCAGAGTGCAAAGTATGCAGTGCTGGGTCCCCCGGAGCAGTCGTCGATGTCGATGGCTGCCGGCTGCTCTGGCTACGCTGGCACAGAACTGTCGACGTGTGCAAAGACAACACGATACGACGTAGCACAGCACGACACTGTGCACAGTGCACAGTGCACAACACTGCGCAACAGAGAACGCAGCACGGCAGAAAGCCGCATAAAGTAGTCAGCTCGTAAAAACGACAACAACAAGCAATGCGCCCTAGCGGCAAATACGTGTGAGAATGGCAGAGAGCAGAACGCACGTTTGACTAGCCAATACCCTGCGCATCTAGGGCAGTGTTGGGTTATGCCATGTTTGATTTATGCGGTGTTATTTAATTTTCTAAGATTAGTGTGCCGTGTTTCTCCTCTATAAATTCAGTTATCGATAGGTATGACATGACTAAAGGCACAGTGTTGGGTAATTTATGTTTGAATTGTTATATTTTTATCAAATTGTTTAGACTGGCTAAGCATCTTTTGTCTACGATTTAAATGCTGAGTTATCGATAGGAATAATATGTCTGAGGTGACAGTGTTGGGTAATTTATTCGTCTTGCTTAGATTTGGTGCATCTTATCACACGTTTCCCTCAAAAAACTGACTTGCAGTCGATTATTGCTGTTCAAACTGTATATTTGCATTATTTTCTTTGTTTTTCCTCTATAAGCTAAGCTATCGATAGTTAAAAAGAGACTTGGGCATTTAATTTTTCTACCACCTATTTCTAACTACTGCTTACTGCTATACTCTTTTCTGCATGCCAAATTCATCACATTCTTACATCGACTATGCCATAGTCTTCATGATAAGCAGCAAGTTAATTAAATATTAACAGGTTTTTCTATTTTTGACTAACGCAGATATGCAGTTTTCAAAAATCTAAGAGCTTTTCCTTGTTAGCTTTCGCTTTCTACATGCTATCTCCTTCTATCTGAGCACTGCTTTCGTTGCATTTCGTGCCTGTCTGCTGTAGTACACATACTCTTTTTTTTGGCTTTTGCCTTCTGCTTCTTTTTTGTAATTTCCTAATGATGTTGCTGAAAATTGAAGTCAAGGCGAGTGGGCAGTAGAAGTAGTTGGAGGCAAAGGAGAAGACGAAGAGCCAGAAGTAGCAGCAGAAGCAGAAGAAGGAAAAAATGCAATGACGCTGCACTTTGCTTGCCTTTCCTGACACGTTGACGGCGGCCGCGCACGGTCTCCAGTCGAAATTAGTGCAAGTGGGTTCACTCTCTCTCTCTCTCTCTCTCTTACACGCTCTATCTCTCGCACTTTCTCATTCTCTTTGTCTACCTTTTTTAGCCAACATTTGAGTCAAAACTCAACGCCTCGCTCAACGGCTGCTCTAATGAATTTGCATTTTTTATAAATCCCCATTGATGTGCTCCACTTTTGCGGGTCCTTGCCGGCCAACTGCCAGGCGATTGCACTTTTTTTCACTGCCCTAGCTGCTCGGGCTGCTGCTGCTTCTGTTTGGCAGGACATTGGCATGCCCACAGCAGTGTCGAGAGGGCAGTGTACGGCGTGAGCAGCGTGCAGGGTGCAGAATTGATAGACACGCTTGTTGCATTTGACGTGAGTTGTGTGCTTACATGAGCAGCTGGGTGTGAGTGAGAGTGTGTGCGGATGTGGATGTGTGCGTGGTTGCTCTGTTCGATTAGGGCGTGGCTGGCAGAAAAACATTTGAGCGCTGTGCAGTGATTTTCAGCACTAGACTGCAAAGAAAACGAACGCACTGCAAGATCTTCAGTTTTCGCACATTTTGAGGCACCATGACGAAAGCAAAGCGAAATTGGGCTGCAAAATAAAGCGAAACACTAGAATGGAACGGCGAGCAGCGCTCTGAGCGTCTGTCAGTGTTTGTAAGTGCATTAAAACAGTGTTGTAAGTAAACGAAGACCTTTCTGACAGTATCAGTAAACTCTTTCCGGAAATGAAATGAAAATAAAACGCGAAAGCGGAGTGAAACACTGAAATGAAACAGCAAAAAAGCAGCAGGGGCGCCTGTCACTATTTTCTCCCGGCCCTGGACAGTGTTGTAAAGTTCAGCTCGCTTTTAATTGCGCGTTTTAAACTATTGTGCCAAGTTTTTGCAACTTCTATGCAAATTTCGCATAGCTTTAAGCAGAAACTGCACAAACTTAAATAACATTGACCTGCCTTATCTGAAATTGAAGCTTAATTAATTCGATATCTGCTCTTTTTTTCTCTCTACGGCAACTTTAAGCTTGTCTGCCTTAGTTTTTGTCTCCGCTTGACACTTGCTAGTTCAATCAAATTTTAAAGGGCAAGGGCCAATGTGTTAGCCACACGGCACTTTGGTAATAAACAAGGGCCAGCACATTAACAACAACACACGCTGCAGTAGCAACAACAACAACAGCAGCAACAGCAGCAGCAGCAGCAGCAGCATCGGCTGTGAAGGAGCCTGTCGGGCCATTAACAAGTTGCTCTGGCAATTATGGCGACGCCTGTCGACCAAAATACACAGCTGCACACATACACGAATACACACACACATGCACACCTACTAGCACACACCGGTTGCGTAATAAATTATTAACATACCAAGCGCAGCTAGCACGAATACCCATTGTAAAATCCAATGCACTCACATTGCCCATCGATGCTGGCCCCGGGTTTGGTTCGGCTTTGGTTTTGGGTTCGGCTTTAGCTTCATGTTAATGTTCAGCTGCAGTCCAGTTCATTTGTACTCTGAGGTTTATTAAACTACAAAAAAACGAAACGGAAAGCAAAACTGGCAGCAAAGGCGGCCAATGAAAAGCAGCATACTCGAATGAAAATCAAAAACATTTTTCAATGTCGAAGAGTGAGCCGGAAGAGAGCTAATTCAGGCCAAGCTCTGGCTACGAATTCGGGGCAAAAGTTTATCCAAGTTAATTAGATGCATTGCATCGCTTCCGTTTCGTTCCGTTCCGTTCCCAGCGGCGTCATTAGCCAAGCCAGTGCGAGATGAGAGCTGAAAGGGTTCCTTGGCCAAACATCGATCATGGCCATTTACCGCTACGCTCTCTCTCTCTAATGGGCAGCATCGGTGCTTAGCGGCATTAACTACATGTCATTATTATTGTCTGGGGCATTCGGCGGTCTGATGCGCTGTGTGTGACTACTCAAAGGCTTCTTGGCTCTCCTACTATTTCAATTCCAATTCCAATTCCAAATTCCAATTTGTATTTCGGTTGAGGGAGCCGGCGTTAATACGGCATACGCACTGAAGACAACGACGTCGTCGACGACGGGTGCACTCATGTGTGATTGCTTCTGAGTAAGTGGGAGGAGTGTGCAAGATACACACAGGCACACGCACACCCAGAGCAACATACACAGCCAGCTAACCACATGTGTGTTGGCCACAGTGCTGCGCATTTGTTTAGTATCGCGTGGCAAGGTTTCAACGAGTGCCAAGTTGCGTTTTAAATTTTTAAAAATTGCGCAAGCTCTAAGAGAAATGTTTAGGATTAAATATTGTTTTTTATTTAATATTTTAAATATTAAAATTTTAACTTGTTTTGATCTTTAGCTTGTTTCATTGCCTTAGCTTTTCTACAGCAATTGCTATATTTGCCTTGCCGCAGGTGCAGCTATTGTTGTGCGCCGTGCTGTAGAGCAACTTGTGTTATGCTCACACGAGGTTGCCACCTCTCTGATTGTGTGCGACATAAACCTCTGGGGAAATTAAAGATACATTAAATGCCTTAGGCAAACGGAGCGTTGTATATATGCATATGTATGTGTGTGGTTGTATGAGTGTGGGTGGGAGTGTGTGTGTGTGTGTGTGTGTCTGAGTGTGCGTGTGCGTGAGTGTGGGCTTGTGGCACACTCAGTATTTCCGGTAGACCCTAAAGACATGCAGTCACTTTCAAGTTTTTTGTGCTATTGAGGCTTGTGGGGCGTATGCGTAATTTCTCTAGTTGCGCCCCACACTGACTGCGTATGCGACTAATTAATTCGACAATTGGCAGCATAGCAATAACAAGAGTAGCACACACACTCACACACACACACACACACACATGTATACTGAACGCACTTAATAGAAATGTTTGTGGCACGCTTTAATGAAAGTTTTCTTGCCGAAGCTTTCAACGCAGAGCTGCTGGCGATATATATAGAGCATAATTTCCTATTATACAGTACCCAAATATATATATTGTATATATAGTATGAATTGCTGCTCAAAATGTCACAAAACAATGGAGCAAAAATATTTTATTATATTGCGCACAAGTTTTATGTTTTAATATTTAATTAAAATTTTGTGTAACGTTTTGTTAATGAATTCCTATTTGACGCGCCCGTTGCACGTGTCGCGGCCCCCCGGCCGCAGGCTCAAGCGTCCATCCGGTGACCCAAACGTTCCCTCTTGCCCGCTTTCATCCCCCCTTCTCACGGCAACGTCCTCGATGCTGGCTGCGACTTGGTGCCGGAGTTGTTTGCCGGCCACTTTGGGGCCACTTTGCTGCTGTGTACCCAAAGGAATGGCAAATTTATGAAATGATTTTAATTAGCTCGCCATTGTTGTTGCTTGCCACTGTTGTTGTCGGTCCAGTTTTATACCATTTTATTATCTGCATAGCGCACGAAAAGGAAGAAGCAGCGGCACACAAACTTTTCAGTTCCCGACGCGAACAGGAAGCAGGAAATCTGCCATTGAAAAGCATCAAACAAACAACACGGCAAACAGCAAACAGCGAATGATGGGCGGCGAGTGGCGGGCGAGGGGTAACAAAGTTTCATTGTGGCAAGCTGTAAAGCTGCAAATGTCGCTGGGCGTTTGGGCGTTTTCTAGATATGGGCGTGCCACATGACAGCCAACAAGAGCATTAAAAGTTATGACTGTCAAGCTTGTCAAAGGTTTGTATCCTCTGCCCATAAAATGCTCGAAAAGTTTGCGATTTTACATTAACTTCGTCGAAGCAGTAGAAACGAGAGAGGAGGCAGCAGAGACGTGAGAAGCGCTACAAACATAAAGTGAAAATCTGTGTAGATAATGCACGGCGAATGCAAAACGGAACGGTGGCAAGTGAAGTGTGTGTTGCACAAACAAACATAAACACATGCTGCGAGTCGAGACAGATACAGAACAGACAGTCAGACTCTATATATATATATGTATATATATGCATGGGTAAACTCGTGCTACGTGCGGTACATAAAAGCTAGATTACTTTGTTAATTTGTCTCATTAAAAGGCAGGGTGTTAAAAGCCATTTAAAAGCGCAGCTGGCGGCATTCAAAAGGATCGCAGCGAATATTTAGAGCGTCTACAATGGGAAAGTGAATATATATTTCAAAATAAAAATGGTATTATGCAAATTCAATCAAGTTCTTGATATAAAATTTTACTTGAAATATTAATTTAGTTAATTAGAAAAAAATGTTTTCGATTAAAATTGGAATGGAAATCATATCCAGGAGGAATAATTATAAGTTGAATTTTCACTACATTAAGGTATAATATTCGAAATTTAGTAAACTTATAAAAATGTAGTATTTATTTTCTCAGTAACCATTGAAAATTCCCATAAATGCTGTACCAGTTTTAAAAGGTCTTTATTATAATGATATAAAAAGCTTTCTCACTATAGCAGAAGCAGACGTTACTACGCCATTTCATAGCAAGCAACTCTTGCCAACTGTGCGTTTGATTGTATGACACGCTTGCGTATACTTTTCCCTGCAGGGCAATCGTAAGTCGACTTACCTGCGGCATAACTCGCGTGTCGCCAGCGCACACAGCGCAGTGGAGTGTAACGGGAAAAAGGCTCTAAAAACAGTTGCTGCGCATTAAAAAGTTAGCGCAGTTCTTGTTGTTGGTTACTTTATATGAATAATGAAAGTGAAATGGGCAAAACCACAAGCTGGTCAGCTGGGGTAGGGGGTTTGCAGCTAGCCAGGCCAGCTGGCGTGGAGGAGAGAGGTAGAGGGACCGGTCGGTCCGTGCTGGTCAACTGCCCAGCTGGGTGGCAGCTCTAAAGCCTCCACTGCTAATTGCAAGTTAAAAGTTGCTCATTAAGCAGCAGTCGCTGCTGCTGCGGCTACTCTTGCTGCTGCTGCTAAATACAATCAAATCAGTTGTTTCCGCTACGGAATTATGCGACTTCCGGTCCGTAAAATGCGCACTCAGCACGTGTGCGGCAATGTTTCACTGAGTTTTCAGTCCGTCCCCGCTCTGTGCCTGCTTTTCTTTTTTTGTTTTCTCTTTTTCTGCTCTTCTGACTTGGTCTTGGCGCACTTTGACGAGCTTGTGTGACACGACTCGATTCGAAGCATTTAAATCTGTGCGCGTTATCTAAGCTCGACTCAGTTATCCGATATTTATGGCAATATTTGTACAGATTTTAGCATATTTTTTGTCAGTATTTTGTGAAGCGTTCAGCTGCAGCTTCATATAAATTTATATTTATGTATATTTTGTTGTTGTGGACGCACCTGTCCACTTGTGGGCATATTTTGCATGAGATGTGTGTGAGTCTGTGTGTGTGTGTGGCAGTTACAGTTATCTTTTAACAAGCAAACGAGCCATGCAGCGCTGCTACGGGGCGGCGGCGTGAGGCAGTTGCTGCTGCCTCGGCAGCTGCAGTTATTTAGTGTAGCATACTTTTTGGGGAGTTTACGTTTGGGGATTTATTTGCATTTACACTGGCCCCCAGTTCGTAAGTTGTTGTTGCTGCTGCTGTGGTGCACTTTATTTTGCAAATAGTTTGCCGCAATCTGTGTCTCGTTCTGGCTGCGAGTGTCGCGTCGCAAATTTATGAACTTTTATATGTACATATATAGGTGGATATTTTAATTTTTCTACGCGTGTGCGCAAATCTAAACGCTCCCTCCACGCTTTCTCTCTCTCTCTTTAGCTCTCTTGCTCTCTATCTCTCTATTTCTTTTCTCTTCTCTTTCTGTGTGTGTGTGTGTGTGTGTGCATGATGCATGACTATGTAAATAGACATTTTTACACTCCGACAACAGTTTTCGTACATTATAAAGTCGACGTTTTTCCTTTTCTTTCTTCTCTTTGCTGGCTGCCATTTGTTCTTGTTGTTTTGCCCCTTCTTTTGTGCCCTTCCCTCTACTGCCCGCCCCTGTGTAGTTGTCGTGTAAATTTGTTCTGCACCTTTTACGTTTGCATAATTTTATTTGTTAACTTTCAAATTGTTCTACTCTCTCTCTCTCTCTCTGTGCTCTGCATACTTAATAAGTCATGAAAATATGCCTCACTGCATTGCACAAATAGCTTTAGCTGCTTTCATTGACATGAATAACAGTAATAATAATAATAACATCACTATATACTATAGGGATCACAGCTAAATCTGCATAATATGCAGGGTAATACAAGCGCAATGACTGCAAGTCCGCAATGCTGTCGAGCGTATTTTCAGGGTATTTCTGCGTGTCATCTCGCTTCAACTTGATTTCAAAGCAAAAAACTTGCTTTATAAACTATGTAAATATAGAGACAACGCTCCCCCTCCCCACACATGTTGTACGTTTTGGCCAAAGTTAAATCAGAGCGCCCATGTTTGCATATATTAAATTAAAAATCTACAACGATTTTTTGCCAGTTTTTTTCTCGATAAATCGATAAACCGACAAAAAACTGCGTTTAAACAAACACGATAAACAATAAACGCAATGTAGAACTTGACACAGCACGATAGACTTTTTCTATTTGGTATGCGTATGTGTGTGTGTGTGTGTATGCGATAGTATTTCATGTATGTGTGGGTGATGTGGTAGACCACATGATTATGCTGATTGGGGCATATTAACGAAATGAATGGGGCCGCACGACTTAATTTGGCCGTATGTTTTGGCAATTTTGTTGTAATTCTATACTATGGCCAGCTAATTCGAAAATTGATTAATCAAATTTTAAATTATTGCGCAGCAAATGTTTGTTTGTGTGGGTGTGAGTGTGTGTGGCCGTGTGTCGGTTGAGTCAATGAAATATTTAAGCGACCATAGCGGAAATTTGCCATTTTGCCAAAAAGCTGTCAATCTTGACCACAAACACAACATGCTGGCAGCACACACACACACACTTACATCTCGACACACACATGATTGAGCTAACGGCATATTAAACGCTCAGGTGGTAACAGGTATTTTAAAAACATGCATAATGAATGCCAGTTTGCTCCGAAAATTGTAGAGTCAGCTGCCCGAGGGATGCACAAATGGGGGAGGGGGGGTTGTGTAGAGGTGTCGTCTCGATGCCGAAGGTGTCGTGTTTGCGGGGATGTGTGCCTCAAAATATTTGTATTAATAAATTAAATGCAGTTTGTGCATATAAACGAGCGCATCAGCATGCATTTTTCATACTTTCAACAGCAATTTTGAATGCATTTTTATAAGCTACCCAGGCAGCAGATACACAAACTGTAGAGAGAGAGAGAGAGAGAATGTGAGAGAGGGCATGCATATGTATGCACAGAAATGATATGGAAAAAGCGCACATAAATTACTTTTATATTTTGTCGCTATTTTTATATTGCCAACACTTGTGCGGAAATTGCGCGATGAAACGACGCGGCGAGAAGGAATTGCTCAGCTGCAGAGCGTGGACTGGCCTGGCTGCCTGCATGGATCTGCATTTATGTAGCCAAACGGTAACACAACACGCGCCCCACCTCCATCTCCCCGCTCGCCGACCCCGCTCTCCTTTCTGCCCCCTTCATACTGCATCCGGCTGCGATGGCGGCAGCAGCGTTAACAGTCGGCAACACGGCGTATACGCGATATTTACGAGAGATACGCAGCAAATGGCAGCGCTGTGCGAATGCGCCATATTTCAGCACGAAACAAGCAAAACAAAAGAAGACAAAACAAAACAGAAAAAAAGCGTACAACACAAAAAAAAATAGAGAATTAACTAAATTATGCATCTTGGCGCTTAAAGTGTCCGCTCGATCTGTTCGTGAATTTAAATTTATTTTATGTGCCGCCTCCGTTGACAAACGGGCCCAAAGGAGAGCACAGAAGAAGCTGCACAGATATGCAATGATGATTGCAATGGGAGAAAGAGAGAGAGAGAGAGAGCGCGAGATAGAAGCAGAGAGAATTAAGCCTGTACATAAGTAATGAGTGCCATAAACCTCTAGCATGTTAGCCATAAAATGCAATTACTATGCAAATGGCTAAATTCAGCGCCATCGAATGGACTTCTATGTATGCCTGGTGCTTCTCCAAGTGCATCTGCGATGGTGATAACAGCAAATGGAATCGCCACAGATTTCTGTTGAAAATGAATAGATTTTCGTGTTCAAAAACATTGATACTGTTTATAAAATTTGACTTCTACGTAAAAATATATCTTTAATTTGATACCAAGTATTTCAGGCGCAAGCATCTTCGAACGGTGTTGAAAAGTCTTTAAATGAATCGATAGTCGCCTACGATACTATCGATTGTAGTACAATTTTGTACAGCACTATCACAGAGTGAGGTTAGTACAACTTTTGTCTTTTTGGCTAAAATAACTTTATTATTTATTTGAAATTGAATTGCGATTTTAATCTTATTTTCACTGTCTTTTTTACCTGTCACTCAATTGTATCTATCTGGTATATCTGCACAGTCTATTGTGTCATTTAATCAACACGAAAAACAACATTAATATATACATATATATATATATATGAAATTGAGAATTGCCCAGGGGGATTATGTGTGTGTTTTTTTCTCTCAGATACGAAATAATTAACAAACAAAATAACAGAGAGGGGAACAAACGCTTATGCGAAACTTGTTCATGTTAATAATAACAAATGGAGGCAGAACACAAAAAATGCATTACAATTGTACGAATATATGTACAATATATATACGTATAGCCGGACATGGTTGTACACGGAGTATAAAGGCGTGTTACAATAACAAACATGGGCAACATTCAAAAAATATATTTACCCCCTCATCGCAGTCGCAGTCGTATTTGTTTTCCCTCGGTTTTCTTTCAGTACCCTCGACTAAATTTACAAACAAGCAAAATGCGCCTTTTCCAGCAACGAGAGGGAAAGCAAACCCGGAGAGGGAGATCGGAAAAAAAATCGAATTAAATTAAAATGTAAAACAATTTCAGCATCGCATTTGGTACCTTCAAAAAGTAAACTATTGTATTTTCTTGCCAACGACATGCCAGGGTAAACAAGCCCCGTTCCACCTCTCCCCCTCTCCACTGGCGCGCCAAGCTTGTCCCCGTGTTTTGCGACCAACATTGAATATTGAAAATATAAACTGTGAAAAATTTTTGCACAGCTTGAGCTGATTGACTGCACAATACCCTGCATTGGTAGCTGCAGGTTTTGAATTAATTTTATAGCTGCCAATAAAAAGCGAAAAAAGCGCACAATTTTCGCTGCATTCGATTTTCATTTATTTTTTTGTTGCTGTGTCACAGTCAATAAAAAACTTATCGTTTCGGGTCTATCTACAGAGTTATTAAATTTAATAACTTAAGCTCGTGTACGAGTCGGTGTTGCCTGCTTTCAAGCGCCTGTTTTTATTTTTCTTTTCATTCTTACCCTTTTGGGTATACGGTGAAACGTTTCGAAAATTGCAAGCCTCGAAATATTTTTGTGTACTTTCCACATTGCTGTTGTCATTTGCACACACATCGGAGAGGAAGTGGGAGAGAGAGAGTGGGACGGAGAAGAGAGGTAGCGTCGTAGCATTTTGCATCCCTAGCAGGCAAATGAACTCACTTGAATAATCGTCTCTTTGGGAGTTATCTCGCACTTTAAATACGTTGGCGAATTTTAATGAAAACGTCCTTTCAGCGCCAGATAAATTATTCAAAAGTTTGTGCCACACTGCCACGTTGCCACACTGCCAACTGCCGCAGCTCTGGTTTCCTTTTGTTGTTGCCCGGTTATTTCATTCTCTTCTCACTGTTGTTGTCCTGCCGGCAGCATTTTCCCATTTTTATTTGTTGTTGGCCATTCTTATTTTGCACCTTTTGCGCTGAAACTTAGTTTCACCAGAGAGAGAGAGAGAGAGAGAGAGAGAAAAAGCGGGCGAGTACTCGCGCCTCATCCTAGTTGAGCTTACTATTGTTGCCAATACAGCTTGAAATTGTTGTTGCTGTTGCTCAGCTCGTTGGCAGTTTCGAGTGGTTGCCAGGTGAAGCTGCAAAGTGCTGGACGAGATCTCGTCCTCTAGTCTCCCAGCTGCATTTGTTTTTCCAGCGCAACGTAACAATATGAGGCATTCAAGTGTTACGAAACAGCGCCAAGTAGTAGCACGACAAGACCTGATGAGATTTGCCTCCCAACGGAATCGAGTTTGAATTTTACTGTACCTAAAGTTTAAATGATTTGATTCTCACCTATGAAACACTCTGCAGCAGTGCTATATCATCTACGTTTTCGACAATAAATCTTTTACCATTTTGGAATTTTTCGTTACGATCTAAGAGATCTCTCTAGCTTTCCAAGAGTCAAGGTTTTGTCAAAAAAGATCTGATTTTTCTGAGCAATGTTATTTTTGCTCTATATTAATTCAACATTAAAATAAGCATTATTTTTTTTAAAATTGTTTTTATCATGCTTCCCGTTTTTAGGATCTGAAAGACCTTTTTCCTCCCACTCTTTTGATATTCCCATACAAGAAATATACTCTCTAACCCTTTCAGTTTGTCACACTTTGGCGTTAATATGCACTTTGGCATGAGAAATAGAATCGTTTGTCTTGTTGCGGGTTGTTAACCATATGTTCTTTTCAAAAACTTCGCCTAACAGTCCATTCGAAACCGGAGCCGACCACTACGACTACAACCATTGCAATTTGTATTCATCAGGCTGTTTGGGAACTGGGGAATTTGGCCCATTCTGTTCGAGCATTTTGCAGCCATTAGGCACTCCATTAAACGGACCACGTACCGAGCTAAACTGGTCAGCTCGGCTGCCTGCTACAGTGCTTAAACCACTCACCCCCCCACCCCTCTACCCATACATATGGCTTAAACCTCGCCCCGCCTTAAAGCCATCAACTTTGCCAACTACGTTGACCAAGTACTGTTCTTAGTTTTTGTTTTTGCTTGTTGTTTGTCTACTCTTTTTTATATTTTTTTTTGTTTTTTTTTCCAGCCACTTTATGAAACATTTGAAATTTGAATCTATAAATTTTAAATTACATGCATGTGGTTAAATCTCTTGGAGTGCTGAGCAGCAACCGCAACGACGCTTTTCTCCACTTCTGTCACCAGACCCCAAAACTGACCCTCGACCACTGTCTGACCATCAAGCAGGGCACTTGCTCTGTCGACTCGTTCCACCTCCGTCCCACCGTCCATGTTTGTCTGGGCTAGTACAGTGCCGGCTCTTTTCACACTCTTTTTTTATTTGGGTATACGGAACGGTACTTGGTTTTATATGTATACGCATACATATACGTCCTTAAGACCACTTTACAGGGTCGCATTGAAACAATGCTGCAGTGCGAGCGGTCTTTAGGGCAAGTTCTTGTGCTCAATTAGGTTTAGTTAAAATTTTATGCTATATGTAGTGTAAATTCCTGGTATAAAGAAGTAGAGGTTATTTGGTTTTTGATTTTAATCTAATGTTAATGGTAACTGAAGTTAGGAAATCTTAGGGATTCATTCTTTTATGTCTGATGATTAGGTGCAAGTGATTTAAAGCTTGTTCAGATGTTTCTTTATATCATTCTTTATATGTGTTCAGGTTGTTTGGAGTGGAGAAACTGGTAGGTAAGTAAATCTTTTCTTTATCTTAGTTTATGATTTATAAAAACCTTATAAAGGTCTTTGAAGTGAAAACTGCATCTTTACATCTCACTCTTTTGTATTTTCTCATCTTTTAGTTCGTTTGATCTCTGTTAAATCTCTCAACTTTACTTCTCTATATTACGTTTCTGAGTTGCGCTTAACAATGAGAGTACAAATTCCAATCGACTGACTGACGGGCCGTGTAACCCGACTGAGTGACGGCCAATTGACAGCTCAGGCGTGGCCAACTAGCCGTGGGGAAATTATGAGCCAATCGATACCAAGACGAAAAAATATGATTGGGTGGCGGGAGGTGAGGATGAGTAACAGCAAAGAACCCGGCGAAAAACTATCTGGAAACAGTGTAACGAGCTTGGGCAGACAAATAGACAGACGGGCGGGCAGAGCAAATGAGACACACAGACATAGAGTAAGTGAGAAAATAGAAAGAGTGAGAGAGAGAGAGAGAAGCACATTCGCATTTCGGTGCTAACAAATTGGCGGGCGGGTATATTTTTTGATTAAGCATTCCCCAGATACGAATTAAATCAATAACTTTCGGAACAGCGACAGCCCGGGCAAATGCTAAGCGGGCCACACGCCAATGCTGCTCACCTCTCGCTCCCCACTCCTTCTAACCCACTCTTGCCATTCGCATTGGGTTTGGCAGCCTGCCCGCTGGCAAACAAATTGAATTCAAAAGTTTGGGCATCAACAAGCCCAAGCAAAGCAAGAAAAAAAGGTTAGAATGAGTGTGTGTGTGTGTGCGGAGGGGGTAGGTAAGACGGGGAGAGAGAGGAAAGGCAAACGTATAGCAGCCGTGAATTACGTATCAATAAACGTAATGAAACGTAATTTGAATGCCACTCAAGTGGCTCTGGCACTGACCATGGGTTCAGGTTCTGCCAGGCTCCACGTACCGATGCCACTGAGCCTGTGGGAAAATTAACTGCTTGACCACGTGCCGTGGAAAGCCCGTGTCCGATTTATAGCCCCGGATAATGCAGGCGACTTACGCGTGCTCAAATTATGCAGCAACTGCATTAAAATGCCAGAAAAACCCAGAGAGCGAGGGAGAGAGGATGAGAGCGAGAGAAAAGCGTAACTGCAAAATGGCGCCGTGCTGCAGTGCTGTTACCTGCCTGCGTTAGCCAACACTGCGTAATGGCATTGGCCAAAAGGGCGCATTAAATGTCGAACATATGGCATCAATTTGTACCCGACATGCGGCTCAAGCCGCCGGATAGAAATCGCAACGAGCAACCATAAAGAACCGGTGAATAGAGAAGCCGGGAGTATCAGGGACAGAGAGAGAGAGAGAGAGGGGAATACAGGAGAATATCCCTTAACCTAATGCCAAGTGCCAGCTAAATCGACTTTGTGTTGTGCCAAACAGTCGTGAGTTTTATTCATGAATACTAGATGAATCGAGTGTGTGGGAGCAAGCGAGTTACTAGAGGTAGGAAAGGAAGGATAGTTACAAAAGCTAAATGGGAATAATGGATGAATTAAGGAATAATGAATAGAAGAAATATGTATCTTTAATCTAGAGGTGAGAGCAGCGAATAGTGTTGCAAAATCAGAGCACAATCGATAATATCGATTATTAGACAACTTTCTCAATGCATCTATTTTTTTTACCATCGATAGTTTTATTTTATGATTTTTCAAAATTATCTGAAAATGCTTACGACTAAAATAATCATGGAAATTAAAGAATCAATGCGATATAATCGATAGTATCCATATCGAATGTCCGACAGTGTCTTTATAGAGCTATTTTATAGAAAGAGATACCGCATCCTCCTCGTCTTGAAGAGAAACATCCATTTATTCTAGGAACAAGTAAGAGCTCATCAAACTAGCTCTTCCCCCTCTCTTCCCACTCTCTGCTACACGCGAATCTATATGCCATAAAAACATGTATATTTATTACCATCACAAAGACAAAGGAAAAGTTGTAACATTAACACTTGCATTCACTTACACTCTCATAAGTAGTTCCATCAATCAGACCAATGAGTTGTTCAGCACACTCCACGCTCCCCGGGACTGCGAGCGAGAGAGCGAAAGAGCGAAATGGCATGAAGTGTTATAAGAAAACTGTCGAGCCTCGCGCCGGGGCCATGGCAGAGCCCTTCAAGGCATGGCACGGACATGGATCCGGTCGAGTCGAGGCTCGCAGACCTCGAGCCATGACCTGCTACGCTCATGTAATGTAATGTAATGCGCGTGTTGCCAGCGAATATAAAGAATATGAAGCATCAGCCCCGGTCCAAGAGGCAATGGTGGTAGTAGGGAGTTGGGTGTAGGGGTGGTGGGGGGTGGGTATGGGTGGTTGGCAAGTACTTAAGCAACAAAAGCCAAAAGTGAGAGAAAACATTTGTGCAGACAGTGCGAAACGAGTAGAGAAAGAAAGGAGGAAGAACAGCAGCCCATCGATGGGGTCAAAGTTTGGTGAGGTCAGTGAGTCAGTAAGTGCACTGTACAGGCCTTTGAGTATGTGCCTGTGTGCGTGTGTGTGTGTGCGTGTGCTCAACACATTCAATATTTTATGGTGTCGCTTACAGGCATCGATGGGCCAAACAGACACCAAAGAACTTGCGGAAACAAGAGCAAGTCAGTAGGGCAGATCAAGCAGGGTGCTGCGAAATGAAGAGGGGAGGGAACGTAGGGGAGACTGAAGCTAGGGAAGCTGGCAAGTTGAGGCCAAAATCGTGCGGCCGCTCAAATAACGCAGCTTTCGAAATTAATATGGCAAAAAGACACGAAAGGCAACAAAGTGCAGCCCCGTAGAAATTGGCCTGAATTCGGCAATGGCTTCAAGGGAGCACCCAATCAGGCAGGCAGGCAGATAGGCAGGCAGGCAAGGAGCAGGTACCCGAAGGGGTGAGCAAGACCTGATGAGTGAGGGTATTGTAGACTCGTTCCTCGTTGCGAGCCGCTGGTCAATTGAAACGGTTCAAAGAGCGAGCAGTTACCCCGTCCACGAATATCATTTGGCAGCTTCGCTTGTCTCTCCCCTTTTGTCTTTTTCTCTTCCACTCTTGGTTTTTATTTTTTTTTATTGACGCGGCCATATAAATTTCACTCTGGCAAATGGTTTTTATTGGCAACAGACCACACCAGACCAGACCACACACCAGGCCAGTGCAGAGCATCGGCCTAGTCACATAGCGGCAGGCTCGTTGCGAGTTCAATTGCCGCCAATTGCTGCCCAACCGCCGCACTGAAACCGGCTCAAAAAGGTTAAATTTGGAAAATTGGTACGTGATTGGATTCAAAGCGCAAAATAAGTGCGTCAGTTGGTTCGGGTTCGGTCGCCCATTTCACTTATGAAATGAAAAAAAAAAAACTAGGGTGAAGCACGAAAACAAACCAAAAAATGTGGGCGGAGAGCAAAAATAACAAGCGAGAAAATCAATCTTTGAAAAGGACACAGACTAAATGCTCTAGTAAATACGATATATAAGCAGGTATTTTGAAGGCGTTATTCTCTGAGGCAAGGAAGAAGAGAGTAGAGAGTAGAGGGGAAGAGCGTGTTCAAAAATTGAACATAAATTTCAGTTAGATTGAAGCAAGTGAAAGCGTTGCTCATGAATAACATTAGAGATAACATTTACCGACAAGAAATATATTAGTTAAGTGTGCTGAAAGGTTAAGCAGCGCGGACGTTTTCCAACACTATAAGCATGAATCTAAGCTGTGTTTAAGGTAATGTTGAGTATTATTGACAAATTCCTATTATACTCAAGGAAAGAACGAAAACTGTGTTTGTAGCTAGCGTTTTCCAACACTATTAGTTTGAACCTAAACTAGAAGTGTGGTTAAGTTGTGCGAACAAAATTCGTTGCATGCGCAAAGTTAGAGTATAATGCAGGCAGTCTCATACACAATCGCACACACAGATATGCATATCAAGTATACGCAGCGTATGTGCAGGCAGAGAGTAGGCGGACGGCGACCGAGAGAGAGCAAGAATTGTAGCATATTTTTTTGGCACGCGGGTCGCTCGATTTGTAATAAGAAATGTGTTTTTTATTTTGTG
Source organism: Zaprionus inermis (assembly GCA_018151445.1). Classification (NCBI taxonomy): domain Eukaryota; kingdom Metazoa; phylum Arthropoda; class Insecta; order Diptera; family Drosophilidae; genus Zaprionus; species Zaprionus inermis. Next base: position 6,414,937 of record JAECXD010001688.1, on the reverse strand, counting down.
GCTTTGAAAAATTAGAACTTTTGCCAACAGCAAACGGCAGAACGATGGCGTGAGCACATGGCAAGCGCCCAACAAACCGCCGTATGTGCTTGTATGTGTGTGTTTCTCTCTCTCTCTCTGTGTGTGTGTGTGTGTATGTGTTTGTGTGTTGTGCTTGGGCCAGCATAGTTTGTGGTTGATGGCTTAGCCATAAAACAGCCATTTGTTTTTTGGCCAAGAGCAACAGCAGCCAAAGGCAGGGCAAGTCGAAGTCAAGACGAAGTCACAGTCACAATCACAGTCGCAGCGCAAGCGCCAGTCGACGTCGCCGCTGGTGTCGGCTAATAACGGGGCATCGGTCGCAGCATATTGTCAACATGTTTGCCAATCTCAGCTGAAGATGAGTCGCTCCATCTGTGTCGCGCTGCATGACAACGTTACGTATGAGTAATATGTATGTTAGCTCAAGTGCAAATGCAAATTCGTGACAACTAAGCCGATTGCCAGTTGGTTGCTCCGCCCACTCCACCTCCTATCTCTTGCCCATAGAGCTTATGATCTATTAAACTAGATTGAATTCAATGAATGTCGCCATGGCCAGCGGGTTGCACGTGTACCAAGCCAGCACAGTGCAAAGCTAACACATGTTTGTATATTCTATGCGTGGTGCTAACCCAGCCAGCCCACTCTTATATAAGCTTGTGTAGATAATGCTGTGTTTGTGTGTGCGTGCAACCGCAATTCAACCGCAATTTCGATAAGATCCAATCTAATGAAAATCCATTAACAATCGACGAGTAATTCGAATACAATCGCTTTCAGCGCTTTGGTCAATTTTTGTTGCTTTTAATTAAAAAGTCATCACAATATTTTTGCTGTCATTATCTCAATACCTATTTGTGAGTATGTGTGAGTGTGTGTCTGCGAGAGAGATATATATGTAGGTATATATCATGTATGTCATGGATTTAACATATTATTTTTGTGCATGTCTGCAGGCATGGGCAATTCACAGATTTTGCTGTGCTTGTCGTTTTGTCTGGCCCAGCGAATACTCTGCAAGTAGCACAAACTATCGATAGTATACATCACTAAGTAAACTTATTAGTGACTGTACTTCATGTCGATATATCTTCGATATTTCCATAGCTAATTTATTGCTCTTGTTTTTTTTTGCCATCCTTCCCGCTCTACAGAGCATCAGTGAGTCGTGTCAATTACACACTTTTCATTGCTTCCTTTTGATTTTGTTTTTGTAACCGATGTCATAATTAATTGGCATTTATTATGCGGCTCAGAATGTGTCCCCTGTCCCGATTTGTGCATGAATTATGGCTTCAACTAAAGGTCTGCGGTGCGGCAACAAATTCCATTTCCATTTTTCGTAAATGTGTAATAACTTTGTTTTTTTTTCGCCAACCCGTTTTTGATTATTTTTAATCACATAATTGGCCCTAATTAGATGCACAAATTTAATGAATGCCGGCAAATTGTGTGACAACATCACGAAAAAAAGAGAAAACGAGTGAAAAACACTAGCAAATTAATATTACAGGCAAATATTAGACGTCAATAGAGATATGATCTGAAAAACACGAGAGTTGGTAGCATAAAAATGCAATTAGTGTTTCGAGTGAGTAGTGAAAGAGAAGGACAGCTGGATATGGAAAGAGAGTGTCAGTTGAATTCATTAAAGTACTTAAAGTATGTTAATATTTCAGAAACTTTGTTATAATTAAAGTCTTTGCATTAATTTATTTGAACTGGCTTATGCCATATACAGCTTGTGATTTTTCTCTTTCATTTTGGCTTCAAGCTAATAACTTATAAAGGGTACAAATATTGTTGCAGATTTCTATGAAATAATACAAAACTTTCACAGACTTTTTATTTATAGTCGAAGAACGAGTGAGCTTGAAGCAATTTTCAGTAATGGGCAGCAACAGCTCAAAGTCATATTGTAATGCGCTCGCCTTGGGCACTATTATGGATTTATAGCTAGAAAAGGTTGTAGGGGATAAGAGAGAGATAGATAGATGGATAGAGAGAGAGAGAGAGCGAGAAGTGAAGGGCTGCTGGAGTTGGCACTTGAAGTGCGGCTTCATTCAAAGTGCAGCGAGGCGCTTCAATAAAACATCATTAAATCGGGGCAAAAAATCAGCTCACAAATGCATTTCATTTCAAAATCATGACCTGCACTACTTGCACTGCCTGTAACAGTTAACCGGCAACAACAACAACGACAACAAGAGCAACAGCAACAACAACGGGCACTCTGAACATTACAAATTACAAGTTGCTGTCTGTCAGAGAATCTCGCAACTCTTGCTGGGAATATGCAGCACAAAAAGCAACCCGCAAAACTTTGACGAGTGCAAGAGAAGCGCATAAAAAATCAAGTTTGTGGCAGGCTTGGTGGTGCACAAGGGGCAGGGGAGGGGTCCCCGTTGTAGATGGGGCCAACAATTGCAATCTGTGGCGTTTCAACAACGCTTAATGTTGCCTACAACCGCAATGTCAGCCATTTATCATTCAGTCGAGCCGAAAAGAGGCGAGGTCTGAGGCAGACAGCGACAGACGGACAGACAGACCGACTGACTGATGGGCGAACAGACAGACAGGCAGACAGATAGACAGACAGACAGCAGTCATACAATAAAATAAGAGTATGCGAGAGTAGGGGATGGTCAGTGCAGCTGCCTGACCGCTCCAAATCAGAGTTGCCCTTATGAACTGAGCCCGAACAGCTCTGGGGAAAATACGATTACCTATGGATCCATGAGCTGAGCAGGTAAATCAAATTGCTTACAGGCTGAAGAGATTTAGTCCGCCCTCATCTTGAACCAGCACTTACCTAAAGCGAGAATACAATTTGCACGCTGTCTTCACAAGGTGAGCTCGACGATTGTTGCCTGTAAACAGAGTCGGAAATGGCGTAAGAAATGAGATAAGTAAATGCAGTAAGTATAATAAGCTAATGTATGGATTTCCTACGAATAACAAGAGTATAACATATTAGCAGGACGAAAATGTTGAATGATGTTCAAGTTCCTTTTTGATTAAGCAATATACTAACTGAAGGCTTAACAAAGGCCTGTATGCGGTGGTTTTATACACCGCAAATTTCGCATTTACGAAACAGTCTCTTAGGAAGCCGTTGTGCTTTTGTTAGGTGCTTACTGATAGTGCTCACTACTAAATAACTCTCTTAGTGTACTAATATAATAATATGCGTTCAGTTTAGTTAACTATGCTATCGTATTTATTACAGCATGAATGCGGTGTTTTTTCGTACCGCAAGTACATCTCTGAAATGTTTACTTTATTTCTTTATAATTTATGTATTGTGAGCCTTTGCCTTGCATACGGAAAATTCAATTTGATATGGTGGAAAAAGAAATGCAACCCGATTTAAATACCGTTCATAAATGTTTAAACAAAATGTGAAATTAACGAAGGGACTGTCAAATAGCAAACAGCTTTTGTGGCCATTCAATTTGTTTTAAGCCACCAGCAGCGTGTATTGTCTGCTGTCCCTGACTGTGTGAGCGTGCGTGTGTGTGTGTGTGTGTGTGTACATGAGCTGCATGCAATTTACAGATTAATTTAAGCGCACTAGTAATGCATAAATTAATGTTTAATAACAGTTGCCTGGGCTGCCAACTCGACGGCAGGCAGTGAGGTACGAGATGGCCTGCCGGCTGGCATGGCATGCATTTTGTATAATGAATATGACACATACACTCACACACACGCACGCTCACACATACTAAAACACAAGTAGATAATTACACTTAAACTAGCTCACACTTAGTTAGATGAACGTATCGATATATCTCTGAATTTCAATGAATGATGCTTTTTCCCTGCCTCTATGTGTGTGTGTGTGTGTGTGCGGGGTGACAAACCAGTTAGGGACCAATCTGAAACTGCACTTGTTAGTTGGTCTTGTTGCTGTTGCTGTTGTGGTACCGTTTGCTAATTTGCTGCCAATGCATACGCATTGTTTTATTTACGACTTTGTCCGGCATTGCAAATGTTTGTATGTTGGTATGAACAATGGTTCATACCATTCTCGGTGAGTCTGAGAGACTATTACTGCTTGCTTTATGAATATCATGGCGCACACTGTCAGCTGGCATGTGCTAATTGCGTAAATAGATTGATGGTTGCAAAACGATAGTTGGCAACGATTGCATTCGTCTCTTTCCCTGACAAATTTGACCAATTTGTGTGCTCAAAAGGGCAGAGAGTAATGAAATAAATGATAAATGGTTTGGGTAGGTATGAGAATACACACATTGCCGTATTGATTCTAAATTCCCCTTTGACACACTAAGTCAATGTGAATTTACTGTTTGCCCAAGCATATGGATTTTCGCCATTTTTGTCCCATATTAGTATGAACTTTGATTGGGATAGAGCACTTACAGTAAGCAAATAGAATAACTAATTTTTCATTAATATTTACATTCAATTCGACTGTTTGCGAGCGATAAGATTTCGATTTAAAACAACGATCTGTTATAAATTACACTGTTAACCATCGACAGTTAATAACGTCTGGCTTAAATTTTATTAACCGAAAGCTTGTTTCATTCAATTTGCAACCTGCGCAGCATGAAAAAGCCCGTCACGTGTACGGTAAATGGCGGCCTGTTCTCCTCGTTCGATGCCACATCGAATGTTGTCAAGTGTTCAATTTCAAACGCGGGTTCCCATGGAAATTTCAAATTAAAATTACATTTTGTGGTATGAAAACATTTTGTATATCGTTTGTTTGGCGCGCAACCGAGAGGGCGCAATAGCGACAGAGGGAGAGAGAGAGAAAGGAGGAGGAGCAGGTAAACGAAGACAGAAAAATATACAGTAAAAACAATAGAAAGAGATATGAGAAAATACAAAAATATATGTATGCTAATAATTTATTAACTGAAACTGAAAAGTTGCCTGTTCCTGCTGTGATTCGAGTAAAATATAGAAGAAAATTAAATAAAAACACAACACAAAATTCTCTTTGTGTTTGGTTTTTGGAAATATCAATATGAAGTTGCTATAAAACCTGCTGTGAATATATCAAGAGAACGAAGTATGCATATTTATATATAACACTAATATATGTATCACATATTCGCTGATAAACTGCAGATACCCACGGTGAGTGTAGAGCGCAAAAAAAATGCTCAATTAAATCTAATAAAATGTCATTTGCATTGCAAACTGCGATTGTTGTTTGTACAGTGTCGCTTTTGTTGTTCTTCTCTGTTTCATTTGCGATTGGTTTCGTAGTGGGGTGTCGGGTTTGGGTTCGGTTGTGGCATCTCTCACGCTCTCTCTGCAGCCCTCGTTCTCTCCCTCTCTCTCTCTATCTATCTGTGTGCCCGCTTGTCGCATTCCAAGCGGTCCGTTGTTAATGCCACTTAATTAATAACAACACTTTGGCTCTTTTATTTATCTGCCACTTTTCATTTGTTTAATGATATCATTTTTAAGGGCATCTCTCTAGTATTATTGTCGTTGCTCATGTTGTTGTGTTTTATTTACTTTTTGTGTAATTGTAATTTATTTGCCATAGTCGCATTTGTTGGCACTTAAAGTCTTAAGTGGTGAAATAAATAAATAACTAGACCGACGTAATTTCGGCGTGTGTATGCGTGTGAGAGAGTGAGTCTGGTTCACTCACATTATCAACGTTAACGTTAACGTTAACGTTAACGAGCCGCAGAGGAGCTTAGTGCGCAAGCATCAAAAAATGTTGCCTACTTTCCGGCTCAAGCGAAAAGCCATTGAGCTTATTTTACCCTGTCGCAGGGGAATGTGCTCGAATGCTGTGAAAACTGTGAAAATATACGCCACAAAATATGCATAAACTGCTTATCTAACCGATCTGCTTTCAATCAAATTGAAATTGAAAATCGGTTTGCTGTGCGCAAATGTGGAAATGCCATTAAGGAAAATGAAAAACTAATAAATGATTTGATTTCGAAAGTATTTATGACCCGAACGAACGAGGTATGCACGAGGTATCATCTATAAAGCTGATAAATTTTTAAAAAATGTTTCCATACTCATTTCTCTGGCTCAGTCGAACATTGCATAATTTCCGTGTCTCGGACGGATTTAACAGCTGTGGAATATGTACATAATCCTCGACAACTTCATTGTGCACGCACAACAAATGCGATGCTAATGACAAGCAGGCACTCACACACACAAGCAAGGAAAGAGAGAGATATATACGCCTAGCACACAATACACAAGCTTGGACAGCGAGAGGAAACCTTGGCACCCAAATCCCAATACCGACAAACATGTTCATGTTTCGCCCACACACATGCCAATGGCAAATGCAAATCCCAATCAAAAACTCGCTTTAGCTGCAAGCAAAACGAGAAGCAAACCAAAGCAGAATGAAACGTATAACGAAAAACGATAACGAAAAACCAAAACCGAAACCAGAGCAGCATCGCATCGGCATCGCCAGAATGAAAATGCCGCAGCTTGGCGGCAAAGTATACAATAAATTTGCATGCCACACACACTTTTATGAATAGAAATTGTTAGCACAATAACACTCACACATATACACTAGAGCAGCGAGGGAGGGGGTGAGTGCTCCAGCACACATGCATAATGCCTAATAATCCGCATATTGTAATATCTGAATTATATGGCAGCCGCCAAGGCGACGCTTGTCGGCGGCATTTGCAACTGTGCCTGAATGTCATTATGTGCCACGGACAGCTCGAATTGCCCCGCCCTCTCTCTCTCTTCTCCCGCTCTGGGCTGCGACCGTTACCCACTATGTGTGTGTGTGTGGAAAAATTGTATAAAAATTGCAGCTTAATCACGCCAGAGCATGTGAATCTGAATGTTGTGGCACGAGGCGCTGCTGCCAAAGTGCCTCGCCTGGCTGCAACTGCAGCATTGTGTATGCGTGCCTGCTTAGAGAGAGAGAGCATCTGCAGCCGGATGACGCCTGCCAGGCTGCTGCTGCCACTGTCAGACAAGTGTCGCTGCCGCTCTCCCTCTCTTTCTCTCTCTCCCATCTATGCCAGCATTGGCAGTGCTCCACGTGGCCATCGTCGCTGCATTATTTGTGTTCATGTGTGGCCTAGCCTGCCCTGCTCCTTTTGGCTGCCTGGTTGGTTATCCATGGCTTTTATGCCCACAGATTTGGGTTAAAAGTAGCTTCCCTCGTGTATTTAATAGCCTTCTGCTATCGTCATTGCCTGCTGCTCCTTTCTCGTGCTCTTCTTCTCCGTCTCCGTCTCCATTTGCATCTGCATCTGCATCTGGTTTGGCTTTGGCTCCGCATCTGCATTTGTATCTGCATTTGGCCGGGGTTCGAGCTTTGAATTTTTGGGCATAGCTTTCATTCTCTGGTTACTTTCGGGTTGTATTTGTGCTTCCTGCCCGGCTATTGTTGTGCCAATTGAGTTCTACTTTCATTATGCATATCCCTTTGGCCGGAATCTCCCTCTGGGCGTCTCCCGCACAGCGCAGCTTAAGAGTTATAGATTAGCTGCATCTTTTATCACAAATATATTGTTATGGCATTTGTGCAATCGCGTAACACTCAAACTGAGTTGCTTTTCATGTTGTGGTTTCGCTGGATTTGCATAAATTTCTGCCCCGATTTTTAGAAAGCTTAGACTCGAGACTAAGGTTGCTGGAAACCCGTACTACAATCGATGATTCAGTAATCTTTTCAATATCAATATCAATCGATAGTTTACTTTCACTATTGATTATTTTTTACGTTTAACACTACGATTTCCTGTATATAGTTAAATACGAGCTATAGTAGACGTTGTATAAGTTTTGTAATACGACATAAACGACCTATTTCCGGTTAACAGTAATTTAAATTGAAAATGCGCCAGGCAAATTTCTAGAATGTTTGGGAGTTTGAAAAATATATGCTGTTAAATTTTCAGACCCAACCGGCTTCAGAAAAATCGGGTCAGCAAACTCGCAGAAATTTGATAAAAAAATTAACGTAGCTCAAGACTTTAATTGGCGGATTGTCTACAACTTGCCAGTTGCCAACTTGCCTTGACTTGGAGTTGCCCTAATAATATATCTATAATTACGAGCTAAACTCTGGCAATTAGCTGACATATTTGTCTCATTGCCAGGCCAACTGTTTGCGTGTTGCATGGCAATGGCAACGCCACGTGCTGAGCGAACTGAACTCTCTCTCGCAAGCCCCTCTGTCAACTTGCCAACAGTTGCCCGAGCAAACTTGATGCTGGCTCCGGTCTCGGTCGACGGCCTGGACGGGGTATTAATTATCCACAAAACAAACACTTTGTTGCAAATTTTCAACGCTTCAAGTGGCAAAGTCAGAGAAAGAGAGAGCGAGAGAAAGGGAGAGAGTGCCTCAGGAGTGGCGCAGCGTGCATTAAATATTTAACGCCTGCCAAAACACTAATGACAAACACTAAAACTCGACACTAAATTTGAAATGCTTTAAAATTTTATTTAAGCATCCATTAAGCGGCGCTTTAACAATGCCCCGCGCCGGTTGCTGGTTGCCTGTGTCCCGGTTGCCACTTGTCGTTTGCCTTGTGCCTGGTGCCGGCTGCCTTTGACGTTGCCTGCTTGCCGTTTGAAGGGGTCGGTGTACGGCCAATGCGGCGTATGCGGCGTATGCGCAATCGCAAAATAAACGCAATATAAAATCAAGAAATGCCAAATAAATTTGCTACTTTAAGATGTGGCTGCCGCGACGCGTCTCGAGACGGCGCTAGTTTTGCCAGCGTTGCCACACTTTGCTTTTATTGCAAGCTGCCTTTGCCTCTGCTGCCGCCGCTTTTGCTGCTGTTGCTTTTAACGGCAGTGGCGCGCGCCCTTGTTCTTAAGACATGCCAGGCAGTGGCAGAGGGGGCTGAGAAAGAGGTGTGGTGGCAAAGGTGAAAGTGCAGGGCGATAAGGTGGGGAAGCAACCTCCGACGTGGAGCCACCAACAGCCGTACAATTTTAATCACATTAAGTTTACGCTGTGGATGTGGCTCGTGCTGCGGGCTCTGCAGCCAGCGAGTGAGCAGTGCCAGCAGCAGCAGCAGTAGCTGCAGCTGCATGTGTGTGTGTGTGTTTGTGTGTGTGTTTGTTTGTGTACGTGTGTGTTTGTAATGAATATTTGCAAGTTGTGCCTTGAGTTGCGCTGCAAACACAGCGCAAACAAACTTAAAAACTGTAGCGCACTCAGGCAAAATAAATACTTGAGCAACAAAAGCAACAGCAGCAGCACGAGCAGCAGCAGCCGCAGCAGCAGCAACAACAACGCGCAGTGATGTGTGTTCCTTATCTGTTTTTTTTCGGCGTGTTTTTCCTTTTGCTTTTGTTTTGTTTTGTTTTTTTTTTTTTGGTTTTTTTTTGAAAATTTATTTGGTTAAGTGACTTTGGGGCTCACCCCACATTGAGCGGGAGCCATGCGTGGGCGTGTTAGGGCGTGGCATGCATATTGAAACAAAGTGACTACCATTGCGTATACGCAGCGTGGCGCGCACAGGGCACGCCTGAGTGGCGGGTGAGAAATGAAATCGGGGCGTGGTGACTGCTGCTACTGCTGCTGGGGGCGGCGCGTCATTAGCTAAAACAGCAAGTCAATATAAGATAAAAGAAAGCAGAGGCCGGAGAAATGAAAATGAATGTCAAGGTGGGCACGAAAAGCCGCTTGAGCTCAGATAAGGCACACATAACTGATTGTTTCAGTGCCCATTTAGCACACACGCACACACATTGTCGAGTGATTGCGGAAGGGATAATGCATGATATAGGGCTGCCTTTCGTAATGCATAACAGGTTGGGAAGCGAAACGAAGTGCGAAGCATAAGAAAATCAATTGAAACATAAGAAGGCAGTGGGTGGAGGCGGAGTAAAAGGCCGTTGCCATATATTATTATTCTACTTTATATTGTAATTTTAAGTTGCTTATTTAGTTGGTTATTTATCTATAAATTGCTAATTTAAGGCGGCTATGCGAGTTCATTTTGCTCTCCTGTAAAAAAATCGCTCAGCTTAAGGTTTTAATATACACGTGCGGTGAGTCTGCGATATCCAAGCATTTCAAATTATTTTAAATTATCAGCTACGCCCACGCCGCGTATACGCAATATGCCACAACTAACAGCAGCAGTTGCAGGGTAGGCAGAGAGGGCAGTTAGGACAAAGAAGGCAGTGAAAAAAGCGCCAAATGCCATGAGAAAAAGAGGGAGCAAAACTCGAACAGCTGCTGCCAGCGAATTCAATGAGATTTTCCAGACAACTTGCTCGCTTAAGACGCGACATTTTTCACGACACGCTTCCGTTATACCCGAAGCTTTGATTAGCATTTGAATTGTGGTTGTTGTTGCTGTTGTTGCCGTTGCCGTTGCTGCTGCTGTTGCTGCTGCTGGGCCACTAATTAGAATAAATCTAAATTGCTCGTTTTGCGGCAGTCAACGTAATGACTTTTATGCGCATGCTTAAGCCCGCAATTATCCACAGCAGCTAAAGATTAAATCTCTACAACAATAGTACAATGCAGCAGCAACAACAACAACAGCAGCAGCAGCAGCAACAACAAAGAGACAACAGCGCGCCGGCAACTGACAGGCCCAAAATCCGCATTATTGATACAGGCCCGCAATGCTGGCGGCTCGAGGGCAGAGCGGGGACGCCACAAAGGCTTAAAAACCGCAAAAATTACAAAACACTCGACCAAGGGGGGCAGGGCAGAGGCGTTGGGTACTTAAGTGAGGCATAAGAAAATAATTAAAAACATGAAAGCAACTGATAGCACAAGTCAAACCGAACTCAAGCATGCTCTGCAAGGCAGCCAAGCCGGGCGGCTGAAAAGCAGAGTAGAAAATAAAATAGAATAAAAATAATTAAATGAAAAAATGAAATTAAATAAAATACAAAAAATACAGTTTTTTCTTTTAATTGCACTTTAAGAAATTAATATGAAAAAGTTCGGCTATTTTATGCAAATGCAATTTTTGAAACTGCTTTACGCAGTAGATACCAAAGCTTTTAGTGCACGGCAAATTGTCCGTTTAAATTACATTACCTCCCCCCCCCCCTTTGCTAAATATCGAGAGAAAAAAATAACGAAACACAACAAACTTTGCCAACAATGTTTGCATTGAGCAGGGCCGACGGAAACTCTATTAGGTTGGGGCATTTTTCAAATTATTCAACTTTTGATTGCGTTAAAGTTTTAAGCGAGCACCGCTCTGGGGCCTGTCCTTCCAGGAGAGTGAGTGAGTGCGACTATCCGAGCATCTTTTCGCATGCTTGACAAACAACACGGCATCATCAACATATTCCACTGCTTTGAGCCGGAGTCACATGCAAACCACGAGAGCGAGCAAATAAAAATGAAATAAGTAAAGAGCAAAAAAAAAAAAAATGAAAGAACACGAATATGTTTGTCAGCAAAAGGGCAGCCGAAATGCCGCACACAAAGAGAAGAAAAAAAGTATATTGTGAGAGCGGCAAAAGTGAAATGTCAAGCGAAACGAAGGCAAGCGCAAAGATGAAACCAAAAGACGTTGGCAAAGGCAAAAGATATTTCGCCAGATTCGCTTTTCAAAGTCGCATTTCAAATCATAAATTTGAAGCACACACAAAGCACTCTCACGGCCACAACAATGCCGGGGTCAGACTGGAGGGGGTGAAGGGTTCAGTAGCGGGCGGATGCCATAAGTGGTAGCCCAAGTTTGTAAAGAAACTCGACCGCAAATTGGGCAACGGAACTGGCGCAGTCAAATCATTTTTCCAGTGCATTAAACGACGGCCAGCGACAAACAGCACACAATGTGTGTGTGCGAGTGTGTGTGAGAGTGTAAGTGTGTGTGGAACACATGGTTAAATATGTAGGACAACAAATAAGTGGATAGCCAGCAACGGCAATGGCTACGGCACCGGCGTTGTCCCAAATGATGATGGCCTATCGCCCTATTGTCTTGCTAGGCAGTTTTTCGAGTGTGCAAATCTCGACGTGCGTCCATTTTGTGTGGCCCACTTTATGATGGCCACTTGTCTGCTCAAACAAATAAAAAAAAGGCACAAACTAGGCGACGTTACGTTACAGAAAATACCCTGCAATATGGTTGCAAAACAATTCATTTCACTTTTGCGCTTGTCAGTGAGCTAATCTATCGATACTATCGTTTGTATTGGATTTATAAGTAAAACTAATTCCTTAACTGCTAGCAATGTTGCTGAATAGTGTTGGAAAGTCATTAAAAAGTATAAATGTATTAAGAAAATTATTAAACCTACGATATCATCGATTGTGGTGTAACCCTACCCTGTGAAGTTAGATAAACTTAAAAAGAAATCCAGCTGTCTTAGTAATTTAAGTTTCTGCCCACATATTAGCTAATCCAACTATTCACACACTTTCTCCAATTGCAGGGTATCAGCGGCACCGCAAGGACTTGCTTGAAGTGACTGTTGCGGCGTTGCCACACTTCAGCGAGCGTGGGCAAGTGCTTAAAGTTGCAACTTCAACTGTCAGTAGAGCTATTTGCCTGTGGCAAACTCAATTAAACCAGGGCAACGTTACCCAATACTTACTCCGCATAGTTTACCCACACTACCAGACGTAGACGCGGGACTGGGTCTGGGCCTGGTCCCCTAGTCCTTTCACACAGACACTCCCACGGGTAGCCTGGCGGGCGCGGGCTCGGGGAGCGCATTGTCATGCCGTGGCGAGTTGAATGAACGCAAATAGAATTCTGTAGCACTGCTGCTGCCTGCCTGCTTGCCTGCCAGTGTTGTAGAACGCACATAGCAAACGCTGCGACACTTGCAAAAGTGTTGAGTAAGTTGGCAGAAAGTTGCCAACTAATGGAACATCATTTGGTAAAAGAAGTTCAACATGATTTACAGGTGAGCTCGGTACGAAGTTCTTCGCTTAACTTTTTCAGTGTTTAAAAACGCCCCAGCTCTGGTTGCGGGCACGTTGTGCTGGGCCAACGCGTACAACTGATTTTCTGATTCGGAGCAACCGTAAATATTGCTGAGCCGCTCACGACGACAACAGGCAAATAAGTGATGCATTACAGATGGACTGAGAGCTGGAACTGAGCCGCCAGAAGAGCAGACATATGTACGTGTGTATGTACGTGTGTGTGTGAAAGTGCAGGCAAATTATTTGCTATAACGTAATTAACATGATTTATAGACGAGCACACAACAAACAGCCTACAGCGAGCACGTCAGCCGCCCAATCAGCCCACTCGGCATGCGTGCGAATGTGTGCTGTGTGTGTGTGTGTGCGTGTGTCTGTGATGTTGTCTGTCATGTGGGTGACAGGCACGACTTCAATTGACAGCTGAGCTGCAGCATTGATGGCCAACTGACTCTCGTTTCGGGCAGCGAGCCCACATTCGGCATTTTGTCCAAAGTTTGTACAGATGTGGCAAATATTTGCCTGCGGGCCAGCCTGCTCATGTATGCGTGTATACGTGTGTATGTGTAAGTGTGTGTGCCCTGCAATTGATTAATTTATATGTTGCAAAGGATGGTGGCTGTGGGGCGGGGGGCGTGTCTACTTGTCGTGTTTGGGCATGCGGCTAACAAGATAAATAAACATTCGCATACGAGTGCCGTGCGAAGAGATTGGAACAAGCTCGGAGTTATTTGACACCCCTCTCCAGCCCCCTCTTAACTTGTTCATTTATCGTGCAAATAAACAATAAAAATATCCAAAAACATTTCCGAATAACACGTTGATACAACGCTGCACAACACTGTTGCTGTTATCGGAATTTTGCAGTATTTGCAGTCGTTGTCATCGTGCTTAATGTTTCAATTGCGAGAGCTGTTCTGTGTCTCTCGTCCACGATCTCCCTCTCTCCCTTCTCCCTCTCCTCCTCCCACTGCTATTTGCAATTCATAAAACATACGCCGGCATCGATAAACATAACATTTGGAATGCATTTTAAATGTATTTGCACAAAAGACTTTCGGGACAGTTCATAAATAAAGCAGCGCTGCCAACGTACTGTAAACTGAACAGTTCACTTCAGCAAGATAACATAACATAAAATCAACCCTCTCTCTCTCTCTCTCTGTGAAAAACTCTGGACTGGCAGCGGGCATATAACATTTTTCAAAATGCCCAAGCTCTTAAGTATCGTAATCCTTGACATTAACAATTCTCGCATGTGTATTAGCACAAATTCACATATGTTCACGCACACACATACACGCACATTCAGATGTCATCACACACACATACACACACACACACTTATTTTGTGACTGCCCAAATACCTGTCCGGTCAAATGCCAACTGTCATCAACTTGTCAACTGGCATGCGCTGCCAGCACCCTTATCCCAGCTCCACTCTCCAGCCTCCCCCTGTGCAGCCCACTCATTTGTCGCGCTCTCAGCTAAGTTCCGAATACCGAATTAATCTCTACTTAACCCGATTTGTGGGCTGCTCTCGCTACACAACTATCGTAGTTCCTATACTCTTTAGGAGGCTGCTTTCGCGTATCGATTGTTCCCAACATTGCTATAATCTTTAGCAGTTTTTTTATTTTAAACTATTCATCTAGCTCTCTTTTCTTTTCTGCTTTGCTCATTTCTTTACCTTTTCTTTATAATAATTTGCATATTTTTTAATGATCTTTTTCACTTTTGTGATCTAACTATCTTCTCCTTTCCCTCTCTCTGTTTAAAAGTACTTATCGATCACTTGCCTCTCTCTCTTCTCATGCTGTAAACTTTTTCTTTCCTTATCTTACTCTTTTCCACTTATTTTCATCTAGTGTATTCGCGCTTCGAAGCGTCGTTGTTGATCTTGTTTCTCTTGCTTTGTGCTCCTTTTTTCTGTGTAACCACTGCAATGAATTGCGAAATAAAAATTTTCTTGCTGCCGCCGGACATTTTGCTTCAAATATATATATATATTTTTTTCTCCATTTTGTTTTGCCTTTTTCTTCTCGTTTTTTTTTTTTTTGCCAGTTTCATTGTAGCTTGGCCCAATTTAAGAGCAATTTTTTCTCAATATGACACCCTCAGCGTCACATGATGTGGAAACTAAAACTAATGCGGCACGACGATGACGACTACGTATGTATACTTTGCGCGCTCACAGTTGTTACAGTTGCACTCCCTGCAGTTGTTACAGTTGCTGCAGTTGTTGTTGCTGCTGTTGCTGCTGATGCTGCTGTTGTCGTTGCACAAATTGCTCAGGCCACATTGTGGCACTCGGCGAGTCTCGGGTTCGACAGAGCGTGAGCGCCGCAAAAGTTGCTGTGCGCCCTGCGGTATGCTAAGATTTATAGCAGCGACTGCTGCAGTCTCTTCCTGCCTCCTCTTCCGCCTGCTCCTGCTTGTTGTTATTGTAGCTGTTGTTGTCGTTGGCAAAACAATTTTGAAAAGTTTGGCTCGTGTGTCTGCTACAGAAAGTACATAAAATTAAAATTATCCACGTGCTTTGTTAGTTCTGCTCGTATCATAGAACCAAATGAAAACAGAGGCAGCAGCAGCAGCAGCAGCTACAAAAATAAAAATCAAGCAAAAAACGAGAAGAAAAGAAACAGCGTCACGCAGAAGCCGCAAAAGCGAAGCCAGATAGAGCGAAATCTTTCGCAAGTCTCTAAAGTCGTTCAAGAAGTTGCTGGCGCCACCTGGCGGCAGGTAAGGAGCGCGCACGCACACAACTGCAATTTTCTTTGTCACTTTAATTAAATGTACATTAAAGAATTTCCTCATTTCTTGTACAGTGAATTACAGTGAGAGTCGGCCAAAGCGTAGACAACTTAATTAGCTACTAGAGATGGCATTTCCTGCGATAGCAGTTCGATGGGTGGATCGATAGATTTTATTTTAATTTTGGAGTGTTGTGTGCTATAAACGAATTGTTTTGCTATCTGCAGTTGAATTGAGCCTTGTTTTACCAAGCGCAGTCAACTAAATTGGATACTAGGGATGGCATTTACTCCGATAACAGTGCGATGAGTGAATCGATAAGGTTTGTTCTTATAATTTTGGAGTGTTTTGAACTATAATCGAATTGTTTCGCTGTTGAATTGGCCCTTGTTGTGCTCACTGTTCTTGCTGCCACTTTATAAACTTTTTTCCCTTTCGCCCTCTACAACGTGTAACAATTTTTCTTTGTTTTCCCGGCTTATTTGGTATTTATAGCTACATACGTGGTTGTTAATTTAATTGCAACTTTGTGTCACTGACACTTTGTTGTTAATTTTTTTGTTGGCAGCCTGTCGTGTGTACGTGTATGTGGGTGTGGGTGTGGGTGTGCTGTGCATCAGCCATATCAATGACTCTTTAATTAATTATTTTCACCATTCAATATGCTTGCTCGCAGCGCTAATTTACAATGCCAATTTGCAGCTTGTGGTAAACACATTTTGATTAATTAAATTGATCGAATTAATTCAATACTGATCTCTCTCTATCTCTCTCTGTCTCTCTCTCTCTCTCTCTCTCTCTCTCCCTCTCTCTCTCTCGCTCTTTGCTGTCCCATTAAGTTTAGTCATAAATTCAATATGGAATAACTAAATTTACAAATTGGTCAATGAATTGTTCGCAACAATTGTTGGAAACTAGTTCGAATGCTCCATTGTTTTTGGGCACATGCGATAAACCTCGCTTTTTGTTGCTCGACTTCATTTGCCGCTTAAGTGTCAGTTTTGGCTCCATTAGATAATTTGCTCAATTAGCCAACGCATAATTGGAGCACTCAGCGGGGCTGTTCAATTATGTTTGAATAGCGTGTTTATTAGACAACAACAAATGGCAAACTATTTGGGGCTGATGAATGTGCGCTCATCAATCAAAGTGCAGCAGCTCCCTCCCTGCCCCCCCTTCCCTTATCACATCCCTTCCCTAACTGGCTTTTAAACAGCAGCAGTAACAAGTCACTGGCTCAAGAGCCATCGATATGCAAAGAGCTTAGGACGGGTAAGGGTAACGCAGGGTAGGGCAAAGCAGCGCCGGCTGCTCATTTTAAGTGAAACCAAAGTATTAAGATACTCACACCCACGCAGCAGACTAAAATGCATTAATCTTGCACACACACATACACACACATGCAGAGCCTTAAAGTACACAAAGGAGAAAAAGAAGAGAGGGAGTAAAAAATGCAGTCAACCCGCCTTAGATATCGATGGCAGGCGCTGCTGATGTCGATGTTGCTGTCGCGCTGTCGCGGATATTGCAATTTGATGGAGCGGCAACCGCAGCTGCTCGACGCAGAGCGTAAGAAAGAGAGGGGAGAAAGCGAGTGAGAGGAAACGGAAATGCCGACTGGTGAGTAAACAAAGCCCCACGCACTTCAGCGCCAGCGCCAGCGCCAACGCCATCTTCATTTTCATCTCCATCTCGTGCACTTCTCTCTCCCCTCATTCTCTCTCCATTCTTTCTTCTTCCCACTTTGGGTAAAGTTTACTTTTTATCTTTGCCGCACTTGAGCTCAGTGGCAGGACTTGAGCTGCAGCTGGAGCTACATAGTGGGTCGACAGGGCGTCGTCGTTTGCTGAAGCACGACGACGGGGCCCAAAGATAAATGCGCAACAAATGCAGTTTGTTCAAGTCAATTATTGTGTAAGTAGCTTAATTCAGTTGGCGCATGGCTGGCGGATGGCCCTAATTGAATTAGCGCCCCGAGAAATTAGTAATGGGATCCCGATTGAGGCCGCCAGTGCAACCACCAGCAGTGGCAAGCGAACTACGCTGCCGGCATGCTCCATCGAAACTAAAACCATTTGCATCCACTTGCGGCACAGTGGCATGCTGCGATGATAACGATGATACTTTTACTTCTGCAGTTATATCAATGCGTATTCGTATCGCACAAGGTAAACAAAGTCGTTTGCAAGGCCCTTATTGCCTTTTGATCACATTGCTGCAGGTAGCTACATATTAAGATGAGCTTAGTTGAAAGTTAAGACATATCTGATGGTATATAGTATATATTTTCTTGATCAACCCGAACATTCGGTCGATCTAAACTTGAACTCACTTAAAAAACTTAAAAAACTGTAAAACTGATATTGTTATCAAACTCGGCACGTTATCTCCCCATGATGTCCTCTATGTGCTCTACAAATTTCATCTAAATCGAATAGATACTTTCGAGAGTTATAAAATTTTGGCACACAAAAAATTTTCTTTCCTATCTTGTTGATTATTGTTTAGAGCGTATTTACGAGAATTTCGCTGTCAAATGAACTTGCTGGTGGATTTACTTGGGAAGCGACCGACTGCTAGTTGCAGCTTCTGCAAATGCATTTCTTAGGCTCCAAGTTTGTAGGCTTTGCCGCTATCCACGCTCTCGCTGGCAACGAGGCACGAACAAACTTAAAGTATTGCAAAGTTTTTAAGTTTTTTATTGTTTTCTTACGAGTTTTTTTTTTGTTTCTCTCGCTCTCCCTCGACCATTTTTTGTTTTTTTTTTTTTTTTTGTTAGCCTTTGTTTGTCCACAAAGTCTTTGGGCGAATCTCGCCAGGTTCACTTGAAAAATGCATGGCACTCTCAAGAAACAAATGCACTTTAACTACGAGTACGAGTACGAGTACGGGTACGAGTACGGGTACGAGTAGCAGTTGCAGCAGTAGGACGATAGCGGGAACAGAACGAGTACTTTTAACACTCACGAGTGCGCCTCAAAGCGGCTCGTGATCTAAGGCCAACTTACGTCAGCTTTTTACGAACTAAAAGCAATTCAAGGCGAAACGAAAAACTGCAGCCACTTAGCCATCGGGCTAAGTCCTGCTCCCAGCCTCCACTGCCTTAGTCCCAGTCTCAGCTTCAGCCTTTGCCCTGGCCCTGGCCACGTGCAGCCGAGTCTCGTCAAAAGTTTTTGCCCCACAGCTGCAGCTGGGCTGGGGATTTATTAGTTTGTCAAATACTGACAGCGTGAGCCACGTGCTGCCGGCCTAGGAATGTCGAAAATGGGCAAAATAAATTATGTAAGCATGTCCTTAATGAATGAATCTACATATACACGATTGAATTGTCAATCTAGTGGCGAATGCGAAACAAAACCAGTTATCTATTTGCCAAGTTCATGGAATATTTAGTTATAATTATCCGATTAGCCTGCTCTATATTCCAGCCTCATTTACGCATGGACTTGCTGACTTTCTGTCGTGTGACTTGTGTGCCTGTGCCTGTTGCTCGCTCATTAGCAGTACCGGCTGTTTTGGGCCCGAAAATATAATGTTATATAGAGTATATACGATTATATTGATAAAGCTGGGCAAATTAATTCAATATTTGGTCGCATAAATTACACTTGGTGCCGAAACGGCACGAAATCAGCATGGGGAATGAGTGCAGCGATAAATCTTTTTATTTATACACATTTACCTGCCCCTTCCCTACTCTCACCCTTCGCTCGACCTGCCTGTCTGTCCGACTGTCTATTTCGGCTAACTGTGATGAAATATTACACTTCACATGGCGTGCATTTCATTTGGCCATAATAACCGAAAAATTGCGATAAATCTAGTCGGGCGTAAGGCATCGCCCGAAACTCAAACAGAACTCGCAACTTCCGAGTGCTGCCAGTGCTATTGCCAATTGCCTAACCTCAAAGCAATTTCAGGTATCTGTCCGTCTATATTGCCTTTATTTATACATGCACCCACACACGCACGTACACCCTCATGCACATACAACTTACCATATAAATACATATAAGGTTGCGTTATATTTCAATTCAGATTTACTTCAATAATTCATCAAGCCGACAGTCGCCTTATTTTTACTGTATTATATTGCTACCGCCAGTTCTCGCTATACCTATACCCTGTAGCTGGCCAGGTAGTTTGTTTAGAGTAGTGTATTTAGGGTAGGGTACATCCGTGAGTCGCATTGAACTCGTTTCACTGCCTTTGCTTGATTTGTATATGTTGTTTTGGCTTTCTCGTTGAGGCTGTTGAATTATTGATATGTCTGCTGTAGGTATACGAGTGTGCGTGTCCAAGTGTGTGTGAGTGTGTGTGTGTGTGTGTGTGGGGAGTGCGTCTCGGCCTCTGCGTGTGTGTCTGTGTGGGTGTGTGTGTTTGTGAGTGCCTATCTCTGTGCTTAGTGGACTGCGAGGATTCCAGTTGCGAGTGCCCTGCATAATTCATTTTGTATTTTTGCCCCTTCTCCCACACTGGATGCCACGACCTCCCGCCGCCCCATGCTCATGTTTCCTGATACGCCTGACGCCTGTTTAGGCATATAAAACATAATAAATTCCTGCTCAATTTTTGTTAGTGGATTATGCCATATAACACACTTTGGCCCCGAGTTTTTAGCATAATAAAGTAGCTCACTCTAAAAAGGGCTGGCTGCGAGAGGCTTGTATGTGTGTCTGTGTGTGTTAGGCGCATGCATCATCGTAGATAAGCAAACAACAACAACAGCATCGGCAAGCTGGTGGGCAGACAGCAAGTCAGCCAGCAAAAGCTGCTGAAATGTTTCGTTGGATTTCTTCATATACTTATGTATATAAAAATAAAAGAGCTGCATCTACTTATGCTGAATATATGATTCGCATATCCAGAGCGTGTATCCAACATGATTTATCATGACACTGCCTTCACACACGCAATTCACCCACCGTGTGCCGAGAAGGTCCTTCAGCGCAAACGGATGCCCGAGTGCAAAGCAGTTGGCTGCGAGCACGAATGGGTAATTGATTTCAGCTCGAGATCAAATGCGTGTGTCTAGTTGTTGAATTCGTGCGGTGCGGCGCTGATGAATGTACTCGCACCAAGCCAACGAATGCCATTCATTTATTCGCTATTCATTTGTGAGTCGAATTTTTAATTGATTTTCAAATGCGCTAAGTGAAAACGCTTCACGTTCAATTGATGTGCTGTGCAAGCATTTGACGCACATTCATTAGGTGTATTCAGTATCATCAATTAAAAAACACGCATATAAAAAGCGCCAGTCGAGTGCTCTACGCAAATGTATACACTGCAGAAAATTTATAAAGTGTATATAAAAAGATCCCATTAGTATATGACAAATCAAACCGAAATTAAAATTGGTTTATTTATAAATTTTGCAGTATATAATATTTTGCGATTGATAATAGTGAGAAATTGAGATATTCTTCTTCTATCTTCAGTTTACAGCAAGTATCTGCAGTGGTAGAGGAAACGTTGTGCAACACTTGATCATCATGTTGGCTGTTGTCAACCGAAAGATATTTTGCCTGCAACCGAAACTTGCTCAGCCAGTCAATCATTCGTGCTGGCCACGTTGATTGGTCTGGTTGTGTGTGTGCGCACGCTGTTGGCCATAACATTTCAAGTGGCTAATGACATCGTCGACTCGAAAAGCCACAAAGTAAGCGGCGACCGGAGCAGAACGACAAGTTGCAACAACAGTTTGGCGTCCCCACGGCGTCGCTTGCTGCGGCATGAATCCTAATTGGCTCAAGTGCCTGCCCCAGTCCAAGCAGCAATTGCAACTTGGCCGCCCTGCAGTGCACCCGCCCTGCTGTGGCTGCTGCTGCTGCTGTTGTTGTTGCGGCTGTTGTTGTTCGCATTTCGTTGCACAAAGAAAGTTGTTTACGCAAAAATGTTGCGCGTCGCGTCCGCCAATGCCACACACTTTTCAAGTTGGCAAGACGGGGAAATGACGATGCTGATGTTGATGACGATGACGTTGACGGGGGCAACAGTACAGCAGCAACAGCAACAGCAGTGGCAACAACAGAAATCCAAATCAAAAACAAATCTTGTTACGACAAATTTCAGCTACTGTGCGCCCAAGTAGAACAAAGGCTTTCGGCGAGACGTAAACGAGGGCGACTCCGGTTGTGGCAAAGGGTGCTGGACGTGGGCGCGGGCGAGGGCGTGGGCGTGGGCGAATGCACAAAAAGAAATGCGCATGGGTAAACACAATGCGAGGTCCTTAGATGCTGCTGCCTGGCTGGGCTGCCCGACTGCTCGACTGCTCGACTGCTGCACTGCTTGGCTGCTTGACTGGCCGGCACGTTACACTAATTTGCTTAAAGGCAGCCGCGGACAAACTCAGCAAATGACATTTAAAGTGCAGCGAAAAGTCGCTAACTAGCGCAGCAAAGTATGCTATACAACATGGCAGTGCAGCGCAGCAATCTGGCCGAAAACGACAGGCCGAAATGAAAGGCAAATACCATTTGCGAGAGTAGAATAAGTGCAGAACAATGCAGCAGGCAGACGACGGAGACGACTTCCTCACCGCTTTCTCTCTCCCTCTTTATTTCGCTTTCTGCCGTTTGTTGGCCAGCAAAAGCCACTAACAAAATTTTGCATTGTTGCTGTCGCTTGTCGAGTGTTTTTGGCTGCTGTGACGCAAAGTCTTTGGCCCTGGCAAACTTCAGCCAAACAGCGGGCTTGGGCTATGTGTGAGTGTTGCGAGGGGAGCGGCGCAAGGGGTAGCGAACTTACTGACAAAAGCCTGTGGGGCACAAAATGCGTGCATTCAACTGCATGCGAAGATTGTGACTTCCCTCGTCTTCTTGAGTTTGTTACCTACTTTCACAGTCAGTCAGTCTCTCTGCTTGTCTGTCTGTCTATCTGCCTGTCTGCTTGTTTGTGTTTGCTTGCTTGTGTGCATGTAGTCTGGCTCTCTCTCTCTGCAGTTTTATGCCAAATTGAGTCAATTTCCTGCACATTTGTCGTCAGTTGCGTGTGTGGGCAACAACTTTCGTCAACTAATCAATTGCCGTATTTTAAAATGCTGGAAAATGCTCACACACACACATAGGCAGGGGCGTATGTGGCAGGCGTGTCAGGCGTTTAATGTGCTTTAGCGTTGATGTCGTTTTTATTTCTTCATCTTGACTCGTTATTTTCGTTTTTCATTTCGGTTTCGTTTTTTTTTTTCGCTTCAACTTTTTAATGATCTCTCAAATTGCTTATTTCCTACATGATGCTGGCTGCCAGCAATTACATCCCTGCCTCTGTCACTTTCTTTGTGTGTGCATGTGTGTGTGTGTGTGTGGGTGTCACTTGACACACACAGAACAGTGACGGAAATAACGATGATAATAATGAAGTTCTTCGGCGTCGTCGAGGGGAGCAGAGTAGCGAGGGTGATTCTTTTTTTTTTTTGGAGGTGTATGGGATGGCTTTGCTTTTTGCTGCTCATGCTCTAAAGTTTCGACACATGCTTGGGAAGCGGTTGGCAACGGGCAACGGGGAGGTAGGTACTCAGGCGTGGAGCAACGTCGCTTATTTATATTGACATGTGCAAGTAGATTTCTTATGCCCCAAAATGTCTGCTATACGCACTCTAAGCAGGCAGCAGACAGCAGCAGCGACATAGAGAGAGAGAGAGAGAGAGCGAGGGGGAGAGAGTGGCAGTGTGTGTGTGTGTATGAGTCGTTTGTCAAAAGGCAGCAAAACTGTTGACATAACAATGATTATACGCCTCATTAGTTACATTTCTTATATGTGCATGCTTGAATATGTGTATGTGTGTGCGTCAGTGTGAATGTGTCAAAGTAAGTGTGAGTGTCTGCGTGCGTTTGTGTGTGATGCTTGCAGGCTAATAAGCAGCTGAAGAACTGCAGCCGAACGTGCCAATAGGGCTGGCGCTTGAAAGTATGCTACACTTTTTGATCGTGCACTGCATTGCTGCAGCCGGAACCACTTGACAAGCAGTGCACTGACATGTCAAGCAGTGGCTAATAATAACAGAGCTGCCTGACGTCCGGTCAAGTGTGGCTTGATATATGTGACTTTTGACACATATTGCAAATGCTTTTGCTATGCCACATTAGCACAGAGCCGACCCCAGGCCCTGCGAGCACTGTAATTGGCGCTGTCTTTAAATAGTTGGGCAATATCTGTGGATTTATCTGCTATATTAGCAAATCATTGTGGGGTAAACAAAACTGTGCTTTAATTTGTTTGAATAATTTCAAGCTTGGCTCGATTGCATACAATCACTTTCGTCTTGGACTTTCTGGCCTGTTTTGTGCTCTTTTGGTTACATAAATTTCAGGTTTATTTAAATAAGCTCTTCCTAATAAGATCTCTGCTTGTATTTATCGACTGGAAATTGAGATTATTTTTGCAATTACTTTATTTTTTTTTTGAATTTCAATGAATTCAATTATTATAAAGAAATCTTCGAGTGCTAAACAAATCTATTGCTCGTTGTACCATATTTATTAAACTAATGAGCCGTTAAGCAGTCGTCAAGCAACAGAGCAAATATATAAAATTTATTTGTACATGTGCAGGTGTACGGGAGTGTGGACGGGGATAGGGTGGTGGGGGTAGGTGGTGAGCGGTAAAAAACAGAAGCAAAAATGTATGAAATTTTCAATTTGTAGCGAAGCAGAAAAATGCCATCTGATGGGCCTTTTATGGGTTTGGCGGGTGTTGACAAAAGGGCCACACAATTTGAAGGCTCAATGGCTGCGGGCAGTGTGCCGCTCACATTGAGTGTGTGTGTGTGTGTGGCAAGGTGTTGTTGGGGGCAGGTCGATCTGGGTGTGCGGGGTGTGCCCGCTTGGTTGGCTGGCAATTTTCCGCGCTTGAATTCATTTAATAACGTGCGACACATAAAAAGCAGTTGCCAGTTGGCAAAATCATTGCGGGCGAGCAGAAGAAGCTGTAGCATCAGGACAAGAAGCAAAAGCAGACAAGGAAAGATACTAGCAAAGACAATGGCGAAAGCAAAAGATGAAAGACAGAGAGAGGGAGTGAGAAAGAAAGAGTGAAAACCGAACGCACAAGACACACGCCAGCCACGTGTATATGCGTCTGTTTCTTTGTTTATGCGTATGTGTGTGTGTGTGTGTGCATGCATGTGTATGTGTATATGTGTGTATGTGTGTGTCATCGGTGTTGCCATTGCAACATATTATGCTTGTAAAAATTGAATTTTAGTGGCCCAGGCATAAAGTTCTTGCAGTTTCGCAGTGCGAGTGAGCGAGATGAGAGCATGTCTTTTGGGCATATATTCGCACATTTTATTGTTGTTTCCAGTACGTGAGTGTGTGTAGTTGTGTATAAGTGTTTCTGTCTCTCTCTCGCCCGCTGTGTGTATGTGTGTGTAAAATTTAATAATAACGACCCACCTAAACCAACGGCCCGACCCAGGCACCCACTTTTCTTTATGCCCGCTGCTTACATACTTTCCATTTTCCTGTTTTCTCCTACTCGCCCCCTCTCACTCTCGAGCTCCCACACTCCCCGCTTAGTGCCTCTCGTCTCTCCAGTCTGCTGGGCTCGGCTGTCTTACATTTTGCTCGTTCTCCGGCGTACTGTGTCGCTTTGTGTCGTCTCGTCTGTTGCTTGGACTCGCTTTCTGCGTTGACATTTAATGTAATAATTTTTACGATGATGCTCGACGGCATTAAAACGAGATTAAACACAAACAAACGACAGGCAAGGAGTGCGGGGCGGAGTGTGGAGGAAGCGACGCGAGCATTTCCTGTTTGATACACTTGAAAATAAAAGCAAAAGATGTACGAACGCCTGTTATGGCCATAAAAGATGATGTAGCACATAATTACGGGCACGCACAATCGCGCAAGCACACAAACACACAGAGAAACACACACACACACACACATACACATAGACGCATACACAAGTATTTGCCAAGCGACAAGACAAGACAAGGCATCAATAAAAACGATGCTTCGATTCAAATCAGCTTGGCCAGATTGCGTCAATATATTGTCGCCTTTATGCGAATATTATGCATAATGCGCCATTCAGGAACATTTTCAAAAGCGAAACTAACTGTAAACTATTGCAGTGCATATATGGTAGGGTATTTATGTATGTATAGTATGTTAATCAGGCTCAGTCTCTTGTTGGCGATTGCTAAACGTGGCGGCCAGCACATTCAATGCGAGCACTTTGATTTGTTTTACGATGCTCGCAGTTCACTTGAGTTCTCTATATATACGTGTGTATTTTTGTGTGTGTGTGTGTGTGTGTATTGTGCGTGTATATGTGTGCGTGCTTGTGATGGTGGCTTTGCGTTGCGTTGCCAAGGACATTCGTTTCGAGTATCCTATTGTTACATTGTGTTAATTTTATTTGATTTGCCGTCGGCTGATTGGAGGCTTCTACTAACATGACTGAAAAGTCTCTGTCCGTTCTTTCCGCTTTGCGGCTAAAAAAGAAAAAGCGCCAACAAAGGCAAAGTTGTGTGTGTGCGTCTGTGTGTGTGTTTAATTTGCTTGCCTGCTTATTGTTGTATAGTTTATTTATTTTCAAATGCCTTTTGCCTTCTCGAAAAGCTGACAGAGCGCCCCCACTCATGCGTGAGTATATGAGAGCGTGTGTGTGTGTGTGCTAGCGTGTGTGTGCATTGTTTCACGCTCGAGCGGGCAGGCAAAAGCCAAAAACAAAATGGAAATGAAAATGAGAATGAAAACGAGACTGTGCGCCGTCGAATGGGAATGAAAATGAGATGAAAACGCCAAGCTAAAGGCATTGCGTCTCCTCGGACGCACACAAGAGGCGTTGGCCGGGGGGCTGGGCGTGGGGGCGTGGCCAATAATAAAAGGGATAAAATCATAAGCCCAAATTTATCGCACTCAAGACAGCAAGACCAAGTCAAATTGTATGTGTGTAATGGATCAAGTTTATTTATAAGTCTGCCACAGCTTCTCGAAACATGAAAGCAAACAATATTACGCATACGCAGCGTTGTTCACTCAAGCCAGTCGCTTGAGTGCGGCAACACCACCGAAACGAAACCGTCGACGATGTTCCCGTTGCCATCGCTGTCGCTCTCGCCGACAACAGCATGATGAAGTGTTATTTAAATATAAATATATTATCTATCGATAAGCTGCCTAGACGCACACAAAAGCCAGCGAAATGCTGAAAACGTGAAAAGCATTTTCCCGCATCAAATCTTCAAATTTGATGCCATTACTTTGTTTGCTTTTTATGAACTCTGTCTATGCATGTATAGCGATACATGCGTGTGTCTGTGTGTGTGTGTGTGTGTGATCGGCTGTGTGTGTGTAGCTGGCTTAATAATAAAGTGATTGCCTACTTTGGGGCACATTCGCCGACGGGCTAAAACTGCCACGACCCGAGCGAGCGAGCGCGCCTCGACTTTATTAAATTATGCACGTTTGATGCCACACAAATTCGGTTTTATTTAACTCGTATTTCGCATTCATATTATATACACTTGCCTAGGGTATCGTAGCTTAAGCGCAATACTTATCTGCAACGCATTCGCCGGGCCAAACAAATACATTTTATTTGTACTCAGCAAGTGTCTGTGTGCCTTTAAAGGCGGCACTTTGAGGCCACAACGCGTATACGCCCCATGTACCCAGCGTGAGAGACCCCTTTGCGAGAGGTTCGAGGAAAAAGTTATGATTTTATAGCTCAAACCGCAAGCCGGGCGGGGGGAGAAAAAATCATTTAACGAGTTTCAAGAGTTGCTAAAACCTTTTGAGTCTTAGGGCAATTAATTAAAGTTAATTTCACTTTATGCAACAAAATAGCCAAGCAGAGAGAAAACACAAAAGAAAGCAAACATGGCAAAATGAAAGAAAAAAGAAATCGTTTTTCTTGCAAGCAGTTTGCAAAAGCTTAAAAAGGGAAAAGCGACTGAAGAGAGAGAACGAGAAAGAGAGAAGGTCGAGAAAGCCAGCTTGTTAAGCAAATATGTGAGTTTCAAATAGAAAGTTGCAAACAACAGAAAAACACATGTGAGTACACATACATAGTGGAACACACTCGAGATTTCGCTTTGTTTAGTTTGATAATTAAATCTGGTCACTGGTTCAACCTGACCTATACGTAACAAGCGTGTTTGTGTGCGATGCGAGATTAAACGAATCGGAATGCAATAAAAACGCAATTGCAATGCAGTTGACTAGCTGTGATTGTGTGCGTGCTGCTTGTTGCGTTGTTGTTGTACGAACACGATTATTTAATTAATTCATCAAATTACGTTTAATTAAAAGCCCATGCATATTACACGCATTGAGTACGCGTTTTATTATTTATAACAACTAACAGATTTGCATTTAAATGGCTAATGAATGTGACACGCTCGTGCTGCTGATTGTTTCTTGTTGCTTTTGTTTTTCCGTTTTGTGTCGGTTTTCCTTGAGATTTGCATTTTCTTTTGTGCATATTCATAACTCTTTGGGTTTCAATTCTCGTGCGTCGTTGCTTATTTTATTCTTATTATTTTTCCAATTTTTTTTTTGCCAGGCTCGTGTAAACAATAGGCGGAAACAAACAACAACAACAGCAACGCGCTGAGAAATAGCAAAACAATGAAGCCGTATATATCCCTCAATATAAATACATAAATATATGCATATACAGGCATATACTTTATATATGTATAAATATTTTTTTCATATCTGCCACGAAGGCAGCAACGAAATTCGCATTTTGTTAAAATGCAAATTAAAATATTTATGCAAATGTGCGTGGCAAGGAATACAATAAATTATGCCAAAGTAGGAGAGCGGAGAGAAAGAGGGAGACAGAAAATATTATAATAATAATAACGACTGCGCCACGAAAGCAGCAAAACCAAATGAAGCAAAACGTAACAGGCACAAAAACAATTACCTGTTACATGGAAAGCCAATGCCTAGACCCCCAGCCACACCTTTCCCCTACTTCGTTCCCTTCGCCCTCAAGGCCATTCTTATATTTGTCGTAAATGTTAGCGTCTGTCACAATAATTTTGCGCCTGTAAACAAGTTTTGACAAAAAAAAAGATATTCAAAAAAATAACAAAATAGAGAAAAGAGAATAAGCTGAGCAAAAGCAGGCGGCATGCACGACATGCAGATGCCCAAGAAAATGTAACTCAAAGCAAGCCTGTGCCTTTTTCGCTCGTCTCCCAGCCGCCTAACATACCCTCTGTTGCTTGCGTCCTGCCTACAGGGTATGCAAATAAAAATAGGAAAAGTTTGCCACAAAAATTGTAGCATAGAAATTCGTAACAATGTCGCAGCCAAAAACGGAAGCCGGAAATATGCAAAGCAAGCGAGAGTTGAGCAATGGAAAGTTGCTCGCCAAAGCTGCTGCGAAATGTCGTTGGAGTGTGGGGGGGTGGCGTGGGCATGTCGGACAATGCCGTTGAGCTGACGACGCTTTCTGGGCCAAGTGTTTGACTTGTGGATTAACGAAAATCCCACAATTTCGGCACCATATTTAATTGCGATTGAAGCTGCTTTTGTCTACTGATGTGGGGGGCGACGCTGATTGCTTCATTTGGGCAAATTACGCATACGCCTCGTTTGCCGCATGTCGAGCACACTTTAAGCCGTTTGCCAATTAGCTGCGGCACTACGCCTGCACCTGCAGCTGGCGTAATAAAAGCAACAACAACAACGACAACAATAATAGTCGCATAAACGACAAGAACAAGAGACGAAATTGAAACACCTTTTTAACCGTCTAAGGAATTTAATTAATGCAAGTCTCGTGCCTCGCTCGCTGAAATGAAAGCCATGGCTGCTGAATTTTTCCGCCCGCCTGCCTGCCTGACTGGCACGCCCACAGCCCTCCCTTTCAGCCCTGTCGCTGCCACTGTTAAGTGTAAATTAAAAAGGAAATGTAAAAGCAGCGCAACTAAAAAATAATAATAAATAAGAGCAGCCGCCGCCAGGTCTGGCATGGGCGACACGAAAATACGCTGCAGTGAAATGTGTAGGGAGCAAAAAATAAAGAAAATTTGTCAGGGCTTTGCTCTGCTTGCCGCCTGTGAGTGTTGCGTATACGCACCATGTGTCCGTAGGGTATACCAATTTCAGTCAAATGAAAAACTTTCGTTGACAACGCAGGCAGGTAAATAGCAAGCAAAGGTGGAGGAGGAGTGTGGAATGGGTAAGGGTTGGGTCGCAGAGGCGTCAGCTGCGAAGCGTGGCTCGAAAATCCGCTTAGAGATGCGCTTAACAGCAATTATCTTCATTACGCGCCCAGCGCACAAATATATGCAATGGAAAACAAGAAACGCCGAACAAAAATGAGACAAAACACAACACAAAACAAGTAAGTAAGGCTACAGTCGAGCTTGCCCGACAGTAAGATACCCTTCGCCCAATTTTG
Source organism: Zaprionus inermis (assembly GCA_018151445.1). NCBI lineage: Eukaryota > Metazoa > Arthropoda > Insecta > Diptera > Drosophilidae > Zaprionus > Zaprionus inermis. The sequence goes on along the minus strand of JAECXD010001688.1, from coordinate 6,384,918 downwards.
AAATTCCGTTACAAACTTATAACCACTGTAATAATATTAAAGAAATATAAGTTTGCACAAGTTATTCTATTACCTATTACGTACTCATTTTTACTGACACAAATAATTTTCGAAAATTTTTGATTCATAATTGTTTGATTCATAATTCAATTAAGAGGTTAAATAATAAAGAAAATGCCATCTCCCGCGACAATCCAATGATTTTTAACGAAGTTATGGGTTTTCGAAGCCCTTCACGGGATCCTAAATAAGACAAGGGTTAGCATGGATCGGAAATCAATCTGGATTCTGTTATTCAGTTACATACATGCACAAATTTAGTATACCCTCTTTACCATTTTCAATGGTTAAAGGGTATAAAAATAAAGACACCAACACACACGCAGGGAGAAAGAAAGACACAGAAAGAGGCTGCGAAACAAAACGAAAATAAAAGGCGAGCAGTCTAACAATTAGGAAGCAGTGGGGAAGGTGCCTGTTTCCCGCCCTTTCCACCTGTCTCGCTCTCACACTCTTTCTCTTCGCTCGGCACGCCCATCCAGTTGTCTCACCTGTCGCGTCTTGGCGACAGCAATGCCGCCCGCGCATTAAGCTCTTCATATAAATGCGCCGCTGATGGATGTGTTTCGAGTGGCGCCAGAGAATAATGTCGACTCTCGACTCGCGACTGACGACTGACGGCGCAGAGTTTCCTGTTTTCGGCGACTTTGACTTGTCGCTGTTATCAACAGCAGGAGCAGAAGGAGAAACAGAAGCAGTGAAGGTGTTGGGATGAGGGTGGCGGTGGAGTGGAGGTGTGGGGTCTAAGCGATTTATAAAAGCCAAACGGCAAATGGCGACGGCGACAAAAAAGTGTTGCAAGCAATTTGCGCAATGGCGGCGAGTCCTGCGAAAATCTTCAGACAACAACAGCCACTGTCCTCAACGTACTCACGCTACCACTCCACTCTCCCCCTCTGGGTCTTGCCTCATCTTTCACCTGCCACCTTCACTCACCTGCACTCCCCGTCGCGCAGCTCCTGCTGTCATTATTGAGTGCGTGCACGTAACTGACATCAGCGCGCTTATAAATCAAGTTGCAAATTCTTTTGCCTGCCCACGCCTGCCTCAGTGTGTGTGTATGGGTGTGTGTGCGGCAGAATAACAACAGGCTCGGAGACGCATATAAAACTCCTTTTTTGAGTTCATGAATTTGGCAACTCGCACATATTCTCATATGATTAGATTAATGCATTGTGTAATGGCTTAAGCAGCCTTTTTACCTTCAGCTCTGCATGCTGTGATTGTGTGTGTATGTGTGTGCTCTGTGTGTGTGAGTAAATCATAATTTAAATGCGTTCTTTTTAAACACTTTCATAAATTACACACGCAACGCACAGTCGAGAGTCGAGCCCAAGCTTCGATCAAAATAATTGAATGAAGCTGTAAATCTGCTGGCGACGGCTGAGTAACGGTGTATTTTATACCCTCATTATAAACATGAAAACGAGTGGAGATTGTGCGACAAAGATTTGCTGGTGATAATCGCATTCATTAAAAGTAGGCGCCGGTAGCTTAATGGCTTGAGCTGAAAGTATTATTCGAGGCGGACGTTGGTTTTGATTGTAGCTAAGGATATACTTGCTAATAGTTTCATTTCTAATTCACACCCAAATTTTAACTTTTGCAGATGTTACTGGCTAACAGTTCAAGCATTCGAAGATATATTTTTCAACCAGGCAAAAGTGTCGATTCGAATCGACACGAAATGAACAATATATTTTAAGTAATAGCTTCAGATCTAATTCACACACATCTTTTAGAGTTTTCACAAAGATTGTATGACAGCTAAGCCACTCAAACCACTAGAGCATTATTTGCATACATATTTGAGTTGATTTCAAGATCCATTTCCCGAAAAATTCCAAAGCGACCGATTCATTTGCCTTGTCAAACCCGCAGTCGTTCGTCATGTCATGCGAAACCTCAGCTCGGAGTTTATACTGCAAGTATATTCCGGCAAGTGTCTGACCCGATGCCATGTGGGTTTCTGCAAATGCGAAGCGTCACTTGAGAAGTCAAATGTTGGCTTTGGGGAGCATACTAACTTGGGCTTAACTGCCAATCCCAGCGATGCTGTCAGCCTGCTCTGACCCTGTTGATGGATTAAGTTTGCAATACGAGACAGACCGATTGCAGAGAGAGCGAGATGGAGAAAGTGATTTAAATAACTTTATTCCATTAAAACAAGGCGTGGGGGATGTGGTCGGCTATGAAATTGTCAGACAGCTAGTTGAGCTTATATATCTTTTCGGATACCCAGTGATAGATAATACGCTGCATCAGATGCAGCATATCGTAGAACTGAATATTCCACACGTTGAGAAAATAGAACGCGCCCTGCATAAAGTTCAGTCCGCGATACGGTTCCATGGCCAGCAGCGGATCCGACGAAGCGTTCATATTGATGATCATGTGATCGAAGAGCCGCCTATCCTCGACATGTCGCAACGCATCCAGCGGTATCAGACCCAGCTGCTTGATGACCAGCCCACTCTTCGGATGCGTGCTGGTGCCCAGCAGCATGATAAAGTCGCAACTGTGCTCAGCCGCAAACTGTTGCAGTGCCAGCTGCGCGAACTCGAATGAAATGAAACGCGTCACGGCCATTGGGAAGCAGCACTGGGCAATGCGAACAAGATGTCTGCCATTATTGGCGCGCAGCAGCTTGAACTCGCGTCGCAATATCTCCGGCAGCGTTAGTTCATTCAGATCAAACATGGCATGGATGAGCGTGTCGTAGAGTATGCTGCGCTGCAGTGCGTTCAGCTCGCCCAGATGCTGCTCCAGATACAGCAGCAGCTGAAAGTCCCGGATCAGCGGCAATCTCTCCGGCGTGTATTCCGCAAAGTTGCAGTTCTGTAACAAAATGGCGGCATGCAGCAGCTCAAACACGCGCGGGCAATGCACATTTGCATTGTTGCTGACGGGATTCTTGTAGCATTCGGTAATGAGTGCAGCGCAGGAGCGCATGGGGTGCATGATGCGCTGGCAGAAGTTCGGCAGGCGCGCGGCCTCGCACTGAAACGGCCGATAATCGTAGACCTCCTCGGTACAGTAGTGGAACGGGCTGACATGATGATTGACAAGTATGAAGCGACTACGCAGCAACAGCTCGTCGGACACATCGTCTCGGAAGATCAGATGTGTCTCGGGCAATATGCTCTGTTTGCCGAGCAGAAATCGCACCTCCGATTTGCTGGGGTAGTCGCGTCGCAGCATGTTCAGCACGGGCATATAGATGTGTTGCAGTGAGATGGCATTGCGATAGCGTAGGTACGAAACAGCCAGGGTGCTGACCACCGAGTCGAGATCGCAGCTCTCGTGCGATAACACTATGTAGATCAATTTGGGGCTGGCGTTGGATAGCTTTAGGCGGGTAAGACGGGGATGGCTTAAAGAGCTGAGCTTGAGCTTAAAGGGGACGGGCGTACCCAACCCCTACTTACCCAGTGCGTAAGTCGCTGTGAATTGGCCAAGAAACTCATGAAATCCATCATGAACTCTTTTGCTCTGTCTTGTTTTTCTCTCTCTCTCTCTCACTCCCTCTCTTCCTTTTTTACTGCCTATGTATTTTATGCTTATTATGTTTATATCTCGATGTCTTTACAACACTAGAAATAAGTGAATCAAAAAAATCTTTTTCAAACTGAAATTTCTTCGATAACTAATAATTATATATAGTTTTTTATGAGTGATATAGCTTCGCATAGTTGACTGCACAAGATGCTGCAACATACTGTCTTCATCGGCGGAAACAATGTCGGTCAGTGTTGAAAAATGTTACGAGTGAAACGCATAAACCGGCAGATAAAAAATGTGACGTCCAACTGGAATCATGTGTGTGTGTGTGGCTAAGTGCCCTCTAATGGCGTTGACTGTGGGGTAGGCAAAGCAGGCAGGCAGTCCTCCCCCTCTCCACTCCTCTCCCCCCTCCCACCGTCTCCTTTAAAAGGGTGTATGCAGCGCTTAGCTGGCAGACAGCTGGTCACGACGCCGTCTTGTCTGTCAAATGTGGCCCAAATTGGCTGACTTTTCACATTTGACCTGCACACGTAACACGTGCCCACATTGGTGCCACACATACATATACCGTCTGTGTGTGTGTGCGTGTGTGTGCGCGTGTATTTACAGTTATAGTTGGCACTTTGCTGGAGGGCAGAACGTGTGATTTATGATGCTCGCTGCGTTCTGGTTTGGTAAATTACTTTCGCACACACGTTGAAGTTAAATAATTTTTGGACGTCGAAAGTTTTGCGCTTCTATTTTATTTTATTTCATTAATTTTCGCTTTATTCTATGCCATTTTCGTTGGCGTTTTTTCGGGCATTCGATGGGTCTAAACTAAATCGCTGAAGCGTCGAACTTTAATAAGAGTCCTCAGGGAGTCGCAGGGGTCAGGCACGCCATTAGTGCGCGTTGTGTGTTGCGATAGTATTTTGATTTTGTGGCCTCAGTTAGCCAAAAGTCACTTAGAAATTAGCCAGACCAGAGCAGAGGACAGTGCGCGGCTAGACCAACTCCAGGCCATAAAATGCCATTCGAGCAAAGTGACCTTCGCTGGCTTCTGCCATAAGTATACACACGTATGTGTGTGCGTGTGTGTGCGTGGGCCATTTAAATGCTACATTATGTTGAATATTCAATTTAATGTACCTTATAAATCATGTAGATCCTTTTTGTGCTGCTCATGCCCAAACCCCGAGAACTGCTTAACGCCTGCCTCGAGAGTGTGTCTCTCAGTCCCGAAATCCAGCCCTGCCCTTTGCTCTTTGCCCTTTTCGCTTCCCTGCCTCACTCACTTCTGTCGCAATCCCATTTCGTGTCCGTGTTCGTGTTTTGTTTTTATTTTTTTTGGCTTGTGTCTTGCCTTCTGTTTTTGTTTTCCTGCCCTTGCTGTTGTCACAGTTTTTCGCTTTAAGCCACTTTCGAATGCGTGTAGTTTTCTCTTAGCGCCACCCGTTGATGGGCTCCACTTATTCTCCATTCGCTTGGGGTTTTGTTTTATGCTCACACATATTTATAACTGCTTATCGCTTTCAGGCCAAAGATTGATTAGCTTCAGTGAGGGGAAGCGGCTGTCAGAACTAACGATGCGCTAGCCAACACTGGCCGCAAGGTGCGTGTTACTTTGAATCTTTAGTTGAGTGGGAGAATCGGATTCCTTTACACAACTTTAGCAAGAGATCTTGAGCTTGAGCTAAAATCTTTAAACTATTTTCTAAGCTAACCCATTTTCTACTTAATTAAAATTAATCTTCTAAATAAGATAAAATAAAAATAAATATCTTGAGCTTGATCTAGTCGCAGTCAGAATAGAATGAGAAGGCAAACCTCCAAAGACCCCATAATATCACAGTGTAAGTGAACACAGTGCCAGCCAATTATTTATTTTCACTCGCAATCGCATCAAACTGAATTGAATCAGTTAAAACAACATTTGTTTCTCTCTCATTTGATTAAACTCTTTAATAGTTAAACGTTCTGTTCATGTTCTGTTGGTACTAACCGTTTTGTGATGGCGCTGGCGGGCGGGGGGTGGGTAACAGCCTGATTACGCTCACTGCTCGGTTACTTCCGGCGTTTACGTTTACGTTTGCGTCGGAAACTGCAGAGCGTTAATGTAAATTTTCACACTTGATTACTCGTTTTGCTGTTTTGCTGTTGCATTCGCGTGCCACACATACGCATATTAATCATACGCACTGTTGTACCGGCATCGAATTTTATTTATTTTTTGTATTTTTTTCTACTCGCTTTTTGTCGATTGACAAACAAACTTTGGCAAGCAAATTATTTATGATTATTTTTCTGAAATTCCTTTTTTTTATTTTTCTTAATTTTTTTGCTAGTTGTTTGTTGACTGAGAACGACAAAAAAATATATCACAAAAACATATCAGGCGTCCGAGACAATCTTTGTGATTGTTAATGCGACTGGGGCGGTCGTAACACGCGTCGCGTTGCGATGGCTCTGCCTGAGAGACGCGTAGCTCGTGGCACGTAGCACGTAGCACGTTGTTGTGGGGTAACTTGATGGCAGCCGCTGGGGCAACAAACAGCTGCAGAGTTCGACGTAAGACTGAAAGGCGGCGTTGTGCGCTGAACGAGCTGGCACGACTACACGAAGCGTGGTGAGTTTGTCGGCGTGGTGAATTGTGGCGTGGCACGACCGACCTTGGCCATTCTCTCTCTCTTTCGCTCTCTCTCTCGACCGCTCTTTGCCAGCTGTTGATTTGCCGTTAGTCAGTTGCACTCTCTTCGCTTTTCATTTGCCGCTTTGCGTTAATCGCTTGTGCTCAAAGCCAGCGCGAGCAACATCGAACGCGCTTCATAATTGATACGCCAACAGGAAGTGCGAAAAGAGAGTGGGCACAGGGGGGGGTGGTGAGGGAGGAAGCACACATGCTTGTGTGTTGTGGCGTCACCTACAGCCTGTCACGCCGGCTGCCTTTGGCGTGCTTTCAGGCACAGCTGCTGCGCTCTTTGCCCTTTGCAAGACTCCGGCAAGGGCAGGCAGAAGTTGCAGCGTGCCACCGGAAATGGGTTCTCGATGTTGCGGCAACGGTCACAGATTGTCGCGTCACTGGCAGCTGCGCTGCGTGAATTGTGCAGGTGCGGGTGCAGATGCAGGTGGAGAAACAGTTGGAGTTGGCACCTGAAGCAAGCGGAACACGCTGTCAACCGTTTGAGAGCTTTTCTAATGAGACCACCACGACCAGCTGCGCATCAGATAAGCATGCAGAAGTTGCCAGTCGTTTGTCGTGTACTGCCACACTGTGCTCCGATAAGTATGCTATATAATAATTGCAGTCGACTCAAGTGATTAATGGTCGCTTTCGAACCTAATTAGAGTTTAGTTTTTAATGAGCATACACATGCTGAGCAGGGGGGCGGGCTGTAACCGGAAGTAGCTGCGTCTTAGAGTGATGAAGGGGGGTGGGGCCAGTACAGGGGCATTGCAGGAGGCAGAGGTTGGCCACGCTGCTGTTGCACATGTGTAACACATCACTTGATTATGCATTAAGCAAATTTCATTAACAGTTGTCGCTCTCTGGCCCTCACTTTCTACCGTACTTTCGTTCTACCTCAATCTCCCCTACCTCGCTCCTCAGCAGACTAAAAAAGACCAACGTCGCTCATAATTGTGTGCACTCTGCGTTTAATTATTGTCCTGGGAATCGGAATAATGCCCGAGTATGCAAGCTGTGCGCTGCTTCAAGATGAAATTTCCGGTCTTGCACTTCCTTCATTCTCGCTCTCTTGCGCTCTCCCGCTCTCTGAGCTCCCAGAAGAGCGCTCAAGCAGCTGCCCGACTTAATTGAGAAAGAGATTTGATTAATTTGCATGGCATAAACAATTTTCAATTTGTTTATGTGCTCAAAGTGAAGCCAGGCTCGTAATTAAAGCAAAGCAGCTACGGTAGGTGAGGACGATGTCTTCGCGCTGCCATGGCAGGCAGCTTCGATAGCGTCTCTGATACGGCCGGGCACATTATGCAAATGAATTTTGCATTGAGCGGGAATGCAGACAGAAAGCGAGAAAGGTTAGAGGGTGTGGTGTGGGGAGGGGGGGCATAGAAAAAGAAATGTCGCCAAGGTAAGCAGATTAAAACGCCTTTGACTTGGCTGCAATGCGCTGCAATCCAGTCTGCGGCATGCAAATGAAAGGGCGCGCCAGCCAGGGACGTAGGCAGCGACTGCAGGCAGCGGCGCCGACAGCGACAGCGGCAGCGAAGCGGCTTCTTCAGCGCGCGCTGAGTGCCGTCTGAATGTGTTGGAAAATATTTATCCAATGTATTCATGTGCAAACAATTACGCCTTCATTTGTGCGACTTTCACGCGGCACACACACACACACAAAAACATACACGCTCACACACACATACACAGACATGCAGGTAGGCAGGCAGTAACAATGGCGTCTTTGGCCGCTTTGATGTTGATGCACGTTCGACTGCGTTTTCAGCGAACTTCTTTGCCTTGTTTGGTTTCGTCTGGCTGAGTTTGACTCGGTTCAGTTTGGGCCTGGCTCTGGGACTGGCAGTGGGCCTCGGCTCGGTTAGGTTTGCTCTGCTCGGCTTTGCCGCTGTTGTGGCTTCATTTTGTGTATTCATATGCATAATACTTGTATCCTTGACCCGTTTGCGTCTCTTGCGCTTTTATGCGTGCCAGGAAGCCAGACGGGCAAAGACTGTGGCCGGGGCCGGTTACAGGAATGGGAAATGGGCAGGGGTGAAGGGTACAGGGGGGGAGGCGGCGGCCACAGAGCTTTAGCCTGAGCCTGGGCCTGGCCGGTTGTGCGTGCCTGCAGCTTGGTTGAGTACTCTTACTTGTATTTTACATAAAACACGCACACTCATTCACGCACACACACACCACACACACACCCTCACTCACACACATACGCCATTTGATATGCAAATAATCTATGCAGTTAACGACGTGCATATAAATATTGAATAGAGAATAGAATAGAGGCACCTTAACTCGCCTGAATCGAAGCAGAGCCGAGCAGCGACCTCCCTCCCTTTGTCTCCATCTCTCTCATGCTCTCACCCTCTGCTTCCCGCTCTATCTTCCTATCTCCTTCTGACTCTTCTTGAGCAGCTAAGCACAACAGAAAACAACATTGTACTGAGCAGAGGAGTAAAACTTAGAAAGAGCGTCGAGGAGAGCAGAGAGACAAAGCGAGACAAAGCAGAAGTATGTGAGGAACGAGACGTTGATAGAGAAAGAGAGAGATAGAGAAAGAGAAGGGAACGGTGCGGAATGAGAGCTGCTGTCTGGGGGATTACTCGCCTGCAAAGCAAAGCCAAAGTAATTAAAGCAAAAATAGTAAAAAATGAAGCATAAAGTAAAGAAAAGATGCAGCTAAGCTAAGGCAACTTGATTGCGGAATACTCTGTAAAAGGCCAGAGAAAAATCACGCTCTAAGAAGTAGATAAAAAAAAGCAAACTTGCAGATAAAGATCTCTAACTTGCAATTGATTCCCTCGTGAAATATATGAAATATCATGATTTTAGTTTGGCCAGTATATACCCCTTTGCCAATCGCACTACAGGGTATTTCAGCTTGAATAGATGAGGGCAAAGCCACGTTCTAAACTCAAGTATGCGCAATTTAACTGGCACGCAGCATTTGAATAATTAAATTACGATTTTCCAAAGAGAATCAACTAATTGGCTGCAATGATTCGAGATGATAGTATTTATGATGAAAAACAAAATGGATGAAGAATCCGAGAGCGAGGTAGGGAGAGAGTGAGAGGGAGTAGCCTGCGATGGCAATGCAAATGTTTTTGCGTTTTATGGTGCTGTTTAAATTTGTATTCGATTAATACCGATCGAAGTCTATAAACCGTCAAGCGTATTTCGTGCTGCCTTCTGTTTTGTCAGCCTTCTCCGCCTTCGAGTGGATTTGGCTAACCTAAAAAATTAAGATCAAGGATGTGTTTAAGTATCAGCGCAATGTGGGAACAGTTCGTTAAGTTTTGTTGATTTGCCTGGCAGTAAAATTGCCCACGCCCATCTACCACTCCGCCCCCCTTCCGTCTGTCACTTGGAGCTACTGCCAGTCCCTGCGGGCCCGCTCATGCGGCTCTGCTACGTAGTTGGAGTCGTGTCATCGACACACTGAGGTGAAAGACAAACAACTTTATGCCAAGTTGTTAACAAAGTGCTTCCACGACCTCAACGACCTCTCCTCCGAGAAGGACCTTCACTCTCTTCAGCTTCAGCTTCAGCTACAGCTACAGCCACAGCTTCAGCTTGAGCTTGAGCTGCGACTACGGCGACGAGTTGTCTATGCAAAACGCAAACATAGCTGGTGACTCCGCTCTCGCTCTCTCCCTCCCTCTCGCACAGGCAGAAATATGCTGGCCACCTTGACAAGACAATTGACTGGAAAATGTTGTTAATGAACTTTGTGCGACATTTTGATTAGCTGTCAGTTCTAGCTGCTCCATTGTTGTTTGCCAACCCCGCTCTCTTTCTCTCTCTCTCTCTCTCTCTCTTGAGTAGGCACGTGGTTTGTGTGCAGTGCCGCCACCCCCCTCCACCCAGCATGTCTGCCTCTCCCGTTCGAGGTCAACAAGTGTCGGGCCCAGCAATGATGGATGTCAAAGTTGCTCGCTCGCTTCTTGGCCAGCTTGACACACATTTTTATTGTGCTTTTGCTTTCGTACAATGCCATTTTGTCACCCAGTGATAAAACACTGAAATAATAGCAAAGGCAACGGCAACGGCAACGGCAACAGCAACAGCAACAGCAACACGAACAGCAACAACATAAGCGGCGGCAGCTGAAAAAGTTTCTGCGGAAAAGTTGTAAACTTAATTTATAGTTTTAAGCAGCCGCCGGCTGAAGTTCTATGCCAGTTGGAAGAAAAGGGGGCGTGGCAGTGCTAGGAAACACTAGAAGCGGCAGGGGTAGGCGATAGGCGAAGGTAGGAGGTAGGAGGAGGTAGCGGGAGACAGAGGCAGGCAGAGGGAGTTGGGTAAGTGACTTTAGCCCGGTTAGAAAAATGTGTTTTGCTGCTATCGCTTGGGTGGCGCTGTAGGCGTGTCACACTCGCTCTGGCACAGCCCCTAGCCTCCTACGTCCCCTTCTTCTCCACACACACACACACAAACACACACATACGCGTACGTTTGTATTTGCAAATTTTCACATTTCATTCTCGCCCTTGCGCTAGGAATTTCCAAATGAAATATTTGACTTTTAGTCTAAAAAGTCAGCAGAAAGTTACGCAAACAGACTGTGACGTAAGCGCGCGGCGCAGAGCGTCAACCACCCCGCCCCGCCCTCTCCACCCGTTGCACAGTTGCATTCCCCAGCCAACCCCGAGCAACCCTCCACCCCCCTGCGAAATGTGCATTAAACTAAAAGTATGCCCCGCTTTAAACGTCACATTCGCATCCGCGTCTGCTGTCTATTACGAAAGGGAACCCACAGAACTGACCCCCGGGAAGCGACTACAGAGAGTCGCTACACCTGACCGAGTAGACCCTGCTGTTCCCTGCTTTCTCTTGCTGTCCCCTGTTACCCCTTGTCCACCTGTTTCCTGCTTCCGCTGCGCTGTCATCTTTAAAATTCTTTGGGGAAGCGCGCACACAATTTGCACATTTAATGAGCGACCGCCTCCTCCTCCTCCTCCTGCGACTTCTGCAGCAGCAGTTGCTGCTTCCGCGCTTCAGCGCAGCGTGCTTGCGTTTTAAGCTCCATAACGCTGCTCAAGCACTTGACCATAATGATGTGTGCGCAGCGTTGCGCTGCAATTACAAACTGCGTTTGCAGGCGCAGTGTTGGTTGACGTTTCAACGACAGCAGGGCTCCACTTTTGCATATCGATAAACGGTCAGGGTCGTCAAGATCATCTCGGAGCGGTTTCACTTGTTTCTGACCGACTTTTTAAAGCTGCGCATATATTTCTAATCAGTTTCCATGCAAAGTTATCAATAAAACAATATTCTTCTATTTTGGTTTCCAGTGTTCAATAACCGTTTATAGCTTAGCAAATGGATCGGTGTTGGTCAATAAACATAGAACTGGAGCAGTCATTATGAAGAGCAGTCATCGCTATCAACATTACCGCAGCCACGCCTTGTTGCCGCTTCGTCAAAGCTTATTCGAGCATTGTCCAGTGTTGGTCAATTACTTCTAGTGCTCCCTGCCCCCTATCAGCTAAAGGTAGTCATTGCGGTCACCCAAAACTGAAAACTGTAAATTGCATGCTGTGACAAAGTTTTGAATATTTGAATATTTGAAAATTTATGCAAATTAAATTTGATAATAAAAGTAAAACAAAAAATTCCAACAACAAAACAAAGCGAAAATGTAATCAGCAAGTTTTATTTTGGATTTGGTTTTGTGTGAGACGAGGATGATGGGGGGGGTCAGTGGTTTCAGCTGCTCCACTTGTCAGCTGGACTCACATAATGAGCGAAACTTTTCCGTTTAGTAGAGTTTCGGGGCACTCCTCTCTGTTAATAAGCGAAAATCAATTTGACCCGACTCGAGTTCAGTTGAGTTCAGGTCGCTTCTCATTTAGTTTTTCCTTATGTCAAATTTCTGTTTGTTTTCCAGTTTTGGTTTTTCTTATTGGCAGATACAAATTTTGCAAGTTTATTGCCAGATTTGTGAGGCGCGCGCATTATTGATTTTGGTTGGCACTTTATTGCCATTCGGTTCGTAGCCTCATTTTGACCCGTTGTCCCCTTTGTCAGTGTGTTCTTATCCCCCCCCTTTTTTTTTGGCTCTGGCTCGGGTATGTAGGATTTCTTTTTATGAGCGCAACAGACGACGACGACGACCCGGCGTTCAGCTGGAAATGTGCCATAAATTACTGTGTTTTATGTCTTAGCAGCCAGTCAGACACACGAACAGATCAAATCAGATCAGATTCCTAAACAGAAAATAAGTGATTTTTCAACACTGACAGCTGTGTGTGTGTTGCCTACAGTGTTGCGTATCTGTGAGCGCGAAAGTGGATATTTCGAAGCAGTAATTTCCAATTGCCTGAACTAGTAGCTCATTGTGTGAGGAGAAAGTGAACTAGGGAACTAGTAATGCCTTTTAAATCTCTGAAGATTCGACATGAACTCTTTTAAATGAAGAGAAGTGACTTACTAGCAACTGGTTCCACTAGCTCAACGATTCTGCTACACCAGTTCCGAAACTGAACAAAGTGAACTGTTGTGACTTGTGAGCTGCTATGCTGATTCTGAGAGCGCGAGAAAGAGAGCAACCTCGTTGTCGCATCTGCGTTGACAGCGATGACAGTGTTTTTCATATTTGCTACTTGAAATCCTAATATAGCACGAGGACATGTTTACGATGCACTGCCATATCCGTGTGTATGTGTGGTTGTGTGTGTGCACATAGTTTTTACTGCATACTTTTATGCGCCTGTTGGCATTTTCATTGAGCAGAAATCAGAAAAACCCCGTCTCGCTATCCATTTAAGTGCACTCCCTGAACCCCCAGCTCCCCTGTGTAAATGTGTGTGTGTGCCTGTCATATGCTTGTCTGTCTCGCTGCGTGCGTGCGTGTGTGGATGTCTGTGTGTGTGTGCTGGTGCGTGCTCCAAAACGACAACAACCCAAAGCCGACACCGACACATAAAGGCTAAATTGAACTTGAATGTGCGCCGAGTGGCAGCAGCTGGGGCAGGTGAGTGAGGAAGGGAAATGGGATAAAGAAAGGGGATGGTGTGGTGGAGGGGGAGGGGCTGCCCTCTAATAGCACAGCAGATGGATACAACCGACAAGAGCGGCCAATGGACGAAACACTCAAGTCATTTAGCGCTCGTAAAAATATTCGCCAGCCACGCCATAGAGACGGCCTATTCAATTGGAAAGCTCAATGGAATTCAATTGAATCGGCCAGTGTATAATTACGCCCGTCGACAACCTGAGGGTATGCTCAGCGTGTGTGTCGGGTGGTGAGGGAGGTAGCTCACTCTCCCTGTGCATATAAACATGCGACTGGGTATTAGAATCTTAAGCGAAGTGAAGCAGCAAAGCTATTGCGCCTCATGCGGCTCCGCCTGGAACGTGTTAACAAGCAGGCACGTCTAGGTAGCCCGTCCCTGCTGTCTGTCAGACTGTCCCAATGGCAGGCAGACAAGACAGTTAAGTGAAGGCGATGAGAGCAGGCATAGGCAACTCATACGGCTAACACGATTCGCTCTGTGGAGGGTAGCAGCAACTTGCTCATTCTGGCTTCAGCAGAACCTTTTGCCAGTTTGGGTATGGCTTAGTCGGTCAGACACGATGCCAGCCTCGACATGTTTGTTGACGTTGTGCTTGCTGTTGCTGTTGTTACTGTTGCTGTTAAGAGACAATCAAACGCTGTGAGACGTCCAGGGACGTCTGTTTGAACATTTGCCACAATCTTGACAGAAATGTTGTTTCCGGGCAGCTGCTGTGTGGCTCGACGATGCGAAACATGACCTCAAGTCGGGCAGCATACGCAGCATATACAGCACATATAGCGTATATGCTGATGGCAGATATAAGTCAGCCGCCCCAGCATTGATCGCGTGGGAGTGGCAGCGGGAATCAAGGCTACCGAAAAAGAAACTTGCAATTGTCTTAAATATTGCATACTTATGCGGGCTTTGGCTGATCTCATGGCATGGCATGCGACGCTCTGCTGGCCATCAATTTGTACAGTTCAACGCATCAATATTGAGTTTATATAATAGTTTATATATATATATATATATATATATATATTTTGTAAGCCTCACAGGGGGAATTTCGTGTGTTTAAACAGTTACGCAACCGGAACCAGCACTACAAATCTTTGGAGCCAAAATAGTGGCCCGACCTGCAGCAGCAGCAATGTCAACTCTGACCCGGCTCTGTTGTCAACACGGCGGGGCTGCTTGCTGTGCATGTCTTTGTGGTTTTCCCGGCGCTTACCTATAACAACAGAACTTAACACCTTTTGATCGGCGGGCAGCGGCGCACAACACAACCCACAAAGGTGCGAGTGTGTGTGTGTGTGTGTAGTTTGACACAGAATAAATTCCTGTAAGCTTGCTGGAGAGCGCATGGCGCACATACTCGAGCTCGGCAGCTCGTTATTCATAAACTTAATGCCAAAGAGAACATAATTTTAATTTTGCCCCGTTTCGAATGGTTTACTTTCCTTTGCAAGCCTTGGCTCGCATACACACGCATGTATGTGTGTACCAAAGTACATACAACAAATAAAAGCCAAACATTAGAGCAGGCAACAAGAGAAGCAGCGTGCTGTGGCAGAGGCAGCAAAAACACCAATAAACTTGTACTCGAGTTGCGGCGGTAAGTGGGAATTATATAAACATATACATCAGTAAACAACTCGCTCACACACACAGTCACATGAGCCGCTTACGGCTGGCAGCTGTTGCTGCCGCGGCGTCTTATCAGCGCTTAGATCGGCAACGTGCTGCATGCAACGCGCCACGCGGCGTATGAGCAATAAGTGTAGACAACAAAAACGTTGAGAAGCCGCAATAAAGCCAAGCACATGGAAGGACAACATATGCGCGTACGTAACTGTGTGTGTGTTACATGCACTGCGAGAAAGAACCAAGCAAGTGGAAGGTGTTTCAGTGTTGAGTAAAGCTTGATGAAGAAAAGTACAGGTTTTTGTGATGCGCAGAGGCTTAGTTTGTTGTGAATCAGCTTGTGTCTAAGGACATGTGATCAATACTCAATGTATCTAAGCTATTGATCGGAAAAACTCGAAGTTCGCCATGCTTCAGTACATCTAGTGTTGAATAACTGCAAAAAGCAAAAGACTTAGATCGTTTGCTCGGAATGTTGTGGAAATATTGATTGACTGAAGATCGTTTGAATACAAACTGGAAAATGAACTCGGAATGTGACTTTGGAAGGGATTGATTAAAAGACTTTTAAAAAATTATATTGAGCTGCTCAGGCTTTGTATAGAATTAAACCGAATGAAGCAGGAATATTTCCGGCAATTCAGCTGATCTTATAACTTCACTGCACCTGCTCGAGCACAAGATGGGAAGCTCACTTAATTTCGATTTAGTTCTATTTCCAGTTCCCGTTCCAGTTCCACTACCATTTACACTTGCTTTTTGCTACTTCAGTTTCATCAGTTTCCAGCGTCGTTGCTTGCGGCGATTACAACCTGCCTCTGCCGGCATCTTGAAAGCGAAACAGCAGCTAAACTGCTAACCCAATTGACCGATCCGCCTGCCCCTGGCCCAGTTAGGCATTGGCAGCTCCTACGTCTCTCCATTCTTTGCCCTTGCCTGAGGCAACACAGAATTCGCATCATTCGGCATTTGGCATTCGCTCCATTCGCAGTTCAATTATGCATTCCGGCAGCGTGTCGGGCATAACCCGACCAACTGCCCCCCTCTGCTTGCCTCTGCTCACCTTGCCCTGCTTACGCTTGGCAGTGCAACTAAAAAATTTCAGTTACATTCCGCATTCAGGTCATTAATACGCCATCATCAAGCGGGCAGCAGGGCAGTCGGGCAGGGAGTGGGGCACGGTTGCATGGTCACGTCAGGTTAGCTTCGGCTGGGCCCTGCTCTGTTTGTTGTCAGCCGGATACGCACGGACGGACAATTGGAATGCAGTTGGCGTTGCCATTGCTGCTGCCGCTGCTGCTCTTTCTCCTTCTCCCTGCTGCTGCTACTGTTGCTGCTGTTGAAATGTTGCACGCACGGCTGCGCGCCTGAGTGAAATAAGATGAAATGCTAATGATGGCAAAACATTCAAATACCGTTACGGCGCACAGTTGAAGAGAGAGAGAGATAGAGAGAGCACGCGAGAGGGAGGCGCATGGTCACATGTTCATTAGCCAGTGCTGGAAAACGCTCTCTCGGATCTGTGAGTGCATCAAGTGCTCCTCGACGTAACTGGCACAACGCAAAACGCTCGACTTGAGCGCAAATAATCGATAATCGCCTAAGAGATAACCTACGCCCTCGCACCCCCTCACTCTTCGCTAACTCACGCAAACGGCCTGAATTTTAAGCAGCCATAAAACGGCTGCTGTTAATGCGATTTGCAGCTGTTTTTTCTGTTTTTTTTTCTCCCTAACGGAATTTAATTGTATAATTTATTGCATTTTGCCAGAGTTAGCAAACAATTAAATTGAGCAGAGATCAACGAGGGAGGGTGGGGGGTTGTGGTTGGTGGTAGGAGGTAGGTATGGGAGTTAGTCTCCCTCTCTTGACTTGCTCAGCTGCCCTAGAGAAATCTCTACACAACTGCAGATAAAAGTACTATGCAAATATGCATGATCTCCCCCGGGCAACCAGCCCTCTGTCTTCCTCTGCCCCCACCTATCCGTCTCTCTTCCTGCTTGCCGTTTGCTTGCCTGCTGTCAATCGGCTTTCGTGCTCGTCTTGAATTGAAAATTGAATTTCCTACGCCAATAAATGCACACAAGCGCAAGTGAAAGATGCTCGCAGTCTAAGTGTGTGTCTATGTATGTGTTTGTGAGTGTGTGAGCCACGCAAAAATCAATCAAACAAAACGGACTGACACTTAGACAGACGATTAGGAAGCAGCCAAAGCGCACCAGCAACTTGATATGCAAGTCAGCCGAGTGGGAGAATGAACTGTGCTCCCAGCTTTCCTCTGCCAGCGCCCTGCTACCCCCCTTGCCTAATGAGCAATGCTGAAAACAATAGAAGCCAGCAGATGCTAGTTGCCAGATAGAAGACGCACAACGTTAGATGAAAGATAGACAAGTATAGAAGACGAGCAAAGGATTCTGTCAGTGTTTCGGTCAAACGCACAACAACAGAGCGTTAAATTCGACTGTTAAGGAAGGAGACAGAAGCAGGGCGACATGGAGAGAGTGAAGGAAAGCGAGAGAGAGAGAGAGAGAGAGAGAG